>NESQ01000047.1:0-338945 GCA_003070745.1 Tuber borchii
CTTGATTCTTTTCTAACATACTTTGTACCATATGGATTCAGACATCATATGAGGCAGGATTGAGATAATGAGATATTAAGGGTTTTCTCAAAGTTATTCTCTCGCTTTCTACCGTACTTGATACCCGTAAGGGGGAAGAACAATAACCATAACAGATTCATCCACAACCTCAATGCTATGCCATTTCAACGTCAACCTCTGACAAGGTCGTTAGGAAGGAGGGGAAGGCTTTGGCATATGATACAAGTACCGGTATATTCAAATTCAAAGCCAATGGAAGGATATATTCCCCCCGCGTGGCTGGCAAGGCCAAATAAAGAGGCGGAAGGCAACCTCTGCAGGTACGTAGTGCGGTTCCGTGCAGTGAATGCATTTGTGTGGCTATTTTGTCACTCGGGTCAAACAGCACGCGCGCCTACCGGTACATACAAGACGTTGTTGGTACAAATAACAACTGGCAATAATTAGTAATCTGGGATGAAAATAGATTTCCCTCCCGCCTTTCCTAACCATCTATCGGGAGGATCTACTACCGCTCCTACTTGTAGAACTATGACCGTCGGGAACCTTGGGGGCCAATAGTGCGGAGCACGGGCGTCATCAATTATTGGTTGCTATCTGTCTTGGTACTTGTACGAGAGGGCGAACACCACTTTTTCTTTTCGAGGAAAGCTATTTGTCGTATCATACCGATACCTGCCATGCTGTTGTACCTTCACCACTAGCGCGGGTTCTTCGAGATCTTCAAGGGAGCCGGAATCAATTTGCTCCATTTGTGGTTGGCTTGGTGCCTACTATTTAGTCTAATAACACTCGTCTCTAGATAATATGGAGATCTAGTGGGAGGTTTTCTTTTGTATTTTTGTATTTTCTACTAAGCCAGAGACACTCGTTGAGTCTGTTTCTGCTCTTTTCATTTCCTCATTCTAGCTTCTGTCCATTCAACCTAGCCTTCTAGGTATGATAACCTTTGATGTTGGCAGGCGAGAGGTGATAGGACAGAAGAAAGGAGTGCAATAGATCTGATTAGATCTTCTGCATCCGTTATATCTGTCTTTCCACCACCCAGCACACAATGTCACAGGATTTAGCTGTGTGGCGGTTGAGTAAGGATGGTCTTGTTGGGTCTTGATTCGAAGGAAAGATACCTATCACGGGTTTGAATATCCCAACACTGGGCCTAGCCCTACGAGAATTGAATGGGGAAGAACGGAAAAGGCTCCTTTACAGCAGGCTTACTCGATTAGATATATCTCTCCAAGCATTATTTAAGAGAAAAGGCTCATTCCAAGATGCTCCCAGATTCTCTCCCTCCGTCTCGTCGGGATTAGAGAGCCCCCTTCCTCGTCGAAAATCAACGATCAGTACAGTACAGCACTCTACCGCACTACGCCACAGTGCTCGTGCGAAATAGCATGAAATACAGCTGCACCTCGTTATAACGAAAGCCAAGTGTCCAAGTTTTCCTTTTCCACTATACAGTATGGGTACAGGTAGTGAGGGTCTACTATTTCGTGGACGCCGAAAAATTTCAGGCTGCCGCTCGTCCGGGTTCAAGCCAGAGCTAAATAAGGAACTTTTGTTAATAACCAAAATTTCACAGGCGTGCAGGCTTCAGGCAACAGCTAATATTAGACATGACTACTTGCGGATACCAAGAGCGCCCGGAAAGATCGGCGTTTCCTCGGCTTGAACCGTGCCAAGATCATCCGTATACTAGTACTTTGAAGTCGGCGAGCAAAAGGACGTTGACACGGTAATCACTAAGGAACGCTACCGGTATGGCACCCGCAGGCCGTAAACACCACCTTAGTCATCTATGTCTTCAGAACTGATGGGATACGGGATTTTCGATGTTTTGCCGTTCCAGGGGATAGCGGGTAATGAGTAAGCACCGGAGCAACGGTAGGTCCAGTTTTTGAGGTGTAACTTATTTTGGGTATTCAACCAGGCTGTGACCTAAGGGGCTACTTTATTCTTGTGATATACTCGAGTTCAGAGAGAATCAGAGGAAAGAGTGACCCTAGAAACATCTTATTTATGTCCTTGGATATAGTTTGGGTTGCGGACCCGCTGCATATCTAGTCTAGAGAGAAGGGTCTACCAAAAGTCGGGAGGACGCCCTGCTACTGGACACGCGTTTTGCTCAGGTATAGGATGGAGGCCCCTCAGAACCAGGGCACTCAAGGGCCCAGCCCAAAATATCGCTCTTTGCCAGATTTCCCTAGCAAGTGGAGCACTTTTTCATGATAGCAGGTTGTATGGGGACAGAGGGGTTGCACCTGAGACTTCCCTTCGAAGTCGTTGTAGGGTATTCTCCACCATGTATTTTGCTATCGAGGAACCTTTGTGCGGGTGTTCGGGCTCGCAAGCGATTGGTTCGTGATAGTGATTTTCCCGGCGTAGAGAGGTCTATCACTGGCATGGTGAGGTGCAGCCGTAAATTAGACTTGGTCTGCAGTGAATGCTCGAGCTGTGTTGACGAGCATCATCCGAAAACATCGATGCTCGCCGATGCAGGTTTAAATTCATCTGCCAAGATGGAGGGAGCAATTGTGGAGCAATATGACCAACCCGACGTTTCACAGCGTTTCAAGGCCAAACCCCCCTTTTCGCAGGCTTGCCCTTTTCTCGCTTCCTCCATGGTCAATGGTTCAATTTATGGTTAGTAGGATCACCCGCTTACCGTCTTGGCCGTTCATTCCAGCCTTTTACGGGTTTCACTTCCTATCACACCTTCTCGCAATTGATGTTGCGATGGACTTATCTCACACCTCCTGTCAGAGAGTGTACTCGAGTATGCGGAATCCATACTTTCCATCAAGAAGATCTCCTTTCTTGTACGATAATAACCCGTTATTCTATTTATTCCTGCGCCTCCTTCGTTTTACGAGCGCTTGTTTACCTCCCTTCACTTCCTTGGAGGGAGATTGGGGGGAAAGAGTGCATAGTGATTTCTTTTCTTTTCCTTTCTCGAGTATGATACATAGTTAATTCCACTATCAATTACTGTCCGTTATCCATAATTATTTCTGTGCCTTCCTTCCATCTTCCTTTCACCACCCTCCCTCCCTTTAGACCTCTGTGCGCTTGATGCCGGAGTCGGGTAATTCACTTCGGTTTCCACACGAATAATTTATGCAGCTGGTTCTGATTTCTTCCATTCGACGCTGAGCGGCTATACTTTATTTTTTCACATCTTTCCCTTTTAAAAAAAAAAGAAGAGGGAGAGCGAGTTGACACAGTCACGACGGCAAAAAGCAAGCCCAAGGCGCCATTGACAACAGATAATTGTGAACCGGGAGATCAGAAGAGGAAGAAGAGCGAGAAAGGAAACACAACTTAGGGAGAGAACGCCACCGGATTTCTCCTTCTGGGAAACGTGTATTGTGGGGGAGTTTGGGATAGAAGGAAAGAAGAGAACCTGCGTGATAATACGTATAACAAAAAGAGGGGGAAAGCGGGAGAAGGAGAGCGGGAACGGGAGAAAGAAACAGCGAAATCATGGCAACAAACGATTTTTCAAACACAGCCTTCTGGGTGTCACCAAATGCTACAGTGACTGAGGTGAAGGGAATACCAAATTTCTTTTCGAAGTCTATGTTCGGGAAGACGTCGGAATTGAAAACGGCGGCGCAGATTGTTGTGGTATCAGCGCTGGTAGCAGTGATTTTGCGGATATTCTCACGACGGAGGCTGAAGACCAGAGTTTGGTGGGATGATGTTTGCACCATGGCTGCTGTCTTTTTTCTCGTTACGAACCAGACGGTATTCTCTATGATCGATTTTCTCGGTATGTGGTTATTGTTATTATCATTATTTTGAGGTCGGGACTTGAATATTGCATGGTGGCTTTCTTTGGCTATTTTTCCTTCACTTGAGTAATTGATGTGATAACTGACCGTGCATCTCAACTGCCGGAATGCAGGAAAGACGAGCTTTTCATTTGTGGGGAAGCAAAGTCAAACCGAGGAGCTGAAGAGGCTTCAAAAGATCGTGGTCGGGCTTAAGCTCACGTTGGCCTTTGAGGTCCAGTACCTGGTCAGTATCTATCTGGTCAAGTTCGGCATGCTGTTCCTCTATAGCCGTTTTGCGTGAGTGGTCCGGATCAATGGAGCTGGCTCGGTTATTTCAAGTCCGCTAATGAATTGGCGCTTTGTAATCTAGAAAACACACAAAACATATCACAGTCTATCTTCGGATCACCCAAGTGATATGTCTAGTGACTTTTGCAGGATGCATATTATCACTTTTCCTGAGCTGCGTTCCAATCAGAACTTTCTGGAGCCTATCTAACTCAAATGGTGGGGTTCCCCTCTCCGCCTCCGCCTCCGCTCCCGAAAGAAATAAGCGCAATAAAAAGCAAAGTGAACTAACCTTGTGGTACATTTTTCAAGTGCAATGCACTCGGAGGACCCTTTTAACATTCACCTCCGGGATCTCGAACATCATCACAAATACCCTAGTCCTTGCAGTGCCCGTACCACTATTATTTAGAGTGAAACTGCGTCTAAGGCAAAAAATCGGTGTATCTGTACTCTATTTCTTCGGAGGTACTGGATCATCAATGTCCTATGTTACCTCGGAGCAACCCTTACTAACAACGCCTTCTCCATTCAGCCTTCGTGATAGTAGCTTCAGCCCTTCGATTTGCAACACAACTTCTCAATGTGTCCGTTCCACAAGCAATTGGGTGGTCGCAGATTGAGATATCACTAGCCATAATCCTCGCTTGCGCGCCCATGTCCACCAAACTGATGTTCATCCCTTTGATCGATCCAAAGGACGTTGAGAAGGTCAGCCAAATGGGCGACACTCTGAACTCGGCAGGGCCAAGGTGCCTGATTCGTTCAGCAACACTGTCCGAGAAGCCAAGACCGTTCGAGCCCACGGGTCCCCAGCAATTAACTACCGTGCGGCCCCTTACACAACAGCAGCAGGAACAGCGTGAACAACAGCTAGGGCAACAGCACCCGCAGCAAAAGCTGTACGCTGGGGTGGCTGCGCTACCGCCTGTACTTAACAGATCCATGTCGGATGCGGGGAGGAAAGCAGCAGGCGGGGTAGAAGAGTGTGCGTTGGAGGAGAGAACTCTGGGCGTGGGGGCTATAGGGGCACTAAATGATCTCAGTAGGGGCAGTCGAGCTCCCCGGGAGATCAGTACTCCAGATTACCAGAGACTGAAGGTTGTGCGAGCGGAGGTTAATGGTCAATCCATATGGGAGGTGAGGCTACCGCCATCCTCCATCCATCCTTCCTAAGTATCAAAACTAACACATCACCATCATCACTAACTAGGTTCGCCCGAGATCCAACATATCCGCAATATCTGGCTCCTCATCAGTATACTCCGACTTAGGTCCTGTATCACCGGGTCCCATCTTACCGATCTCGCACACAAAATAATTACACTACTCGATCCCGTAATGTAAATGAGTAAGCCCGTGTGGTGTGATGTCTGGTAGAGCTCTCTTTCCCTCTTCCTCTTTTTGTTATCTTCTTTCCGTGTTGTCATATCGTACGCTCTGGTAGGTTCACCTCATTTTATGCCGCCTCCGGGACCGACTTCTCTAGGTGGAGGGAAACCCCGTATCATATATTTAGAGCGCTTAGCTGCTACTACTATATTCTATTATATTCTATCTTGTGTTTTGGGAAACTCTTTCCTTCCTTTGCACAATTTCTGACCTGTTGGCGTCTTCTTTTCCTTCTCTCACCCATGATACCTACTTTATAGTAATTTAGTCAGTTAGTCAACTAGCTACTAGATGAAGAGAGTTCCCCATATGAGGATAAATCTTGAAAAAAACCCACTACTGCGCAACTTTACGGGCGATAGCCCAACTATGTTCTTGACATTTTAGTTATTGCATTTTTAAGTTCGGTTACTATCTCGTAGTAGCCTACCTACTTCGCTTGGGTCTAGTTGACTTCGGGATACTTCATCTCTCCATCGTGCTGCGGGTTCTCGGACGATCGTAGATGGGGAACGAGAGACACCGGTACCACCTCACCCTGCCATTCATTCCGCTGCAGCGAAGCGAGGATGGGGAATAAGTGTTGTTTTTTTTCTCTCTTCCTGTTGTCCTTAGATCTCTATTCGTAAGTGCGGGAAAATCCGCGGCGAACAATCCCAAAGTATGGCCTACAGCGTGATAGAAAACCCAATGACGAAAGAGTGCTTCAAAAGTCCCCAATGCAGGAACGAGTGAGCCATAAGTTAATGGAATATCACAATTATGACCAAGTCATGGCCAAAAGGTAAAAAAATGATAATAATTTAGGACTCCAGGTTGGATTCCCTCGTATGAAAAGGAAAAATTTCCGGACGGGGAATGTGTGGTTAATGGCGAATATACAGGGACCTGTGTGATGGGGTGTGATCCATTCCCTAGTAGACTACTTGGAACTGTACCGTACTGTGCTAGTACGCTTTTGAGTATGATCCACCACTAGATCATTCTCACTGGGCGTAAGGTGGAAAACTGCTTCTTGAGAATTGTGAATTCATCTTTGGTGTTAGTATATTTCTTGGGCAAAAAGTCATTGTTGGTGGGCCGAAGTACCACTGAAAACCCATAAAAACAACTAAACTAAAATTTGGAGTTTCTGAGAGCCAGATTTGTGCCCCCCACCCTTTAATTGTTTAAAATAAAATCTATGTCAATAGATAACTAAAGATCTAGTGAATTTGGAACTCACATTTCTATAACAAATTCTTTTGTTCTGAGGGCAGTACACATCAATTGGCATGGCCTATCCTGGAACAGGAGTCAAGTGCTGAGAATTTGTATGAGTGCCCATGGAAAAGGAAACATGTTTTAAAAAAGTACCAATTTCATATTCCTACAGTCCATCCAATATTCCACTACATGTTCTAATGCTGAAGCATCACAATCAGAATACCCAGAACTGCTATATTAATGCGCTGTTGTATTATAGTCTATCATAGTTATGATACGATAGCTGGCAAGTTAGGCTTGGAGCTAAGTTACCGCTGGGTTGGATTACAATAGTCTTCCTTAGGCCCTGCATGCACCCTTCCTTCGGTTAAGCTCTCTCGGAATAAACGACCACATGAACGACAACAACGACCTCGGCTTCTATCTAAGTTGCGGCAACCCAAGAACATCACCGATTTCCGAGCTATAATATATACGATAACCACCTTGGCCACAACCTCGAGCATAAAACTAGCACAAACCCACTCACTCACTCCATCCATCCATTCCTCCTCTAACAACAACTCAGCTATCCCTTCAGCAGTACCATCCAGGAAAAAAAACCCACACCAATCCAAACATGGCCGAACGCCTAGCACAAATCCAAGGCCATCTCTCAAACACCTTCCCAAAAGGCCTACTCTTCGGCAAGACCGCGATAGTAACAGGGGCAGGTCAAGGCATCGGTGCTGAAACTGCCTTTCTCTTCGCCAGGGAAGGAGCAAAAGTCGTAGTCGCCGATATTGACTCCCGTAACAACCCCCTTCCCCCCCTTCACACAAGCTCACCCACTAACGCAGGGTATAATAGAAAAGGCTCAAGAAACGACAACCAAAATCACCACCACCATCCCCGACGGTCAGGCAATCTCTGTCCCTGGCGATGTGATGAGCCCAGAATACATCAACCGACTCGTGACGCGTGCAGCGGAATTCGGTGGCGGCAAGATTCACGTTATTGTTAATAATGCCGGGTTCACCTGGGATGGAGTCATACATAAGATGACCGATAAGCAGTGGCAGACGATGCAGGACTTGCACACCCGTGCGCCCTTTCAACTTGTGCGGGCTGCTGCGCCCTACTTTCGTGTGAAGGATGGGGAGGATCGGACTATCATCAATATCAGTTCTACCTCTGGCCTGCATGGGAATGCCGGGCAGGCAAATTACTCGACGGCCAAGATGGGGGTTGTTGGGTTGACTAAGGCCATTGCGCAGGAATGGGGACCGCAGTTCGGAGTTAGGGCTAATACGTGAGTGTTAATTCGTCTCTCTGGTTTCTGGGGAGGAGGGAGGGAGGGAAGTGAGGATTGAAATGGCTGACATTCTTGGAACCCTGTTCAGTGTCGCGTTTGGCACTGTGCTCACGAGGTTGGTTGCTGCGAAGGAGGATGGTGCGTTTGCGGAAGTTGATGGAGAGAAGGTTGCCCTGGGCATTCCAAAGGCCCAGAAAAAGTCAGCTGAGGGGTATCTTCACGTTCCATTGAGGCGTGGAGGAACCCCTACAGAAGCTGCCATGTCTATTCTGGCCATTGCGAGCCCCTTGTGCTCATATGTTAGTGGGCACACGCTTGAGGTCACTGGTGGATATGGAATCTAAGCTGCGAGAGAAGGTCTGATGCATGAGAGTCATCACGAATGATTTCTTGATGAATGTATATTATAACGGGGCGAAGGGTTGTTAGTACAATAATGCTACCAAAGCCTTCTGCACGACTATCTCCGCTGTTTATTTGAGATTGCCCCCTTGCTTGCTACCGGACAAACTATGTCGCTCATGTTGGGTGATGGCTGGGAAGGTGCCTGCTCCTCAAGGATTCCAATCGTCATGATAAACTGCACTTGGGTAGGCGCAGGGGCGATAAGCATGGAGTACGTGTTATGATAGGGGGAAATACAGTAGAGTAGCCTTAGCCGTGCGAGGTAAGGATCAATGGGGGGACTGCAATTTAGGATCCATTCCACCATCGTTCAGGGAGAACCCACATGGTGTAGTCACAAAATCGGGCTTGCATCACACCAACACCTATAAGCCTTGAGTAAATACATCCCTAAAGAGCAGAGGGAAGCAGTATGGGGAAAATTGGGGAAAACAAAAAACAGATCTGATTTTTTTTGCTACGATAGCAGAACCGTGTTTGAGCTTGCCTTGATTAGTGCTCTATAGGTTCAAGCATCCAGGCTGCTTCGTCGCCAGCCTATTCTCAGGCGTGCCCTCCATCAAGTTGTAAAGTACGGGTACAAAAAGATCCGTACGGCAACGCAACGGCAACCCCACTACTACTATAAAGTTATTACCCCTACAACCACAACTACTTAGGATAAACTGAAAATATGTGTAGACATACAATAGATATAAGAAAAGCTATATGTAAAATTAGAAAACAAAAAAATCAATACTTGGTATACCATCCCCTTGCATCTAAGACAGCAGTAACCCTACTAGGCATAGACTCCCTCAACCTTTCCAGAAAATCCCCCTCAATATCCTGAGTCAAAACCTGATTTAGAGCTACTGCTAGATGTTTTCTAACAGTATTTGGGCCCCCATTGGTCTTGTGGATGTTGGGAAAGCGCTGGTGCAGCTTTTCCTTCATCCTCTTCCTACAGTGCTCAATAGGATTGAGGTCAGGAGAATTGGATGGCCATTCCATAACCTGTATGTTGTTTTCCTCAAACCAAGCCAGGGTATCTCTTGCAGTATGTATCTGCACCATCCTGCTGAAAGATAGGATCCCCAACTGTGTCCTCCATCTCCTGTCAGATATCAACTAAACCATCCTCCAAAACTCCAATATATACAAATCTATCCACACTCTTGTCAAAGATAGGAATCAGAGGACCTTTATTTCTGCCCCAAATACAAGTCCAAACTATTAGCTTTATCCTGACCTCTTGGTAACCCCATGAATACAGTCTTTGTGCCACTTTTCTTCAGGTATTCTGAATACCCATATACCCTTAGGATCCTTAGACTTTTCAACCAAGGATTCATCACTAAAGATGACTCCTTCAAAGTCTTCCTTTGTCCAATCCTTATACTTCATTGCCCAATCTAACCTCTTAATAGCATGCTCATTCTTTAGAAGAGCTCTTTTCCTAGCTCTCTATTCCTTTATGTTGACTGAGGCCAAAGCTCTCTTGACTGTTTGAAGGGAGGAATGTGATGCAACATTATTGCGCAATTCTGATAAAGTCTAGCGGCGTGCCTTTTTAGACTCTCTGACTAGGCGGCTGTATGTTCTGGAATCGATAATTTTAGGTCTTCCAGGTATGAGAAGGTTCCCTGTATCATCTCTCTTTTGAAAGCAGTTATGGAAAGTTTGAATAGTGCTCTTTGGATGGTTTAAGAGCTCTCCAATTTCTCCCAAAGAGTTTATTTTTTTCCCTCAGAGCAACTATTTGCCCTTTCTCAAACTCTGTGAGGTAGCCTGTCTTGTGTGGAGGCATTGTGGTTGAGGGGTGGTTGATTGTAGGAGTGGGGTGTTTTGAGGTGTCGCGTGGTAACCACCCATCGTACGGATCCTTTTGGTCTAGTACTTTAGTAGTTGCTAGTTTCCTGTTACAGGACCCGAACTGAGTTCGGCTTCCTCTGGCTTAATACTCGTGGTGATTACCAATTGCCATTATTCAGTAATCTCTTGAAGGGAAAATTTTTGTATCCGAAATCCCAGCAAGATGATACACATTAGCAAGAAAAATTGCAAACTAGAAAAGTAAGGATTGGCTTAGGGAAGAAAATAAAATTTCGAATCCTTTAATCGTGTACCAAAAGAGATTTATAGTTGCCATTGTATCATATGTTGTGATCTAGTCCCGAGTATTCGGGAAGCAAAGTTACGGATCTTGCCTGAAACTGATTGGAGGCCACCATCATCCTTCTTCTGATTCGTTAGCAATCCCCCCTGGGAGCTATGGTAACTAATAGGAAGATGTGAAGCACCTGACAATGCTCCAGATATGTGAACTTGCGGGCGAGTGACTGGAAATGGAGGACGCAACTACTGTTTGATTTGTGCTGAGATACGATACCCACTTAGGTAATATCTTTGGGTTAGACTAGGGTTAGTCTATAGTACTCTGGGGTTTAGGTCAATGATTTGTTATGCGGGATTTGGCTTGGCATGCACATTTCCAATATAAAGCTTCCGCACTTGTATCATTCTGCTTGAAATCAGTCAATATCTCTCCTCTCTTCATATACAACAATGACCTTTTGGGTTGTCTATAGCAATTGGTGTTATGTTATTACCTGTGCAGCAAATATCTTGGTATGGTTTTCTATTGTTTTATCTTTCCTTGTCCTACATTGTTTCCTGCAATATTTTTAATAGACAAAATGTTATATCTTACTTATAAATCTTCAGCTCTTCTTATTCTGGCTATTTTGAGACTTACTACCACTCCCCCTTCTGTTTTCTTAGTGCATTTTATTATACTACTTCTTATATCTCTAGTTGCTATTTGTCTTATTTTCCTAAAAGAGCACATTTTACAATTATAACTTTTCAAACTATAATTAATACTATATTTGCTATCCTTTACTTTTTATCTTTTGCTAACTTTTAAGTATTTTATTTCACAACTACTGCCTGAACTAATAGTATAACACTAAGCTTTTTGGTATTAATATAGTGCTAATCTTCTATTCTAGAAACTTCAACAATTACTTTAAATACAAGGATATTTGGATACTTCTTCTAATAAGATTGATGACATATTTTATTCTTGGTTTTAGAAAGCTTTATTTTTTTCTAAAGAGATTTCAGAGACTTTAGTACTTATATAATTAGTTAAAAAATTCTTACAATAAAAATATATAATTTATCTGAAAAAAAGCAAATTATAATAATTTGTTAACCAAATTGAATGATAGAAGATTTGGTACTAGGCACCAATCTTTACAGATATCAAGAATTGTTAGAGTGCAGTCTTCATCCCATGTTAGAGAGATGTACTTACTAGTACTTGCCTACTAGTTATTATTTTACCTCAAAAGTAGTATCTACTAGTAAGTATGATCTTATTTGATGTTATCTGATTTTCTTCCAAGATAAGATATTGTTATCTATAAACTACTATCTGATATTAAAAAGTACTCAATTTTGGGAAAAAACTGAATAGTACTAAATAAGACTATATTCAATTTCCTTCTTTTTATTCTAATATTTAGGTCTCTTAAGATTGAGTATTGAGCATGTTAACAAAGTAATAGATCCTGGAGAACTATACCTATATGTATTTTTCAGAGTTTATCTACTATTATACAAAGAAGTTCAAAGCTGAGAACAGTCATTGTGCAGTACTTGTTATAGACTAGTAGACTTCAAGCTAATAAATAGTTTGACAGATTTTTATAAAACTTGTCTGTCTTTCTATTAGTTAATATAAGAACTATAATCAGTGAATTTAAGGCTTGAAAAATGCTATATTTCTACTTTAATTTCTACAAGTAACTTCTACAATACAGCTATATAAATTGCAATTATCACTCTTATTGAGCTTGTTAGCTAGATTTATTTTTCATATTTACAGATTACTAAAGAAGGTAGAAAAATGACAAAGGCTTGCTATGGGAGAGAGTATATCTAATTGTTATGCACACGAGAATAGCTCGTCAGTATTATTAGTAGAGGTTGCACCACTGTAATGGAGGAGCGTATATGCAACCTCAACTTACTGTGGTAGGAGCAACTAGAGGCATCTATATTGACTACTTGGGATACCGGAAGTGCTCACATTCCATGAAGCTGATTACTGATTGGAAAAAGTGAGAATACTTTATTCCTTATCTGGTGCATATGCATATTATGCATTATGTGTTATTATCTGGCTATTTGAGTTGATTACTTGATAGTTCACAATAAAAGACTATTAGTATATTGGCATTGCGACTGCATATATTGAACTTAGTCTATTAGGATGAAGAGATCGAAGACTATCTACTGGTGGAGTTGGGACACCCTCAGATGAAATAGATATCAGGAGTTCTCTGAGTTCGAGTGGGGCAATTATTCAGAGTCAAACAATGTTCACACTTCCTTTAACGAAGCTGAAATCTTAGAAAGATACATGATCGTTAGGAAACAGGAAGTAGCGAGAATTTAGTATAAGTAGTAAGGGCTATTCCCTGGAGTTTGAGAAAATCAAGCAACGGAGAAGAGACCTTAACAATATAATAAGTTATTAAGTTTAGAATTCGAGAACTTCTACTTTATTACTTTATCTTTACTGAACTATCATTACTCGAGCCTTCCTGACTTCTCTCTGTTATCTCGAATACTATACTGCCTAGCTCTTTCTATTCCTTTGAGTTAGTTACCCTGTAACACTAATGTATTGTAAATGTAAATTTATTTAGAAACTTAGAGCTAGAAATGATAGATGATAAAATAATACTTTATTATTCAATTATATTAGAGTTTTAAAATAAAGTTGTAGTATATGTTAGCTATAGATAATAGTGTTAAATACATAAGATGAATACAATTTTAATATATAAGATTTATATAGTAAATTGTATTAGCCCTAAAGAATTCCCAAGAAGGAAGAAGCTTTGAGAAAAGATATTGTAGATAAAGATTTCTTATAAATATATACTGTATTACTATTAATCTTATAACTTAAAGCTATATTTGCTTAATGCTATAATTAATAGTCATAAGTAGTAAGAAAACTATTAAAAGCAACTATACTTCAAAATATATATTTAGTCTCGAATATAGTGCATTATCAGAAGTGATAATAATAACTTATTAACCAAGTTCACCAAAATTCTACTATACTAAATAGGACCAAGTTGATTTTGTTATGCATATGAGAATAGTTTACCATATTTAGTAAGAGGCTGTATCACTGAAATAAAAGAACATATATCAAGACTCTCAATACTCACTATAGTAAAACCACTTAGAGATATCTATATTGACTACTTGGAATATCAAAAGAGCTCACATACTATAAAGCTAATTTCTGATATGAAAAATAAGTGAGAAAGCTCTACTTCATATTCAGTGCAAATGAATATTATGCTTTAGGTGTTGCTATCTGGCTATTAGAACTGGTTATTCAGTAGTTTATAATAAAGACGATTAGTATTTTAGTATCATGACTGAATATATGAACTTAGTATATTATAACAAAGAGATCGAAGACTATCTACTGGTGTAGTAGGGACATCCTCAGACGAAATAAATATCAGAAGATTCTCTGAGTTGGAGTTGGATAATTATTCAAGGTTTAACAGTGTTTGCACTTCCTTTGACAAAGCTGAAATCTTAAGAAGATACCTAATTATTAGAAAACAGAAAGTAGTAAGATTTTAGTATAAGTAGTAAGAGCTATTTCCTAGAGTTTGAGAAAACTAAGCAATGGTGAAGAGACATTAATAATATAACAAGTTGTTAAGATACATCAAGAATTTCTTATTTCTTACTCTACCTTTATTGAATAATAATTACTCAAGTCTTCCTGACTTTTCTCCATTATCTTGAACATTATACAACTTAGGTTTTACTATCCCTCTGTGTTAGTTACTGTCATAAACGGTGACTAGCAAGATAGGTTTTCACATGGCTCACACTTGTGGGTTATAGGGTTTAATATTTCACATGACTACGCGGTAGCATATCATTCCTTTATTATAATTGGTTTATTATTTTGACATGACTAATGATTGTGGTTATATGATTATAACTTTCGCACATGACTCATAGTTATGAGTCATGGGTTTTATACATGTGACGCAAATTGCGCACATGACTTGTTTATTGTGTTTTGATTTATTAGTTGGTTATTGTGCAGTGACTCATAGGAGTCAGCTGATAGATTTCACACTATGACTTACTATGGGTCATAGGATTGCGTGAAGAGAAGATATGAGTCATAAAAGTTAGGGTTGTGGAAAGAATGGGTATAAAAGAGAGGTCCTTACAACCTCCTTGGTTGAGAGTTCTTCACACAACCATCTAAGTTATTTTTCTACAATATACTTTTATCTTTACACTTTGCATTATCGGGCCGAGACTAGAGTGTCTCTCACGAGCTTAGCGATATATCATATGAGATAGGAGTCTGAATACTCAGCTGTTAATATTTGTACATAGGGGAGTGTGATCGCTATTCGGAATAGTGGTTACCTGCTGCAAGTATCGCCCGAAGGGAGAGGATTGTAACAATTACGCCATAACATATAAGTAGCAAATATTAGAAAGCATAAATTTTAATAATATTATTATATACCATAACTGTGAGTGGAATAATATTTTCCTTGTATCTAAGTACAACTTCTCCTGTTATCAATTTATCAGCCTGGTCTCCCTTTGTTACGGGGTAACTAACTCAAAGGAATAGAGCAAGCTAGGCCGTTCCATATTCGAGATAACGGAGGGAAGTTAGGAAGGCTCAGGTAATGATGGTTCAATAAAGGTAAAGTAATAAAATAAAAGTTCTCGAATTTTTTGACTTAATAACTTGTCATATTGTTAAAGTCTCTTCTCTGTTGCTTGATTTTCTCAAACTCTGGGGAATAGCCCTTACTACTTATACTAAACTCTCGCTACTTCCTGTTTTCTAACAATCATGTATCTTTCTAAGATTTTAGCTTCGTCAAAGGAAGTGCGAACACTCTCTAACCCTAAATAATTACCCCACTCGAACTCAGAGAACTCCCGACATCTATTTCATTTGAGGGTGTCCCCACTCCACCAGTAGATAGTCTTCGATCTCTTCGTCCTAGTAGACTAAGTTCATATATGTGGTCGCAATGCCAACATACCAATAGTCTTTTATCGTGAACTATCGAGTGATCAGCTCGAATAGCCAGATAATAATACATAATGCATAATATGCATATGTACCGGATAAGAAATAAAGTATTCTCACTTTATCTTTCCAATCCGTAATCAGCTTCATGGAACGTGAGTTCTTCCGGTATCCCGAGTAGTCAACATAGTTGTATCTAGTTGCTCCTACCACAGTGAGTTGAGGTTAGATATACGCTCCTCCATTACGGTGGCGCAGTCTCTACTAATAATACAAGTGAGTTATTCTTGTATGCGTAACACTAGCTCCCTCTTCAAAAGGTTTTGTTCCCAAAATCCTTTTTGATATATAATACATAAGTAGCGATAAATATTAAATATTAAATACTTTTAGTACTCTACAAAGTAAGGTGAAAAACCTTCCACATTTGCTTGACTACGGCTGGAAAACCTTTCCGAGTAATACTACTTAGCCCAATAATGGCATTTCCAGATTTTCTTTATGAAACATATCTACCAATTCCTTCACATTTCCCAAATGCTCAGGTGGTTCCCAGGTGTTCTCATCTTCCGAACACCCTTTCCACTTAACGAAATATTGTATTTCATGGAATGTTTGAGGTCTTCCTCTAACCCGTCTTTCGTAAGAGATTATTTCACTCTTAATAATTTTCTCCACCTCCCATTCAAGATCACTATCAATCTCTTCGGATTGCATAGGCGGTTGTTCTAAAGCCGGTCGAATTGAAGTTCAGTAGGGTTCGAGTAACAATACATGAAATACCGGATGGATTTTCCAACAGTCCGATAGTTCAATTTTATAGGCAAGGTTTCCTCGTTGTTCAAGGATTTTAAAGGGGCCGTAGAGTTGGGGGAGAGCTTTTTTGAAGGACTTTTTGTGCGAATATTTTTTGCGTTGAGCATAACCAGATCTCCGATTTTGAAGTCTGGTTGTTGCTTAGCCTTTTGATCATGATATTGTCTCATGGCTTCCTTTGTCTTCTCGAGAGATTCTCTTGCTTGTTGATGTACCGTTTGCATCCAGTGAGCATACATATTGGCTCCTGGATTCTGGGCTTCTCATTCTTTTAACCATTCAGTCTGAGGATGATAACCGTAGTTTGCGAAAAGGGGGTTATTTTGTTTGCGGTCGTAGTCGAGTTGTTGTAAGCAAACTCAGCAAGGGGTAGAAGGTGGTACAAATCATCCTGATCATAGCTGACAAATATTCGGAGGGAGCCTTCCAGTATTTGGTTGACTCGTTCCGTTTGTCCGTCAGTCTGAGGGTGGTATGCTATCGACATCTTTCGTTTAATGTTGAGTTTTGTACACAATGATTCCCAAAATTTGCCAGCAAACTTCACATCTCTATCTGAGATGATTTCTGAGGGTAGCCCGTGATGTTTCCATACTTCTTTAAGGAATGCTTCTACCATATCCCGTGCAGATGCTTTTTCTTCTAATCTGATAAAATGTGCCATTTTCGTGAACCGGTCTACTACAACTATAATCTGTATATATCCTGCCGAATTTAGTAGTTGAGTAATAAAATCTACCGAAGTCGAAGCCCAAGCTGCAAAGGGTACTTGTAAGGGTTGAAGTAAACTGAATCGTGCATGTCTTGGAGACTTAGCTTGTTGGCAAGCAGTGCAGGATCGTACATAGTCGTTAACCCAGTCGGCGAGTCCTTTCCAGTAGAAATCTTGAGTAATGAGTTCGAGTGTCTTATCTTGTCCGAAGTGTCCTGCTACTTACGAGTCATGACAACCTTTGGCAATGAGTATTTGTAGGTCTTCGTTTGCTGAAATATATAGTCGGTTCTTATAGTAAAGTAGGTTATCGGATAAAATCCATTATTTCGGTAATTCCTTTCCTTCTCTTATTATATTTTCCAATTCTTCCTTTCTCCGCAGCCAATCTTAATCTTCCTTTGCCACATGTCGAACATTTTCCTAAAAGTCAGTCTCAAACTTCTTAAGGTTTGCCTTTACGATAATTGTGTTAGAAAATAGAACTTGTACTTTTCGAAGTATTAGGTGGTGCTTGATATCAGAGGTATCATAAAATTCATGTGTGTCGCTCGAATGCAGAAAGCATATCATTGGTTGAGTTTCTTTCAACTCGAATCCTCGCCCTGAGCTGCTAAATCCTTGTCCAGCTCTTTCTGTTTCATCCATCTTATCCACCTCCATTCAGTCTTGATCATCTATTCTTTCCACTACAAGTTGTACAATGCGATCTCCTTTCTGAATCTCAAAATCTGAAGAGCCATGATTAACGAGAAGGCCTTTGACTTCGCCTCTGTAGTCTGCGTCGATAACTCCAGTATCTACTGATATAGCTTTGGTTGCCAAGCCACTTCTTAGTGCAATGCGTCCGCAAGTACCACTTGGAACTGCAATAGCTAATCTGGTTTTGACAAGTTGTCGGTTCTTAGCTGGGATCGTTAAGGTTTCAATACTGTAGAGGTCATGTCCTGCTGCAAGTTTGGAGTCTCAAGTTGGGATTCTTGCATTTTCTGAAAGTCTTTGAACTCGTATCTGGTTTTCTGTTTCTGATTGAGGAATTTCCTGATAGAAAGGTGAAGCAGTTTCACCCGAAACAATCACAATTTGCAATTTGCCGAAGTGTTTAGGTTGTAGAATTTGCTATTCGCGATGCGTAGCTACCTCTTCAGGACGGTACTTCGGCCGCCTGCTTAAAGCATCAGGTTTGCCTCCTTTTGAGCCTGGTCAATATACAATAATGAAGTTGAAGTCGCATAATTTCTGCGCCCAACGAATTTGGCGTACTGTCCAGGCTTTTATGGTCAGAAAGTATTGAAGATTCTGATGATCGGTGTAGACTGTAATTAGCTTTTCCATTCCTTGGAGGTAATGTTTCCATTCCATAAAGGCAACAAGAATAGCCAACTACTCCTTGTCATGAATGTCATAGTTCATTTCTGCCGAGTTGAGTTTTCGGGAGTGGAATGCAACCTGATGTAATCGTTTCCCTTGAAACTGTGAGAGAATGCAGCCAAGGGCGTAATCGCTTGCATCAGTCTCAACTACCGTGTCGCGTTCTGGGTGAAAGTGACATAGGATCGGGGCCGTATTAAAGCATCACTTAAGATATTCGAAGGCCTCATGCTGGTCTTTTCCCTATACAAAACTTCCTTTTTCTCATTTTAGCAGATTGGTGATCGGGGTGCAAATCTTCGCAAAGTTTTTGATAAATCGTCGATAGAAATTTGCGAATCCGATAAAGATCTGGACTTCCTTCACTGATGTCGGAGGTTTCCAAGCCTTAATTGTCTCTACCTTCTTCTCATTCATCGTAACTCCTTCCGTTGTCATAACATATCCAAGAAAATCAACTTTTTTAACATGAAATATACTTTTTTCTAATGATATTGCCATCTGGTATTCCCGCAACCGCTGTAAGACTTTTCGAACAAGAGAGATATGTTTAGTGAGCGATTTCGAATAAATTAGGATATCGTCTATATAAGCGATGACTCCCTGATTGAGAAATGTGCGGAGGATTTTGTTTATTATAGTCTGAAAGGTTGTTGGTGCATCGACAAGACCAAAAGGCATGACCTTATATTCGTAAAGGCCATATCGAGTTCGAAAAGCTGTTTTCCATTCATCGCCTTTGCGGATTCTAATTAGGTGGAATCCATCCTTCAGATCAAGTTTTGTGAAGATGCTTGTATCTCGAACCTCATTTCTTAGTTCCGTTATTAAACGAATTGGATATTTATTGTGGATGGTAACTTTATTAAGTCCTCAGTAGTCTACTACCAACCGAAGTCGCCCATCAGGTTTTGGTATGAAGAGAATAGGTGCTCCCACTGGAGACTTGCTTGCGGTAATTTTCCCTTGTTTCGTCATATCAGTGATATAAGAACGGAGGGCTTAGAGTTATTTTTTGGATAAGAGGTATATAGGACCCCATAGTGGTTGCGTATTGGGTTTGAGATCAATCGTCTAGTCAAAGGTATGACGAGGAACTAGTTTCTCTGCTATTGAGGGGCGGAATAAATTGAGGTAGTCGTGGTAGCATTCAGGTAGACGATCAATAATAGTAACTTTCTCATAGTCTTCTCTTTCAATTCTTCCTATAACTACCGTGTTAGGATCGTTAAGAATGTCTTCATCCTATTCAACCGAAATTCCTTCGTCTTCTGGCAACAAATGTGACCGACAGCAATCTGCTTTAAATGACCAAGCGTTCTGATCTGCGATATTGCTGATTGGGTGTTCCTGATGCCACCATCCGAATAGTATAATCATACTATATTTTCCTACAGGAGCTGTTTTGCAGGAAACGAGGGAGAGGTGATGGTTTTTTCCTATTTCCAGGTAGAGAGGATGAGTATAGTACGATCCGCCAGAGGAGATAGTTTTGCCGGTAAAGCCTTGGATCTGTACTGCGTCAGATCGACCTTCATAAGGTATGTGAAGGTCATGAACGATTTATTTGTTAATAAGGAAAATATTTGATCAGGAGTCTAATAAGACTGGAATCCGATATCGATTTCCGAGGATATAGATATGTGCATGTCCTTCCGGACAGTTGTATCAGGAAAATGTCTACCGCCCTCCTGGTCCACCATGAGAGATTTTGGTCCCTGTGGTCCACCCCCGTGCCCCCTGGTCCACCCTGGTCCACATTTTTAGTACAATTTTCAAAAGTGTGGTTCAAAGCGGATCGGTGTGGACTATGTGGACTACGGGGACCAAACCCCCCTTGGTGGACCAGGAGCGTACAGGAGCTCCCTGAACGTACGTAAAACTTTTTCCTGATGTGTAACGCAGAGGTTCTTGGGCAATAGTGTTTTTCCGCCTGCCGGATGGAGTAGGGAAATTCTTAGCTCGCTTAGAAGCCATGTCGGTTTGATGTCATAAGGTGTTTGTGATAACGCCTACATCGTTTTGACTACTTAGGTCTCCTCAGACAAACTAAATTTAAACAATAATAATTAAAAATTACCTTTATATTCCCAGACAGCCCACTACAAGCGGTCCCCGAAAAATATAAACAAATTCATAAAGGAGTGGGAAACTTAGCTCGAAAAATTCCCTTTTTTTTTTTTTGGTTTTCCTTCTGGGATTGCACCGTTGCTACTCACATCTTTGCACAACATAAAAGGGGGCGAGCCAGCTCTTTTTCTACTGCTCCTCTTTTTTCCCCAGCTTTCTAGAAAAGTGGTTGGCTGGAATGCCCTCTGTCTCGTCCACTTTCCGGTGGCATTCTTTTAGGTCGCACTGCTCGGGGAGGGCAGGAAGGAGATTAGTGAGAGTCTATAGTTGATACTCGCCTCAGGAAGTTCCCCTTCCTTTCCCCCAGGGTGGGTAGTAATTTTGCAAATAGGGTATAACTTTTGCATAAAGGTGGTAACTTTTTTCAGGTAAAAAATTAAAAATAATTTTTTTGTTTGATGGTTATGCGAGCTTTTTCCCTTGGTAACTTTAGATGTCTTTTTCGATTATATCAACCCTTGTTGATTCCTGCCGGCCATAAAAATTTGTTTTCCTGCTTGCTTCTCAAGATCAAGGTAAGCGCCGCTTCATTGTCATTTTTAACTTAGTCGGTTGGCTCTGATGTCTGTCCACTAAGTCAGGTTGTTCGGACTTATGGACCTAGGGAAATCAATTGGTATTGATAAATCGTTTTATAATATCTCAGTATTTGATAATTCCCAAATAAGCGAAGGAGAGGATTCATGAATCTGGTTGACTTTTGGGGTGGGTTTTGGGTGCGGAGTTGGTTACTGCACGGCTAAGGTTGTTGTTCGCCATCGGAATGGGGGTTTTGTTTTATCCCGTCCCTTATTGTTTAAAAAGGTTGTCGCCAGGACAGGTTGTCTTCTGCACTTCTGCTATTGGTGGTTGTCAAGTTGGCAACAAGTGCAACGGTTCTCCTTTTTCGTTGAGCTACCAATTCATCCGAAATTCATTTATGTGCCTCCTTCTAGTCAGTATGTTCATCTTTGGAATTATTTTTTGCCTGCATAGGTGTCGATCGAACAGCTTTCAATCTGGAAGCATATTCCTTTCAACTTTTATCGGTAAAACCATCTGGTCCCTTTTTCGAGTTAAAATCTTTATCATTGTTGACTTCTCGTTTTCGCTTAGTCATTGCTGTTGGAGGAGTGATTATCGATTTTGATATTTTCCGTCATTCGAGAAGTTCCTCCTCTTGTCTTCCAACATCCTGAAGAATCACCATCCATTCTTCATCGTTAGCAAACTTAAAGTAAGAAAGTCGCTTAAGAATGTCCTCGGGAAGTTTGCTCTCTACTCTTACCCTCCATGCTATTCCAGTAAGTCCTGCTTTGATATTCAAGTTTTCGAGAAGAAGAAGATAGGTATCGATTCTGCCCTTGTAGGTGACTTTATCCATTTCCTCAAGGGCTCTTCGTTCTTCCTCAATTCTGATATATTGTTTGGTTATTTCTTGTCGGAATCACTCCCACGTGGAATAGGTGGGGTCTCGAGCTTAACTACCTAAACCCCCCATAACCTTTCAGTATTTCTCCGAAAAAGATATGACTTTGTTGCCCTTTTTTTACCGAGAACAAACACAATTTGATGGCTATGATCTTCCTATTGGGCAGGATTGCGATCAAAATAATCTTCGCAAGCTGTTAACCAGTTTCGTACATCCTGGTTGTCTTCTTCCTGAAAGAAATAAGGAGGTTCAGCGATTTGCTTTAATGGTCGCTGTGGTTCGCTGATGCTTCAAAAGAATTCTAGTATAGCTCTGATACGTAGGGAAACATCTCTGAAAATGGACGTTTTCCGAGTAGCGCCTGCCGGCCTGCTACCCTTTCTGCCTTGGTTGACTTCTCCATCGTCATCAGGTCATCAAAGTCGCCAGGGTTTGGGCCTCCACCAGTATTACTACGTGGTGGAGGCGGGGGTGGTGGCGGGTTTATTCTTTCTCTTCCTTCAACTCCTTTTCCTTTATCTTGAGGAGTTGATGCAGAGTGTTTTGTTTTGTTGATAACATCTCGTGTTTCCAAGGGTTTTGACCGTCCTCGGTTGGAGGGTCCAGGTTCGTCATCTGCCGCAATCGAAGTAGCTACCAAATAAGCCATTAATTGCGCTTGAATTTCCGGACAAGGTTGTCAATTGCGGCTTGTGATTCTTTAGCCTGCTGGTTTAAGATTGCTTGTGCTTTCTTGTAATTATCATTGAATTGAGCGGCAGTAATTTCGTCTTGTCGTTTCAATATTTTTGCTGCTTCAATATTTTGTTTCTCGAATTCTTTTTTCTATCTAGTCTCTTGCTGGTCAAATCGGCGTTTCAGAGAGAACAGTTGTTCAGCCAATTCGAGGTCTCAACTTTGAGAATACTAGTTATCGCCAGCCCGTTGCTCTTGTTGTAATCTAAAAGCTTCTCAGACTTCTCTTAATAGATCTTGTTCTACTTTCATCGCACTGTGGAGTTGTAGTAGGTATTGTCGGTGTTCGGCTAATTCTGCTTTGGTAACTTCTTCATTTCTGGCTAAGCATCCATCGAATAAATGAAGGTTGGTATATACTGCCTGAATCTCAGCCGTGAAGCTACTTAGGGTAAGGTGTGTTTCATCCTGGCTTTGCGGGATTTCTCTTAGGATAAACCGGAAAGCCTCTGCTAATTGGTTTCTGAATTCCACATAGGGGTTGGGGCGAATTCTGGAAGGTCTTCGTGAACTCGGACTTGATGTTGCAAGGAAATGTGAATCTGTCCTACTCAGGGCAAAAGACCCGGTAGTAGAAGTATCTGAGTTATCAGTGGGTGGTACCGATCCTGTCGGTGTGAAACTGTTGTCACTGGTATCCATTGGATCGGTAGGAGATAGAACAGGGGAGTCTGGTTGTCATTAATCAGACATGATAAAAGGTATGCAATATTGAGGGGAAGTAGCACTCGATAATTGCAGAGAGTAGGCTAATGTTTTGCTATAGTAAAAGCTTTACTATAGCTTCGATAGATTTAGAAGTTGTAATTTTGTTTCTTATCGTGAATGTTCCAAACTGTTCAAAGTGCTATGTTTCAGAGGTTCCTTTGGTAGTCGTGACAACAGACTGGAAAAAGTTATATGGGATAGCTCGTAGGCACTTCTTGCAAGAAGGGCAGTGGAAAAAGCTATCGCAATCGTAATATTGTCTTGGCATGTGAGAGGTTAAGGTATCGTGGAGGAGCCTTGGTGGCTTGAGGGTAGCAATATAGTGTTACGGGGTAACTAACTCAAAGGAATAGAGAAAGCTAGGCCGTATCGTATTCAAGATAACGGAGGGAAGTCAGGAAGGCTTAGGTAATGATGGTTCGATAAAGGTAAAGTAATAAAATATAAGTTCTCAAACTTTTTGACTTAATAACTTGTCATATTGTTAAGGTCTCTTCTCCATTGCTTGATTTTCTCAAATTCCGGGGAATAGCCCTTAACGTCACGCACGGGCAAGTGACACAATACCTAGAAGTGACACAAGCTGGCATCTGCCGAAATGTGGCGTTCTGAAGATGCATAACCCCGCTTTCCAAATGTGTAACCGAACAATACCACAACAAACACCATGGCACCACCGAAGAAGACTGATTCTGGCTATGAGGACCGTCTCCAAGGTGCAATTCGAGCAATAAAATCAGAGGAGGAGCCAGATGTTGCTGCCGCAAGTGAGGCCTTCGAGGTAAACCGGCGGACACTTTATCGACAACTTGCAGGTACTACAGTAGCTCGAGCTGCAGCCCATGAAGAGCAGCAACGGCTCACATCTCCTGAGGAGAAGACGATCGTCAAGTGGTGCTTTACACAGGACGATATTGGCTTTCCACCCCGCTTAGACATGGTTAAGGATATGGCCATCCACCTGGAATCCAAGAGAACTGGAAAGCCCCCTCCCCCGCTGGGAAGAAACTGGATCTCCAGGTTTCTCTCTAGGCATCCAGACTTGGATTTAAAGCTGAGTACTCAGTTGGAGCGACAGCGTGCATATGCGAAGGATCCAGCAATCTTGCGGGACTACTTTGGCAAGCTTGGTCGGTTAATAAGAGAGCATAATCTGCGGGAATTCCAGATTTTCAACATGGATGAAAAGGGGTTCCTTATGGGGTTAGCCTCCCGAGCGAAGGTTCTGTGTCGGCGTGGTAGACGTAATCCCCGCGTTACTCATGATGGGAAACGGGAGCTGGTAACTGTTATCGAGACAGTAGGGGGAGATGGAACAGTAGTATCACCTTTTGTGATTAACAAAGGTGCCGGGCATTATATGGGGTGGTATAAGAACTTAACGGAGAAGGAAAAGGCTTTTCAGTTCAGCTACTCGCCAAAAGGCTGGACTGATGATCAGCTAGCGATGGAGTGGTTGCGAAAGGTTTTTCTTCCGGAAAGTCAAGAGAGATGTGGTGACCTTCCCCGGCTTCTCATATTTGATGGCCATGGATCCCATATAACATTTGAATTTGTATCATTATGTTTTTCTAATAAGGTTCTGCTTCTTTGCCTTCCCCCCCATTCTACGCACTTACTTCAGCCGCTAGATGTGGGCCTATTTGGTCCATACCAGCACTTCTACGGGCTCGCTGTGGACAACTATATTCGTTCCGGTCAAAACCTCGCCGGAATAAAAAAGTCAATTTTTATTCCTTTTTTAACGGAAGCTCGCCAGGCTACATTCACCCTGTACAACATTCGTCAAGCCTATTTATCTACCGGTATCCATCCACTAAACCCACGAAGGGTGCTCAGAAAGCTCAACCCTAAAGTGGAGAAGCGGCGGGACACATTGGGTATCATTAAGAAGCCAACTGGGAGCCGAGAGATACGCCATCAGGTACTTGCTGCTGGCAACCTACTTTCTAACATCTCACTCCACGATTCTGATTCTACTGTTGATCGTGTGAAGGGGATAATGAGCTCCCTTGGCCACCAGTTGGAGGAGGAAATAGCCTCCAAAGAACTTTGGCGGGATTTGAGCTTGAAGCTTCAAAGAACAGATAAGCTCTACAATGCAACTGATCGTCGGAAGCTTAGCGAAGCACGGGTACTGGATGGAGCAGCCCTCATAGAGCTACGGGATGCCCGGCTGGCAAAAGATGAAAAAAAGGAGGCCCGATTAGCTTCTCGCAAGGGGATTTCGAGTACTCCCAGGTGAGTCCGGAAAGGAGCCTTAAAGGCACAGAGAAAGCCCACTCCTCCTTCCAAACCTGCTACACCTAGGCCCCAGCGGGGGCAGACAAATATTATCACCCTTGCACAAACTCCACATGTGCTGGTAATTGATTCCGAGGAGGTTTCAAGTGATGAAAGTGGACCAGAAGATATCAGCGATTCTGAATGGTCTTCGGCCATTGTTTTAGGCCACCCCCCGCTCCCTTTTTCTCACCCTCCACTCTCTCCATCCAGCCATCTTCCGCCAGCTCCTACCTTGCGTATGAGCCTACGCACTCGCAAGTCTCCACTGGATTAACAACTTTTTCTTCACCTTGTATGCCCCCCCCCCACTCCCTACCCCTTACCGGCTTGATCTAATGTTTTTTTCTTTCTACAGACTTCTCCTTTCTCTACTCTACTTACCTGTATTTATTCGATCTCTGGCATTCTTCTGGTATGTTTCTTATTGTGATAGCTTGAAAATTGAGGTTTCGGGGGGTGTTGATACGCTTTGACATCGGTATCAATTGCGCAATCTGAGACTGTGTCACTTCCCGGTATTGTGACACTTCCCAGTGCGTGACGTTACTACTTATACTAAAATTTCACTACTTCCTATTTCCTAACAATCATGTATCTTTCTAAGATTTCAGTTTCGTCAAAGGAAGTGCGAACACTCTCTGACTCTGAATAATTGCCCCACTCGAACTCAGAGAACTCTCAACATCTATTTCATCTGAGGGTGTTCCCACTCCACCAGTAGATAGTCTTCGATCTCTTCATCCTAGTATACTAAGTTCATATATGTGGTCGCAATGCCAACATACCAATAGTCTTTTATCGTGAACTATCGAGTAATCAGCTCAAATAGCCAGATAATAATACATAATGCATAATATGCATATGTACCGGATAAGAAATAAAGTATTCTCACTTTATCTTTCCAATCCGTAATCAGCTTCATGGAACGTGAGTTCTTCCGGTATCCCGAGTAGTCAACATAGATGCCTCTAGTTGCTCCTCCCACAGTGAGTTGAGGTTGGACGTACCCTCCTCCATTACGGTGGCGCAGGCTCTACTAATAATACGAGTCAGTTATTCTCGTTTGCGTAACACCCTTTCTCTGAAAGGTAACAATATATTTTTCATTTCCCTTACTCGCTAAGTTATCAGTTAGTAAAGTAAGTGATATAATATGAGTCTAAGAGAGAGAAGACTGAGTAGTAATATATGAAGAATACTCCCAATAAGGATTTCTCATAGCTATTATCAGCAATATACAAATCTTCCAACCGACAAATAAGTTCATATATTATGACTAGAATACAATACCCTATAATCTCAAAAGTGGCATCAGCAAAAAAAAAAACCGTCTTTTGTGCTCCACGGTTAGCCATGTCATTGAGTTTTACGTTTTGGCTAATCGCGAGTGATCCTGGTTAATCATGATGCTTCCGATTGTGTCTCCTAATAATCAGATACAAATCTTAATTTTAGCAAAATATGAGCTACTTTTATCAATATCTCATAGACATTTTACATTACAAAGTTATATATTATGAACTCAAATTTCTCAACTTTGGTATGTAAAAGGTCCATGAGTTCTTAATAAAAATTGCTCATATTTTGCAGAAAACAGAATTAATATCATCTTCTTTAGTCAAACTAACAGGATTTTTAATATCGCGATCATAGGACTCACAATCTGCCAAAACATAAAACTCAACGACATGAGGCACAGGGGGCAGGCTGTTTTTTTGCTGATGCTGTAATACTATCTAAATGTAAAATTATACCTATAAGATAGCTGAATGAAAATTATACTTAGTATATAATACTTTTAGGCTTAATTTTATACTTTAACCTTTTACCACCTTGGGAGATTTGCATTATTTTATTTCAATTCAAACCTTTTCAATGTATATTTATAAATATGCCAACTTACAACTTTTGATCCTCTTACTAAAAGTATAGCTTTGTCCAATCTACTCTCTTGTTACTCTTGGCATATTGTGCCATTATTTCTGCCTCTCCATATCTAAATATCCCTACTAGTTCTATTTGTAACTGTCATTTAAGATTATTATTACTTGTTTAATCAATTATATCCAAGTGCCCAAGTCAAGTATCTTGCTTCCTGATACTAAGCTGTAACTATAAATATCAAGGATGCTTTCATGATAAAAGATTCAATAGACATACCAATTGGAAATTTCTGAACTTTGTTATTCACTTGTATTGTTCAAAGCACTAGTGATAATAGTAGATGTACCATAACTCTAAATCAAAGAGAAATAGCCTCAATTGGCATTCTGCAGAATCAGTTTGCCATTTCAGTACTAGCACATTTCTCGGATATATACTCTTCCAACCCCATCTTCTTTTCTGTCTCTACTCATACAGACTTTATATATAATTAATGTAACTTTGCATTCTTGTATACTGGTAGCTTAGAACTAATGCTAATTCTAAGTCCTACTAGAATGGAAACTTGATTGATAGCTTGTAGAAAGATTATCCACTATTGAGTAATAGTCTCAGTATTGTATATTATTCTTTAAAGAATAAGTAGGAAAATAAAAATAGAGAGTAGAAAAGAATAAAAGAGTATAGAGTAGTTGGTTAAGAATAAAGTGATAAATCAAGAAAATATTATACTGATAAATAGTGTATAATTGAAATTGAATAAGTAGATTGAAATATTTTTATTCATCAGATTCTCATAATAATAATATTATCATATGTACAGAGCAACAAAATGCCAAGAAGTATATTTTTCATCTGATAACACATGATAGCAAGATGCCAAGCCAAGGATTGATAACAAATGATTGTATATCTGAATAAG
This sequence comes from Tuber borchii, assembly GCA_003070745.1. Classification (NCBI taxonomy): domain Eukaryota; kingdom Fungi; phylum Ascomycota; class Pezizomycetes; order Pezizales; family Tuberaceae; genus Tuber; species Tuber borchii. The sequence goes on from NESQ01000047.1 coordinate 28,460, forward strand.
TAAAGCCCTATTAAGATCTGTACTCTATTATATTATATAAGATATTATATGGGAGACAGTAATGCATTTACACCCCCCCTTCCTAGCTGCTTCGTATTTTATCATACATGCATACAAGTGCCACCAAAAAAGTGAGTGCACATACTCAGTTCCAACGCAATAACAACCCCATCACAGCGACCCCGCATATACCGACAAAATGCCACGAAATCAAGATGGAAAGCAGCGAGAGAGCACAAAATTAGAGCGTATTGAGGTCATTCAACTCCAGGCTGAGGGTTATTCATATTATGCCATTGCCGACCATGTGATGATCTCAGCATCTGCAGTGGGCAAAATTATTCGTAAATGAAAAGCGATGAGAACAGTGAAAAATGGTACCCGTTTAGAAAGACCCCACAAAGTTGGCCTCCGTGAGTTCAAAGGTTGAATAGGACTGCTGAGAATAACCCACGAGCAACTTTAGCGGAAATTACAATCAAGTCTCCACTGAATTGTCATCCACAAACAGTTCAAAAAGCTCTTCACAAATTAGACTTCCACCTGCAAATTCCCTATCGCAAACCCGTTTTGAATGCAAGAAGCAAGCGGAAGAGATTGATATGGTATTGGCAAAGACAGTACTGGACAGTGGAGGACTGGCACTGGAAGTCCTATTCTGATGAGGCAAAGGTTGAGATTGGAGTGGGTGAAGGCTATGAGAGGGTATGGCGGAAGCCAGGAACTGAGCTCCAACTTGAAGATCGCTACCTTCAGGCAACCTTCAAAGGGGAAAGGGTATCTATGATGTTCTGGGCTGCAATAAGCCATGGCCAGCAGAGCCAGCTTATTCATATTCGCCAGAGACCCACAGAAGAGGATCGACGTCCGATTGATGACCATGGTGGGATGGATTCAGAGCAATACTGTCAGGAGGTATTGAGGCCGGGGTTTCTTCCTTTATGGGAGGAGGTGGGAGGGTCTGCTGAAGGATTCTCACTAGTTGAGGATGGTTCTAAGATTCACATTTCTGCATATAGTTGTCAGTTTAAATTGAGCAATGGAATTGTTTGCTCAGACTGGCCCGGCTATAGCCCAGATCTGAACCCCATTGAGAATGTCTGACGGACTCTAAAATACCGGCTAAAAATTTGATTCTGAATACCTCAGTGAGGACCTAGAACTATTGCCAGGCTGGTGCGTGCAGCACAGGAGGAATGGAATGGAATTGAACAAGAGAAAATAGATAAGTTTATTGAGTCCATGCCAATCCAGGTGCTTCGGGTAATTCATCATCATGGAGGTCATTCTGGGTGGTGATTTCTTCATTTTACTTTATTTCATATCTCTTACTTTGGGCTAGAGTATTCTATTGGTTTTTGTGTAATGTTTCGTTTTCATAATAGTAACAGTCTTTTTGGGGGAGCGCCAAGGCTTGTGTGCACTCACTTTTTCGGTGGCACATGTACCATGCACGCGTAGCATATCCCATGTTCATCGAGTGAGAAACGATGACTCAGTCCTGCACGGCTGATAAGTGTTTAAACGGAGTTAGGTCTGTATGGGTTATATCGCACAATGGGCAGATATGGTATAGATAGTTGGTTTTTGAGGAGCGCATGTAAGGGATGGAGTAAGAATGAGCTGTTTTGTTTTTTCCCTTCCTTCCCCCACTCGGGATCACTCAGGTTATGTGCCCGAGTATTATGATATTATTATGATGAGTGGACAGACTCTATATGTGCGCAATATAATGCTATGAGATGTAATACAATAAAGTATAATACAATACGGATACTAGGACTTTAGTAACAGTAGTAGCAGTGCAGCAGTGTAGTAATAGCTAACTTATTGTACCAAAAGCTAACCTTACGAGCTTCAGACATTTATTTCGAGAGGGGGTATGGTATGGGCGATCCGAAGTGTGAAGTATGATAGAAGAAATGATAATAATTCAGATGGAACGACTTGGTGGGAATGCGGTGAAATAACGAATGGATGGATAGAAAGAAAGGAATAATAGGTGAGAAATAAATAAGTGAATAAATTTAGCACACATCAACCTCACCACCGTGGGGAAAGATATGTCCGGAAGGACAGAGTTAACTTGATTAAAAAATGCAAGTGCAGCGGCGTTCAACGATCCAGCATTAATGAAATAGAGTTAATAGAATGTAGGAGATGAGATAGGCAAGTCACTATTGTGCCTCTAGTACCTCCTACTTTCGTTTATGAAAGAATGAGAAGAGGGTTGAAAATAAAAAACGAAGAGGGAAACAGAAAATGTGAGCCCAGTTCCCCAAAGTTAAATTGAACAAGAAAGAGAAAATGGCAACTCCAATGCTAATAAAAATCAAAAGAGTAAAGGGAAAAAACGCCAACAATGATAATGGATAATCACAGAATGCACGCCCCACCCTATCATAACACACCCCGCCATTGAACAGAAAACAGAATATACAAGAAGCGAAATGGCAAGTATCAAAGGAACAAGGGGAAAATGTCAGGGGAAGAAATTGAGAAAGGATGAGATAGGGAAAAGGTGAGAAAAAGGAAGGAACAAAATATGACTTTATTCATCTCTGCCACTGACTCTAGAAACCCACAAGTGTGTAGGCCCCTCGGCACCCATTTTCTTGTCTCTTCGCCTCCAGGCTCTATGCAGCTTCATTCCCATTTCGTGGAGCTCCTTCTCGACGTCCGCAAGATCCTGAATGAGCTGGTCCCTTCTGGCTTGCATCTCTCGTCTAGCAACAGGGTTGTGAGTGCTGGGGTTTGGCGGAAGGACTTGCTCGAGGTCATGAATCTCGCGGCGGAGTGCGGCACGACGCATGGTAAGCTGGTCCTGCTCAAATTCGAGCTGTGAGAGATGATCCTTAGGTTCCTGAGGTTCATCCTTGGGAACAGATGCGGGACGATGTAGCGGATGAATTTCATGTGGGGGAAGCGGGGTCGAGACAGCACGGATGGAATCCAAGCGAGGCGTGGGAATGTATTGCGCGGGAATAGGAGGCATTGCAGGAGAATCGTTAAGGGACATTTCAGTGGGAGGAGTAAGGGGCGCAAAGGTGGATTGACGGATGTGAAGTTTGACGGGATCTTTGTAATGGGAGGCTTGTGTAGCAACAGTAGAAATTGTGTTCGACCGTTGATGAAGCCCCTCACGCTCACGACTGTCCAGCCAATCATCAATCGAAACGAAATTCGGTGGTTTCACTGCAGCAATCTGGATCGGCGATTCCGCTCCCAAATCCGAATCATGTCTCCTGCGACCAGCCACCTTTCCCTTGACAACATTTCCCAACCCAAATCCTCGGCCACGGGAAGGAGCGTGCTGGTGTGAAGATGAAAAATCCATGGTAGTGGATTTATCCAAACCAGGTGCCACAAAGGTGTCCGATGGATGTGTCGAATTGGCACTACTAAAACTCGACGGCGCGGGTTTGCGCGCAACATTGAGTTTTCGCGGAGGGGGGTTCATAGTGTGATTGGGGATATTAGGTTGTTTGACAGAATCCGGCTTGACAGTGCGGTTTGAATTTAAAGCCGAGGAGCCAGGTGGAGAAGGATATTGAAGGGTGTTTATCCTAAGCGGCGGAGGAGGAGCAAGATCATCATCTTCATAGAAGCTTTGATGGCTACCAGCATTTCTATGTTCCAAAAAACCTGGGGTTAGTTTCAGAATAATGAAGCATAGGACAAGCATGAACAAACGAGAGGACCGCGCCTTATTACAACCGCATAGAGTAATTTATAACCAGCAGTTGGGAGAAGTATAAAGTGAATTGGGGACTTACAAAGATATGGTCGGTTTCTCCGGCGGTCCTTTAAAAACCGAATCGCCAGAGCTCCTGAGAGCACTGCTACCGCCTAAATATTCCGGGAAGCCAACAATCTGCGAGCGTGGTAAACCAGACAAAGTTTCGTTGGTGCTCTCCATAAGAACAGGGTAGCCAATGGCTGGTTCCTTTGGTCGTGTGTAAATGGGTAAACGATTAAACATCGTTGTGAAACTGATAGACATCGTCATGGGGAAAGGAAGTCAACAAAAATTAGCCCTCCTGAACCCTTGATATCTAATTGCTCTTTAATTGTCCCTGGACGGCTCCCCTCTCTCTTTTGGGTGTTTACTACCCCCACGTTTCCTGACCTGACCTAAGTGGCGGTGGCGGATATTTACTGCTGTTGTGCTGATGCTAGCTGCCCGCTTTGCTGCTGTTTGTCGACGTCTGCTGTGTACGGGTGACACAAAACAAGCAAAGGCTGAGGCGAAGGGCAGCGCAGGGGAAATCTTGAAAACTTCGTAGTAGAGGTAGAAATAGAGTCGAAAATGGCAGACGTAGGTTCGGATGTAATCCGAATCAACAAAAGGAGTGGCAAGAAATTATCAAAAGGAGGGACCGATGATGAGGCTATGCAGAGGCAACGAAATACTTTTTCCCCCTTTCCCGAAAAAATGAAAAAAAAAACCCCAAGAGAGAGAGAGGTGGCCGTCCGTAGCCAGAAGTCTTCCTCCACAAAAAAAATCACGAATGTGTAGAAGGGAAAAATAGTAAAGAAAAAAACAAACAGATGGGGGGGATGGCTTACACAAGATATGATATATCTATCAAGAATGATCAGCTACAAGGGGTCGTCTCCCCTTCGTCTCCCCTTTGAAGGTGTCTAGAAAAGAACTAAGAGCTGCCTATGGAGAGACTCTCTGGGCAAACCTTGGGTCCTAAAAACGGTGAAATGTGAATCGCCAGACGCACCGATAACCGCTTAGCTTGGGCGAATAAATCAACTGATGGCGAAGGGGTTGCGACACCAACGGAAGTTTCCCGTCTCGGTATGAATTTAGCTACCGGGCAAGCACAACAAAACACCTCGAGCAGCAGGTGTAAGGTATTCCGGCGTTGATGCGCAATGGAAGCTTAATTTCCCTTCAAACCCTTCAAAGGAGGTGCTCGAGTACAGTTGTCGAACTACTCGGAATGCGTTCCGGGGGGCACAGTAAAGGGGGTTCGTAAAAGAAGGCTCGCCGTCGATGAATTCTCAAAGTTGAAACAATAATAAATAAATAAATAAATATAAAAAAAAAAAGCCACCAGCTTTCTAGATATGTGCAGTGCGTGTCCAACTTTCTATCACGATGCTCGTGATCAACTGGGACTGGCAATGCTCAGGAATGTGTCTGTTTGCTGACGACAGCGTTCCACGGACAATCGGAGGATTTTGGCTCTTTTCTCTCCTTGATTTCGCGAGATTCGATCTTCTACCGACCACAGCGTATTTGCCCTCCCAAACCTTCACTTGTTCTTAGGGCTACCTCAGGGCATAGTACGTACCCCTGGAAGAATGGGGAAGCAGGCTATATATAGCAACACTAGAGTCAAAAAAAGCCGTTACCAAGGCCCAAGCTGCAGAAGAAGTCTGCCCGAGAGAAGAGAATCACTACCAGTATGCAGATAGTGAGGGTGCAAATTCCCGGCCTATGTGCCTGCGACCAGCATGCACGGTGCTGGAAGCGCGCGGATGAATAGGGTGAGATTTGGAGGCGAGAGGGGGAAGGGAGCTGGGGAATGGAGGAAGGAGTAGGGAAAAACAAGAACGGTAGGTGAGTTTCGGCTTCCCTTTGACAGAGAAGATGAGAGAACACCAATAATGGGTCAGGTGCTTTGCTTTGCTTTCAGATTTGGTCTGTACACACCATGGACCACCGGTATGCTAAAGCAACAGGTTGAGTGAGAATCAATCGCTAGAAAATAAAAGAAAAGAAATGGGAGGAGAGGGGACACAGAGAGGCTGAGTCCATTGAAATGCCTTTACGCCGCCATGCTTTCGAGAGTGCTTCTCTCCGCTGACTGAGACCGTGAATTCTATGGTAAGTTAGTGGCATCATTCGTCCAGTCGAACTGCAGGCTAAGGTTGAGGCAAAAGATTGATGACATCTGCGCCGAAGGGGGGAAGCTATTGCTTTCTTACCGGTAGTAACGGTATCATATGTTCGGCTGCTGCGCATAAGAACGAAGCCAAGCTACGGAACATCCCATCCACTGATAATACCGGCAGTGGACTACCGCATGAGGACAATTACTACTCGTGGCGGGATTACCGGAATTGTAAGTTGTGAGCCAAGAGAGCATAGATTTGTCACTCTGCTGCTGCCCAAAGGGTAGGATACCGGTAGGGTCAATCAGAACTTTGATACCGTATCTTTCCTTGGTCCGTTGATATTTGGTATTTCTCAACTCAATCTTGCCACGAGCACAATGGCAATATTACTATTCCATACTATTTTCTTCTCCATGTCCTGCTCCCCCCCTAACCAACTCTTGCTATATTCTTCCATCCCCAGCGGTATGGAATCTAAGGCACGGCACTAGACACCCTGCAAACGACGTAAAGTGCTGGGCTAGACTCAGCACTATGAAAGAACAACAAAGGGGGGCAATGAACTTGTTAAGCGTAAGCTTTCTAGGCAATACCATACGGTAAGGTGCTTCTACGCTATTCTCCCGTACTAAATCTTTACCAATATAATAAATCCTCCGATTTAACAAAACTCAATATAACATTATACACATATATCATACATCCCGGTGAAATGGAAAAAAATAAAAAATATCATAGATCCGGCCATCATCCCGGTCTCTAGAATTTAAGGATCCCCTGCAAATTATTATTATTCTTATTACTACAGATCCCTCCCTTTCAACTCTTCCTTATTACTATTATAGAGAGTGGGTGGGTGCCACTAGGTGGGTGCCTTTAACACTGGACCTCCTACGGTAGGCGAGTCGGTAGGGTAGGGTAGGATAGTCATCTGTCAAGTTATGCTACTTGTATGGGTCGTAAGCCTCTGGAGAAAGTGGTTATTTGGTCACTACGTCTGGAACTCCCATCGTAAAAAAAAATATGCCTGACGATTCTTCTGATGGTGATAACAGAAGCGTGGCAAGGCGGAAGCAGTGAGGACCGGTAGGGTAGTATAGGGTAAGGGTTTAATATTTCCATCTTCCGTTGGCCCTCGGTTGTGACAGAAAACGGTAAGGATCAGCAAAATGAACTTACTCCGGGCCAGGTTGGAACAGCTAGGACCGCCAGCTAAGTACCGCACAATAGTACTCGTATGTCAAAGAACGTCACGGCAAATGTCATCATAGCTTAGACAAGGTTAATGCTACCCAACTTCGAACCATCCATCCATCAATCCCATCCTTACTCAATTCACCACAGCTTCACCACCACAACAACAACAACAACCAAACTTTTACAAAAAATATAAGAAACAAACAATGCCACACCAACCCCCCTCGAGGAGACCCAAGCGTTCGTTTCCCCTCCTCCCCCCCCCCCCCTTTTAAAAGCTAACCCACCCTTCCAGAATCTCAGTCTTCACACCTGTAAACCTCCTCCTCCTAACCTTGGCACTCTACCTCATCTACACGCGTCTCCGCCCAAACCCTTCCCCGACCCCACCCCTCCACCAATCCTCCTCCGACCAAGCCATAGTCTTCAAAACCTTCACCCCCAAAACCTTACAGCCCTTCAACGGCACCGATAACGCTAGAGTCTACCTCGCCGTCAATCGAAAGGTCTTCGACGTCACCGCTGGCAAGGGCTTCTACGGACCTGGTGGGCCCTACAGTAACTTTGCGGGGCGGGATGCGTCGAGGGGCCTGGCGCTCAATAGCTTTGACGAGGAGGTGCTCACGGAGGTTGGCGCGCCCATCGACTCGCTGGAGGACTTGAAGGAGGAGGAGCGCGTTGCATTGAATGGGTGGGCTGAGCACTTTGAGGGCAAGTACTTGCTAGTTGGGAGGTTGGTTGAGGAGGGAAGTGAGGAGGCTAAGGAGGCGGAAAAGGAGGAGTAGGAGGAATAGGAGGGTTTGGGGGTTTTTTTTCTTCTTCTTTCCTTCTTCTTCCCCTTCGTTCGACAGGTGCCGGTATCTACGGTTTGTGGATTGGATAGCTCTTAGCCTTTCAATGGATTTCTGCTTCGTATCCCATCATGTCATCCGGGGGTGAAAGTAGGCAGTTATTTTCTGCTTTATTTATACTCCCAGAATACGCCTCTGGCCTTCATGATGCCTCTCTTAAGCTGTGTGCTCGTCCGTGAAGCTCAGCTATCACACCATCGTCGCCAGAAAGTAAAACCCTCAGCCCATAATGTACCAAACTTATTATCTCATCTATCTAAAAACCCACATCCCTAATCAACCCGAAAATCCAACTATATACAACCCACCACCACCATGCCACACCAGAAGACCGAAGACCTTTGAGAGTACCCAAAAGAACATCTAACGCCCCGTCGACCACAAGCATCCCACCCACAGATACAGTTCTTAAGGAGGGAAGAGGCCAACTATACAATTCGAAATACGAAGAAAGGAGAAAGCCCAAACATTAACCCGCTAAAAGGTGTGAAGATAAGATAACAAGAAAAAAGAAAGAAAAAAGTGGTGGTGGGAACCGAAAGAAAAAGGAAAGAGCTATAAAAGATGGCATACATACTCCCGCTAATGCTTTCAAAACAACAAAAAAGAAAGCCACACCAAGCACATTTCATACAAAGGAAATATAAAAGAAAGAAGTCGTTCGTGTTCCGAACTTTTTTATATAGGCTCCTAATTGAGGAGCTTGTAGGATGCCGAGTCGATGACCTTTGCAATCTTTTCCAATTGCTTTTGAGCTAGCTCCCAGTCCCTACCGGCCAACGCATCTCTAACGCCTGGGAAATATCCCGCGTCATATCCGCTCCATGCCTATACACTGGTCAGCCATCGAACCTGTAAAGTGAGTCATTGTGGCAGAAAATGAACTTACCTCAGGTGCAAATACAACATGCTTGAACCATTCTCTTCCAGGCAGTCCACCTCCTTTGGATAGATCTAGCAGATGTTCTTCAAAATTACTCATCCGAATATTTCGACCTTGCCGAGCAATTATTCCATTCATATCTAGTCCTGTCCCAACATAATCCATCCAATTTTCGTGCTTTTCATCGAATTCTTTCAGTCTCTTCTCAGCAGACTCAACTGCGCGCCTCAGGTCTTTGAAATCCAATGGTTTAGTGTCAGGCGATTGTGCCTGCATGATCTCCCTGGCGTGCTCTTCCAGATCGTCTGTATATCGCCCAAGGGCATGGGCGTAGTCAACCATATTAAAGGGCAAAACAGGCGTATCAGCTAGCTCTATAATCAAAAGACCTAGAACTTGGGCGATGGCAAGGTGGTGGTTGAATCCTGGGTCTCCAGTATTTTTCATCCACTCAAAAGTGTCGTAGCAACTATGATATGGAAATGGGTCACCTGTGAAACCGATATCTATCGAAGAGACTCCTGCATAGTCCTGGAAAGCAACATAATCGCTTCCAGCACCTAAGCCAGGAAGGTATTTGTCACCCCAGTCGTCTCGCAACGTGCTGTTTCCTGAAGGGCTTTGTATTCTTTCGAGGACATTAAGGAGCGGTTGTTGAGTGAGAGGTGATCCAGCTGCATAGAATTCTCTACCTGATACTGCAATATCGAGGTTGATGTATGCCATGCCATGTAGGCGAAGATCGTCAATATTATCTTCCACATATTCACTATGAAGTGCTCGTTAGTGGGTATAGAGACCATGGCCCATGGACAGCGACTCACGTTGACCCAATTAGATTATACTCCTCCGCATCCCAATTGGCGAATATTATACTTCTTTGAGGTCTCCAGCCCATTTCCAGCAGCTTCCCAAACAACCTGGCAACCTCCAACATCACTGCAGTTCCGGAATTAGGATCACTAGCACCAAAGCACCATGCATCCCTATGATTTCCGACCACAATGCGCTTTGCGCGGTCGTCGGAACCCAGGACGTATCCAAGGACATTCCAGATGTGATGCCGTTCATCTTCGACTTGATCATTTTCCAGTTTGACTACAACAGGCGAGTCGTTGATTGAGCCCGTCCACCATTCTTCGACACCTCGGGTGTCTCCCATCCATGATTCCTCAGCTTTGGTCCCTTTACCCTTCAGCGATTGCAGAAGATGCTTCGCATTATCCCAAGACTGTGAAGCGAGTGAGGGGAGTCAGCAAAATCGTTCAACGCGCCAAATAACAGGGACAAGAAGGACTTGCCAAAGGTAGCGAAGGGATCCCGACAAGCCCAGGATTGTGCTCTAGTGGAATCCTCTCATAACCCGGCTTGCTCGGTACTCCCGGGGTTAATACATCCCCCACCATGAAGCTCATCAAGCTCACAGAACCCCTCTGCACAAAGCCCTCAGGTAGATCCCACCCCTCAGTCTTTGGATCAGAAAATTCAATCACGGCTGCTGCGCCTCGTTCTTCAGCAGCTTTTATCTTGAGAGCCCTATCCATCTGTGTCCCACCGTACCTAACCAAGATTATCGAGCCTGTCAAGTTGAACCCTTGTGACTCGAGTTTGTCAAAATCGGCACGGGCTCCGTAATTGGCGTAAATCAAGGGACCTGTGGCACTACCAGTTTTGGAATGGCCATGGAAGGCAGGTGTATTTTCATGATCGCCATTTGTCTTTGGCTCTTCAATGGCCGCTTCCCACGGTGGGTCGACGATCGCAAGCTTTCTCCCACCGGGTTTGGGGAAATTAAGGTAAACATTATATCTGTAAATTCGGGAAAGGCAAATTTGTTAGGGCATTCCACTGCCGATTCAAAACATGAGGGCTAAATAACATACTCGTCGAGCCCTACACTCTCAAGCCCAAAGCTCCTGAACTTCGCTTCAATATACTTAGCTAGCACAAAATCCCCCTCGGTCCCTGCAGTATGGTCGAAACGGCTCAGGTACTCCAAGTAATGTTCGATATTATCCTTATCAATCGAATCCCTTATGAAGTCCCTAAGGGCGTTTATCTCGAACTCGACCGTCCCAGCCCCCGGTGGTGGATTCAAGGTAACTGAATCCGACGCAAGCAACGCATAAACCACGATCAGGCCGACAATAACACCTATAAATCTATACAATGGAACGAAACCTTCACCGAAACATGGCAAATCCGGTATTCGAATACAAGAGAACCACCGGAAGGGATTAATCCTCCAGTGGTGGGGTATTGATATAGCAGAGAGCGAGTCTGTTATTGAAGATATGCGTTTTGATATATGCATCCGAAGTCTCCCTCTTCTTCTACGGCTTTGTTGACCTTCCTCCCCCTCCCCAGGTTCCAGAATTTCCATCTCCACCATCACTCGCTCAAGACTCTCCCTGCTTGACCGCGCGGAATCTCCGAACTCCTCCAGAAACGAGCTCTCTAGAGAACTCCTCGCAGTTTCGACAGTTGGCTGCCGATACCGGCCATGCGAGGAGGCCAAGAGGTGTGATGCCTCTTCGTTGGTATGTGGATTGTCGCCGGCATCGCTATGGGCTCGGGAGGATGTCGCCTCTTCGTAAGTTGGGATTGGAAGAGAGCTCCCAAGCATGGAGCGTTTTTCGTCGCTCATGCAAGCGGTATAACCCTTTAGGCTGCCTAATGAGTGGAAAGCGAGGCTCAAATGGTTCTCCCGTTTTTACTGAAGAAATGAAGGGATGAGGATAAATGTTGTCACAGACAACTCATTCAACGGGTAAAGCGAGGAACTATAGTACGTATAGTAAGTACTCGAGTACAAAAGGAGGGAAGGAGAAGGATTATGGCAGCGGCAACGTTAGCGGCTGCAGTACTGGATCCGCCGAACTGGGTGGAGACGATAAGCTTCGTAAAAGCGAGTGAGGGCTGTAGCTCCAAAGAAATGGGAAGAGCTCTGAAGGATAGATAGACTTCAGCCCCTCGCTACATACAACTCTGCCTGGGGAGGGGGATAGAGGGGGACGATTCTCGAGATAGTTATCAAGGACACACTTCTGATGTTGCAATCGCGTTCCCAGGCCATAAATTCGTAATCAAAGGGGGTGTCCGGAACTTGGCTTACCGCCTGCCCACATCTGGAAATCAGTGAGCCGCAGTCGAGAAAGACATTGAAAGCTTCCATACAGACTCCTAAGTCTCCAATAGATCAACCCAATCCTACTCGAGTAACATACCGGTACATCATCTCCCTGCAGACATCGATAACTTCATGCAACGGTTCGCTCCCAAGAAAAACACCTTCCCGTGGTTCACAATAGATCATCACAAACTCAACAAATATGATATTTACCCTATTGATAATTATTATTATTATTATTATTATTATTATGGTAGGGTTTTATCAATTAGATCTAATTAATATTCGAAAGTACAATTATGATAATTATGGCAGCACAGTACAAACTCACAGGGCTCTTGATTCACAAAAACTATCTCGCGCACGACAACTACCAAAGAATTATTAAATTGTTTAACTACTCTGAGCTTCTCTTCCAGAAAAACTCTCATCTGTGGCTGCCGTCCAACCTATCCGACAGGCGGAGATACAAATATCAAATACACAAACAGGCTACCGATGATCGATGCCCAAGTATTTCGCCTTTGGTAAAAATAAAAAAAAGCCAACCAACTAGCCAGCAAGCCCCACCCTGCCATTGACCCCTTTCGAAAAACGGAATAAAAAATACAAAAATGTAAGAAAATACAAAAATATAAAATAAAATAAAAAATGCAAAGCTCGTGCCCACTTCGTTTCCCTGATCTGCAGACATAAATAAGGAAAAGTATCAAAACCACATGCATGATTAAAGGAGGCAGAATAAAAAGGAATGGTATGAAAGAGCCAGCTTGACAGGCGAGATGATCAAGAAACTTACAGGATGCTAGCGGAGAAAAAAAAAAGGAGAAAAGGTATAAAAAATAAAAATAAAAATAAGAGAAGGAAAAGTTGGTGGTATGCAAAGTTAATCTTCACATCCTTCTATCCTTATCAAAATCGTGGCCCACGCTAAAGAATGCTCAAGGGAAAAAAAAAATACATCAAGTCATGAAAACAATGTGATAAAGGAAGACAATCAAATGAAATGGTGATACTGATAACGATACAAAGATTTTTTTTTACCTATTAGTACATGGGGAGAACATTGGGAATTAGACTCGCGCTCTCTTTCCCCTTACTCTCCTGGGGCTCCCAAGCGTAGTAGATTCATCCTCCAGACCCCGCTTTCTTCGCAGGTTCCCCCTAGCCGTCGCGATGGCAGGTTCATCACCATCCTCGCCAGCATCGAAGATGGACTTTCGCCTAGATGTAGTCTTGTCCCCCAGATTAAAGACGCTGCTGCGTCCGCTGTCATCCTCAGAGTCGGGTGTCAGACGCGAGATATCACCCTTCCTGGCAAGATCTTTCTGCTTGCCCTTTGTAGCAAGAGCTTCGGTGAACGAGGTAGCCGGCTGTGAGGAAGCAGACTCTTCAATATCCGTCTCCGCCTCCTCTTCAACAGGGATCTTGAGCTCCTTGGGGGATTTTGGTGGAAACAGCAGACGTGGTTTGATAGCAGATCGTTCAAGACTAATCTCATCATCTTCTCCATCATCTAGATCACTTGGAAGACGTTCATTTGGATCTTCCATTTCGGTGAATTTTTTAAAGATTTTCTTGCCTCGACTATAGGCGAGTTAGTAAAGAGCTAATCACACAAAATATAGAATGGTGAGCCTTACAAAACGTATACCATACCATCCTCTCTGTCCTCATCTACTCCTAAGGACTCTTCCTTCTTCTTTTTGATCCTCTGTCTCTTAGAAGTGACAGATTCTTCTCCCGGCCTTGTAATAAATGGGTTGTCTGGATTATCATCACGTTTCGGGATGCGAGCATTAGAGTCTGTAAATATGCTTATTGAGTCTGAAGCAGGTTGTTCATCGCCCAACAGATCCAATAACCCCATTCCACCTTTTCTCTGCCTAGGGGAAGACTTTTTGAAAAGCGTTCTCCGAGTACAGGACAGCGAGGCCGAGGAAGAAGCCTTAGACTTAGATGACGAAGGGAATAGAACCCTCGCTGAACCAACAATCTCTTCCAATTCGAGGTGTTTTCGTTTGCGGGAAGGGGTCTTTGCAGGCGTAGGCAATCCAAATCCTCCCGGATTCAACAAGGTCTTTCTATTCTTCCCCAGAATCTTCTCAATTTCATCATCCTGTTCCCGCTCTCCCGCTTTCCCCTCCTTGTCTCCATCACTATCAACTTCAGATGACGATGCTTCTACCGGCCCTTCGATTGCAAATGTAGCCCGCTTCTTGCCCTTGACAATACGTGTTTGCTCGGGCGAGCGAGGTGCTAGAGGTGAGGAAGGAGGTGGAGAAAGTGTCGCAGTAGAATAGCTGGATGTTGGAGAAGCCCCCTTTCGCTTACCGGTACGCTCAGGTTCAGGTGAGGAAAACATAGGACCATGGCGAGGGGTAGGAGGAGTCTTGGGCCGTCCACGAGAACGAAGTCTTGGAGGAGTGTTCATGATGAGGATGAAGTTGTGAGATTATTGTGATTGTTTGTTGTTGTTGTTGTTGTCGTAGTAACACCTGACGTTGGGAACCGAATGGAATCGAGAACGAGCGAAGAACTGCAGCCCCTTATCTGGGATATGGAATAGCAATGGTAATGTCAGAAGAAAAAAAAGAAAAGAAAAAATAAACTCAATAAAGAGCGTAGTAGTCTGAGGTAGAACAAAGAAACAATGCGGCGTAGCAATAAAATGATGCGAGCACGAGCAAGTATTTCCTCTTTCTCTCAGTAGAATGTTTTTTGGGGGGAAGCGGAGAGTGTGCGTGAGAATGGGAAAAACAAGAGGCTGGGAGAAAGAGGGTGTTGGCTCTTGTCCCGAGGCCACAACAACGGCCGTTGCTCTAGCCACAGCGGCTCGCGTGTTTTAGGCAACGCGCTCCTGGGTTCGGTCGCCCGTGACGAGTTTGCCCTTTGACCTGAGATGCTCGCTGGCTGCAACCGGTTGACAGTTCGAAGGTGGATTGAAAAGTTCGTTTGAGGGGCCGTCTTTTGAAATATGTCAATTCTGTTGACATATCCGGGAGTCTTGCTGAGAAAAAAACGTGATAAGAATGGTTTGCTTTACCGAGTGATTTGCCGTGACGGAGGAGTTGACGCGTTCGCGTTCGCGTTACTTTCATCACTGGCCAACAAACGGGCCCATTTGATCAAGAAATCGGCCGTTCAGTCGAAAGGTAGCTAATAAGACTACCGGTATGCTTTTCACTAACTATTGATCCGATTCCGTCCTGATGCTTAGAAAATTGAATCCGCAACACTCTGCTTTTTCAGCAGCTCAGAGTGCAATGTCTTTTCGAGGGGGGCTTTAAGGCCGGGGGCGGGCGTAGACGCGTGCTGGACCTGAGTGACCAACCGTCGGTAAAGTCATTGACTACGCTTAGGCACCATCTACTAGCCGATTACCGGTAATCTACGGTTGCTCACTTCGAGAAATAGGGGTGGCCAGTCAACAGAGACATGCGAGAGTCTTGAGATTATTGTGATCACGATTATGGGAGACTCTAAGGGTGGGTCTAGAGTTTCGTATGAAATGTATCGAAAGCATGTCTCCTAGCAACCTGCTAATCGTAAAGTACAATTACCCATAGATCTATATTAGTGGCTAGTGATATAACGCGTCACTGGGAAAGGGTTCACTGGTAGTTAATACAGACTATAGCAGTTCCACTGAAGCCTCCCGAAATACAGGCGTCGACCGAAACTAGACTCGCTAGGTTGATACCGTATTCTGGTTATCCACATGAAATGATGGCGATATAATACCGTGCATACTCGAAATAGGCCAGAAGGGCAGAACCTCTGCAGGTACCATACGAGTAGAGACCGTGGCGATAGGGAGTTATCTTGGGATGCTCGGGGCAGGGCTTAGTCAACTTCATTTTGGTGAGGGCGTGTGAGCAATCGCGAAACGAGTGTCGTACGAGCAGTGGGGTTGATAGTGGGGCAACCCCTGTCGTGGCTGATGCACCATAAGTTAAACGTCAATTCTCGACAAAGTTCAATTTTCAGCATCAACAACAAAACGTCCAGTTCTCCCCTACCACCATCGCCACTCTCCCTATAATGTCCAACGAAGAGCCACCTCTCCATCTCTCAGACCTACAAATTGACGATGGAGGGAAAGAAAAACCCGTCCGATCTGCAGCCGTAGAGCAAGACGCGCGCGAAGAAGCTCTCCGTGCAGAGCTAGCCGGTGTACAACAAATCAATTCCGTCATCGAAGGGGTGATATCGTCCTTAGAAAAAGCAAAGGAGAATATGGAGGTGAGTTTTGAATTCTTGATCTCACTGAGCTGGGGTAACTGTTGTGATTGGCTGGTGCGGTAGACTGTCTCCAACACCGTTGCATCTGCGAATACTCTCCTTGACTTATGGATTCGTATCTTGAGCCAGACGGAGCATACACAACGGTTACTGCTCTCTGGGCATTGGGAGGGTGCTACACAGGACCTGAATGATATCGAAGCGGAGGCAGCGGCTAAGGTTCAAGAAGCTGAACGGAGGCGGGAGGAAGAGAGGGAGCGTGCTGCTGCAAGAGAAAGAGAAGCTGTGGCTGCAGAAGCTAGGAGAGCGGCTGCTGAGAGAAAACCTACAAGAGGGGCGAGGAGAACCGGTGGGTCGGGAACTGGTAGGAGTGGGAGCTCTGGTGGGTCTAGGATCGGGGCTCCACCTCCCTCATCATCCTCATCCTCTGGTAGTGGAATAGGAAGGGGGACTAGGGGTGGAAGGGGAACTAGAGGAGGATCTGGGATTGGACGAGGTCTCCCGAGGAGAGGAGTCAGATGAGGAGGGAATCACTGGATGGTGCGGGGGACTTTTGAACAAATTCACAGGTTGGGGGCGGAGTTCTATCGGTTGCTCCTTCGAAGGAAATGGTCTGTTTTTCATACTCGAGGGCCTCGTTTTGCTTTTATTTTTATGGGGATAGGTGAGTTAAGGGTAATGTGGATTGGTTGCTCGGATCGGAGGGAGGCTTCTGCCTTAAATGAATAGACACTTCAATCAAAGTACACGATTATTCAATTCTTCCTGGATCTTCATCCAATCCTGAATATTCAGCGGCAAATGCAGTTTGTGGGGGTATTGGGAACATATTTAATCACCCAGGCAGTGTTTGTCCATTAATATTATGGTAACCTTCGAGGCCCTCGTTGACCTGTGGGAGATTTCTAGCTCGTAGTGCACGGTGGTTGGCTTGATACAGCAGGTTTCCAGTTTGCTTTTTGTCTTCCCCTGCAGGAAATACAATCCCAGACTCTCAGTATCGTATAATATCATATTCAGAGGCCCCTCGTTCTGCCCTTTCATCACTTTCGGGTTCAGTTTTCTGGCCTAGTTTGGGACATATGGCTGCTCTTCACAGGCATACACGCTATACTATGTTAGACAGCGCAATGGTATCATAGTATTCACTGAAGCTAAATCAATAAAGTGAGTATTCCATCAAACACAGAGTCACAACAACGTGTACCAATTTTGTACCCAGAAATGGCAGCAAGATCCGACCCTGCGCCCTACCACACCTTCGGCACACTTTTGAAAAGCCCTTGTTTTGCATTTTCCAGCTGTGGACATTACCTAAATCTGGGCTCATATTAACGTCAGTGCTAGAGACACGCAGATATATCGTACAATCGGTATGTTTGACCCGTGGTACTCCGTTGTTGAGAAATTAAGAACTATAACAACTACCTGCTAATGATGGATTTGGGCTAAGTAATTAGTGGATGGCGCGAGGCCGCTTTTCTTGTTTGACTTACCAGTGATAATTTATATACTGCCAATCTTTAGTAATTTTGAAGAGGCAAGGATTCCGGCTTCTTTTTCTCTATAAGCCCTGCTCTCTACTTGTAAGATCTGCTGAGGTCCCCAGTTTTTTTTTTTTTTGCACTGGCCCATCTGATGAGGTCTTGTAAGTTTACTGCACAGTACCATACTGTAACGTATTTATCATGCCGTATTGAATTGCGCCTTACCCAAACATACTCTCCGAACCCTGGCAGCGAGTCAGAACCGAGTGATACACGGTGAATATCCACTTCGCGGTATATACTCGTCCTTGGGTAACCATGCTGACCGCGGCCATTAATAATTCGCTTACTATAATCCACCATGCCATGGGGCTTCTTGAACCTGAACACTGGAAAAACGAAAAACATCCATACCAATGTTAGAGCTGTATTCAGTCTCTAATTATCCACGACTACTCAACCACCGACAAGTGATAACTCTACTGCACTGCACAGTATAGTCTAGCACATACCGAGCAACATCTCGCATCTACTATACACAGTCCCGTCAGCGGCTATCTTTCGCTACGGTAAATCACTCTGGTTATTACTGATGAAACCCCCGAGCTATTATACCGTACGAGTACTAACCTCCACGGCAAAACAGCAACGCACAATAGTTATTATGTGATAATAATAATATAAAGTTATCATTAAGCTAGAGCACAGTACAGTACCAGTATCATACCCACAACAACTACATACCCCACCATAGCGTACAGTCTACGTAAATTTTACCTGTAACCATTATTTAATCCTCTTCCTCCAACCCCCCCTCCACCCTTCCACACCCCCCTTTCACCACAATCCCAACAGTCAATCAACATCAGCAAAAAAAAAAGCATACACAATTAACACGGACAATGGACCAAAAACTCTTCTACCCCTCGTCCCGAGCGACGATTCTGCACCACTACGTATTTTAGTCCCCTCTCCCCCCCCTCGTTAGAAAAGAGAAATATTTGTGCCCTGGTCAATCAATCAATCTAATGAATGAGTGTAATAATAATATTATATGTAGTCACCACGCCTAATAGCGGTCGAACACCCAGCAGCCATAAACGGCAATATGAAGAATACATTGTTGTTCGTCGGCGGGCTCGGGGATGGGATTCACACGGTTCCTTATGTGGGTCCGCTGATCGACGCGGTTACAGGGGCGGGCTGGAGTTTGGTGGAGGTGCTGCTTTCGAGCTCGTATAAGGGGTGGGGGGTTGGGTCTATCGCTCAGTAGGTTTGCCCTGAGGCCTAGGGTGGGAGGAGGGGGGGGAGAGGGAGGAGGTTGCTAATGGATTTAGAGATGCAGAGGAGATATCGACTTGCGTAGGATACTTTCGAACAATTAGGGGCGGGAAGTTAGTGCTTATGGGGCATTCCACTGGTGCGCTATATACCGCTAGAGGAATACCCCTAGAGGAAGGAAGTTATCGGGAGTGCACTAATGGGTGGATAGGTTGTCAAGATGCCTTAGAATACCTAACTAAGCACTCGGCCGTCATAAACGGCGTTATATTCCAAGCCAGCGGTAGATACCTCCACCCCCTCTCTCTCCCTTACCACTAACCCCACACAGTATCCGACCGCGAGGGCGCAACCCTAAGCCAATCCCCAGACCATCTCTCCGCTAGCCTAACCCATGCCCGCTCCCTAATCGATAGTGCTCGTGGCGCCGAGATCGTCCCCTCGCACTTCCGCTCTCCGGGATACATTGACACCCCCGTGTGCGCCCAGCGCTGGTGGGACCTGAACGCCTTCGCCGGGGCCGACGATTACTTCTCCAGCGACTTGAACGAGGAGATGCTGACGCGTACGTTCGGGATGATCATGCGTAACACCAATGTTCTGTTCCTCTTTTCCGCTATGGACCAGTTCGTACCTGCATGGGTGGACAAGGAGTACCTGCTCAAGCGGTGGTACCTGGCCTGCGCTTTGGGTGGCGCGGTGGTGGATAAAGTTGAGAGTGGGGTTATTAACGGGGCTAATCATAATTTTGAGGGGGTGGATGCTGGCGTGCTGGCGGACATGATTGGGAGGGTCGTTAGGTTTTTGGGAAAAATTTAATTTATTATATAACCTTAGTTCTTGTGGCTGGAAGGTACCTCGTTAGGTCATGGGTATCCCTTCTCCAGATCACTCGCTCTGCTTGCTTTTTGTTTCTTGGTATCAGCATTCTCCGCTTCATCAAAGCGAGTGATAGCTTGTGAGGTAGAGGCCAACACACTGGTATCACAATATTATCATGATATTTCATGTGTGAATAGTAGCGTTGTGCTTTACCGGCGAGATGTTTTTATCTTCAAGGAACTAGAATTTAGATAATCGGCCTACAGTACTTGAACCAAGGGCTTTCCTGGGACCATCAGATAGAATCACAAGAACCCTACTCTAAAATCACCTAATTGGAGCAATTGGCATTGTCATTTCAACATTGTATTGATCCCCTGATTGCTATAGAAACCTTTCCTAAGATTTGGTAATAAAAAAAGTAAAAAAAAGCTAACAACTATAAGGAGGGTCAAAGCTTCATTTGCATTTTTTTTTGCCTGAGGACGACCTCAATGCTGGTCAGTCTCTTACAATTGGTTGGCAGTGTTGAAATCAGAGAGAGCTTCCTTGATACGGGCGCTCATGGTCTTTTCGCCCTCACGGACCCAGACACGGGGACTATTCCAGTGTGATTAGCTAGGCCCTTATTGGTGAGAGAAATGAGTGCCTTACTCAAAGTATTTCTTGTTTGGCTTATCTTCACCTTCAGGGTTTCCGACCTGAGACGCGATAAAGTCCTTTTTGTTGAGGACGTAATCACGAATACCGGTCAAATATGCGTATCTAGAGAGCAATTTCAGTACCCATTGCGAAAGAAAACAGAACGGGAGGGGGCGTGTGTGGAGAAAGGCTTACTGGAGATCGGTGTCCAAGTTAACCTTAACAACACCATGCGAGATGCCAGCAGTAAACTCCTCCTTGCTGCTGCCAGACCCACCGTGGAAGACCAGAAAGAGGGGCTTGTCTTCCTTGCAGTTGATCTTCTCTTTGGCATAGGCTTGATGCTTTCCAAGGAGCTCGGGATGCAATTTAACGTTTCCGGGCTTGTACACACCATGGACATTTCCGAAAGCCGCGGCGATAGAAAAGTAGGGAGAAACAGGGGAAAGAGCTTTGTAAACCTCGTAGATATCTTCGGGCTGAGTGTAAAGGGAGTTGTTGTCGACACCGGTGTTGTCAACACCGTCCTCTTCACCTCCGGTGATACCGATTTCCTATAAATGCGTGAGCGCTTGAACAATAGGACTGTAATTGTGTCTCGGAGTATACCATCTCGAGCCACTGCTTCATGGGAGCGGCACGTTGCAAGTACTTCTTGGTGGTAGCGATGTTCCATTCCTTGTCCTCCTCAGACAAGTCGATCATGTGGGAAGAGAAGAGAGGCTCTCCGTGCTCGGCAAAGTACTTCTCATCGGCAGCAAGCATGCCATCTAACCAGGGGAGGAGCTTCTTGGCGCAGTGGTCGGTGTGAAGGATGACCGGAATATCGTAGGCAGGGGCAATTGAACGGATATAGTTGGCACCAGCAATTGCACCAGCGATGGATGCAAACTGATCGGTATTTGAGACACCCTTTACAGTCGAGCCGTTAGTAGAGACTGAGGAGAATGATAGGGAGCAAATACCTTCCCAGCGAAGTAGGCCGCACCTCCCTGGGACATTTGCAAAATCAAGGGAGACTTTGCGTCCCTAGCTGCTTCAAGAGAAGCAACAACGGTTGAAGAAGAGGTAACATTCTGCAACGCTATTGGTCAGACATTTTGTTAAACATGAGCGACGAATCCGTAGAACCTACAATAGCAGGAATAGCAAACTTGTGTTCCTTGGCGTATTTAAGAAGCTGTTTGTTTGAAACCGGAACGTCAGAAGTTTGTAATGATTGATTGTCGAGGTTTTATTCGGAGACGGAAAAATGTTGATGCGGCGGACCGCGGGATTTGGGCCTCACATTCAAAACGTCATCGCCAACAATGACACCAGACTTTCTAGAAAGGACATCGAGGGCACCCATGTTGACTGACTGGTTGATCTATGATAGCAATTGTCGTATGATAGTGTTAGCACTAACAGTTGTGAACTTTTGCTCACGCACTCGCAGAGGCCTTTTGACGGAGGGGGGAGGCGAATAATATCCACCTGAGAAGTACATGTACACAGAGTAAAATCAAGATGAAAAAGAAAAGAAAAAGAAATGCAGTGGGAGAGAAGAGTAAAACTCACTGGAGATATGTTTAAGTTTGAGTGATTGATGAAAGATCTTAAGGCTAAGGATGCTGGCTGGATAGGGAGGGAGGGAGGGAGGGAGAGATTAAGATGACAAGGGAGAAAACAAATGTTGGTGGGAAAATGCTGTTCCTTTTGTATCATAACTGGACAGAAGGGCTTGGAACCATGTTTTTGAGGAATGGTGGGGCTATAGTTTGTTTCACGTTAAATGCTAGAATTACTACTGCATAAGTTTAGTTAAGAGGCGGTAGTGAGCGGGAATTCTTGGAGAGATATGAAAAAAAAAAAAAAAGAAAGAGAATTCAATCCTTGCTTGCAAACTATGTACTCGAGTACGTAAACCGTCTCATCCCATTTTTTTCCACTCAGCTTATTTCTTCCGCGTGGGCGGTGGCGGGATGAGCGTACCGTATCTCGGCGGGGGAAGGAGGGGTGATGCGATGTGAGCTACCCTCATCCTGATAAACGTAACAATGTCATTTCATCCTAAAACCTCTCCCCCACGTCTAGATACTGCATCAGGTGAGATTTGTGCGGTTGCGTGATACCGGTATGTAGCAGTATACTCCAGTACAGTATTCGACAACAGCGTCAATCTCAAGAAAACAAACGGAGGCAATGACACACAATCTTTGTTCACTTTTATTTTCCTTACGAAACCTAGTTCATCCCGCTTTCCGTTTTATGTCCCACATTGCGGAGACTAAAAGCCATTTGATAAGTGTACATGCGCCTAAGATATCCTAAATTATTTGAAGATTATCCCAGTGGACCTGATCGCCGTTCCCCGGGACCACCTATGTTTTTTTCTATGCTTCCTCTTGCTTCACGACCATGACTTTCCGCCTTACAAAGTCATTTGCTCCCTTCATGCTGATCTCAAAATCAAAAGTTCCCAGTGACTTAAGCTTATCCCCCTCTGCGCCCTTACCCGCAAATTTAATATTTTCAGGGCCAACCACGATTCGTGATCCCTGTTTTCCGTTCGCTACAGCAATATTCCTCACAGCAGTTGCAATATCGGTGGATGTAACTGAACCGTGAATAGCAGGCTCGTTCGGGGAGATCGTAGAGCGGGAGAACATGAGGTTCGGAGGAATAAATGAGTCAAGGAGAGCAATTGTTTGCGTAGGCTAGCGGCAACAAATCAGCACAGTCCAATAATGACCTCCTAATACGATTGAACTCACCGTAAGCAGTTCAATCGCGACCTTAGGCTTCTTCTCCTGGACCCCAGTGTTCATGAACATGGGATCACGGTGCTTCAGAGTCCCAGCCGGCATGCTCTTCAGCATATGCCTAGTAACATAGTCGGCTACCCCCTGGGGAAACCTGAATACAATTCAAATGAGCCAAAGAACCTGGACCAGCCCGGGCATCGGCATGCCCCGAGTGCAATGAGGAATTGAATTCGAACGGGGAGCCAAAGTATACCATTCCCCTACAATCGTTAGTAGAGGATCAAACAATAGCGGGAGTCAATGCCAGCGTACTTCTCATTCTCCCTCTTGGGATTTGTAGGACAGTCCCTGTGAATTGTTAGTTGATGCTTCTGTGACTGGGGCTATCCACCCTGTGATTGCACCTTGTTTGCCAAACCTCGGGACATCCTTCGTCAATTGGACTGTAATTGTAGGAATCTTCCGGGTTCTTTTCTTGCCTCGAATTTGATGGAGCGCTCCTCCAGCTAAACGGCGAATGCACGTTGGACACGAAGGTATACTAAAAAATCCCATCGTGGTGGGGTGAGGGGAGGAGGGGGAGAAGTAGGAGGTGATTTTGCGCTTAGCACGGGTTTAGACGATGCATGGGGCGCTCTACCGAGAACTTTCAGAGCCTCTTCCGCTCCACAAGCCCGAAATGATAGAGCGCTCCCTTTTACTGGAAAATACCCTCATGTAACACTTTAAGATCAGATGGAGATTCGCCAGAGAATATTCTTTACAAAGTTCCATACATGAACCAGCACTTTGCCATTTCTCGTGTGCAGAGCCTCATCGAAGGAGTTATGACATTCGAGATCGTCTCGAACGGGATTTTAGACTTCCGGCGGAGCATTCACCCTTTGTTAATTTGGTCCCGCCTGCCACCATGACCATCACTTCCTCCCCAAATGGTGGATCAGCCAAACAAAGATGGCTGACAAAGGCTAATGTTCTCTTGCCCGGACTGGTGGATAGATATTTTCATCATGTCAGAGTTCACCCCCGAACCCCCCTCCCTCTTCACTTCTGCCCTCACTCCCTACCCTTCCCCCCGCAAAACCTGCCCTATCAGATCTTTACCCCTCCAGACTCCTGCTTCCCGGACTAAGACCCTTTGATAGTGGAAACAAAAAAAAAAAAAAAAAAATCTTTCGTGTCCATACTCCCGCGCCAACCCTATAACTGCCTTCGCTATTAGTCCCAGACTAAATTCTATGGAGCGGTGATGAAACTCACCTCATTCGTTTGGTTCGCTTTCCTGCAAATCCTGTCACCTTAAGACCCGGGAGACCACAGGAGAAAGTTTTCCCGAAAACACCTAAGGCGAAAGAACAGCTACGATGATGCCTCCTTCGGGGGATAAGCAGCTCACGCTCGCATACGCAGCCGGGGCCTCTTTGGCTGCAGTCACCTTGGTCTATGTCTTTGGTCCAACTTGGCTCATTGATTCTTCCAATAACTCTTCAAGTCAGCGACGAAAAGGGGTGGTTGGTTTGGTTAACACTGCCAATGATTGCTTCGTATGCACCACAAAAAAACTGGTTTTGTGGAGCGTCTAGCTAACCAGGCGAAACAGATAAACTCAATATTACAAGCGTTGGCTGGGCTTGGGGAACTAAGAGCTTACCTCGTCCAGCAAACGAGAAACGCAAAGGCTAATCGGGAATTAATTGGCTTAAAAGTTGATCGTAAGCCATTCCTAACCGGAGCTCTAAAAGATATACTTGATGGTGGGTCTTGTAGAAAATCAGTGGACACAATTGGTTCCTGGACTGACAACAACCCCCAGGCCTCAATGAACGACCTATACGCAAGAAGACAATATCCGCGCGCCCTTTCTTAAATGTTCTAGAACGAATTTTTCAGCAGCAAATATCACGGAGCCAACAAGATGCCCACGAGTTCTTGCAGGTTGTTGTGGAAACGCTGGCTGAGGAGTACCACCAGCAAAGGAAAAGGAGTCAAGAAGCTATGAGGCTACGCATACAAAGCGAGAAAGTTTTACAGAGCGCTGATGAGAAATTTGAGGACGGCGGAGAGGAGGGATCTGAGAAACCCCAAGAGAAGGATGGCTTAGTAATTAAAGTAGAGGATCTGGACAAAAAGAAGGAAGACAAAAGGGAGTCTGAGGAGGGTGGCATGCCAATGGAAGGAAAACTGGAATCTGAGATTGAATGCTTGAAATGCCGTTTCAAACCAAAATGCTCAGTCTCCACATTTGTGGTGCTCACGCTGCCAGTTCCTCAGAAGGTATCTTCCCATCAACTCGCCCATTTATCCATGCCATGCTAATTATTTTCTTCAGACTAGCGCCACCCTCTCCGATTGCATAGACGGAGTCTTGTCCACAGAGTACATAGACGACTTCACATGCGCCAGATGCAGACTCCAACACGCCCTCGGGACCTACTCTCGCAGACTAGAAACCGCATCTTCAGACTCTATAAAGAAAGAGTTAACATCTATCATTTCAAAACTCCAACAAGCCATCGAGACAGACCCCGAGAAGGCCCCCGAGGGCATCGAGCTCCCATCCTCCCGCCTCACCCCCAAATCCCGAATTGCCCGACGTACCCGCATGTCCTACTACCCCACCATCATAACCTTCCATCTCTCCCGCTCAATCTACGACGCCCACTCGTCCTCCCGCAAAAACAGCGCCAGGGTCTCTTTCCCAGAGGAGCTAAAAATGGGAGGCCTCTTGGACCGGAAAGGGTACAAACTCCTCTGTATGATAACCCATAAGGGCAGCCACGACAGTGGACATTACGAATGCTTTAGACGGCAGATCGTACATAGAGCCCCATACTCGACACCCACGCCCGTGCCATCCTCACCTCCCACGCCGATCCCATCAAGCCCAAAATCCAGATCAACTGTTAGATTAGTACCAGTGGACACGAAGGAATCAACGAACGAAAATATAGCTCCTTCCTCAGAAACCCAGACTTTAGGCGCCCCCTCGCCGTCTCCAGGTTCATCTTCGTCCTCGGCATCGTCGGGTTCCTCCTCAGTCTCAGATGGCAAATTCACACCTCCCTCTTCAATATCTGCCCGTCCGAACGGAGATTCAAGCCCCACAGGGCTGACCGATTCGGACGTTGCCGAGTCCCCCATCCCTACCTCTTCTTGCTTACCCCCTCCTACTTCCGCATCTAGTCCTGCCCTACCCCCACCACCACCATCAATCAAGACCTCAACGACAACAAAGAGGCTCAAGAAAAAGCATGGCAATGACAAGTGGTGGAGAATCAGTGACGAGAAGGTGAAAGAGGCGGGGACCTCGGACGTGCTTGGGATGCAGAAGGAAGTATATTTATTGTTTTACCAACGGAACTGCGAGGAATAAACCAGAGACACCATGGGCTGTATTATTTCCTTCCTACCCCCTCCCCTTCTTGCTTTTCTTCGTTTCTACCAATCCTGTTTTGTAATGAACATGTATGTATAAAGTCACGTTGTGCCACAGGACTCCTGAGTCGGAAGGCAACATTGTTTGCTTTGGGTATACGATTGAATGTGTAGCTGTTATATTCGGATACCCTTCATCCAACCATCCCTTATCATAGGTCCACAGGTATACATCAAGTTTTGGGAAATTGTTGGTTAGGTATCATATCAAGGTCGAGTAGACTCCATCCTTTTCTTTTACCATACTTTCCTTTGCGATGGCTCGCATTGATGGAGCTTTGGAAAGGTCACTTATACAATCAAGTGGTAGCACAAGGCCACATCTTGAGACATCAACATCGCTCCTTCCATCCCACCAATTTCGTTGCATGTACATGGGCTTTGCAATGGCCATAACCAGACTTTTCAGTGCCGGGCCTGAAAAGCGCAAAGTGAGAAACAAAGCAGAAGGAAGAAAAAGAAACAGATACCCCAAGGCCCTGTAACGAGGAATGGAAAGAAGAAAAAACTACTCCTGAACTGACATATCAGAACATTTACATATCAAGCCCCACAAGGTAATTTTGTTACGGCAATCGTCAAACCGCCAGTCGACCACAAGCTAAATTGGGAGGAAAGCCGTCAGCCGCAATAGATCTGGTCAAAAAAAGTTAGGTGGGTTTCCGAACTTACGTCCCGCAATTGAGAACTGCCGTCGATCGATCTATGAAGCCTTTGAGCGGGTTCTTCCAGAAATCGTCTCTGCACTACTGGCCTCCGGCTTGACCGCCTCATCTCGTTTCTTGGCTTCCTTCTCCGACTTCTTCGGACGACCCGGACCTCTCTTCTTTGGTGGAGAAGCAGCATCATCCCCACCATTGCTTGTCCCACTATTCTCTCCCTCGCCATAGACAGCACCCTCAGCAAGCTTCGGTTTCTTAGCTTCCTTTCCAGCGTCCTTCTCGGCTTCGGCTAATTCCTGCGCAGCGGGTTTCTCCTCACCCTCCACACGATCCCTCTTCTCGCCTATCTCGACTTCCTTCTTCTCCTCGTCGTCCCCGTTTGCGTTATTCGGCTCTGCAGCCCCGGCAGCGGCCGAGGATGTAGCCGAGTCATTGGTAAGGTCGGTCGACTCCTTCGTGGGTTCGCTAGCTCGCTTGACGACGTCATTTCCGTCGCGCGCGGCATAAACTGCAGGATTCTTTGGGTCAGCGTTCTTGCGGACCCCCCTTGCCCTTCGAAGTTATTTCCAGGGAGCCATGATCCTTTATCTCGGCTACGGCCCCCGCAGGGGGTGTCCGGATCCTCAATTCCATGAGACCGGATTTGTGCAAATAGGGAGAGTAGTGCTCTTGTAAGGTTTCTGAGCAACTATCTCCCCGCTTCCACTTCCTAGTTGATAGGTAATGGGTAATTTGCTTTCTTGGAAAAAGTCACAAGGGAGTTTGAGTTTGATGGAATAATGGATGGGACAGGCGGATGGAGGAGATGGATAGAAGGCCTACCTTCATCGCCCTCTTTAAGATTCTTGTCGGCCATTGTTATTGTTTGATGTGCTTTTGTGGAGGGTAGCGACGATGTGTGATATGAAGATGCGAAGGTCCTGGATATGGGTATGGTTGATCGGAAACTACTGCTAATGGGGAATTGCTTCACTAGCAATAACAGGGCTGGAGTAGGAGAGGTCGGCAATTTTTTTAACAAAAAAAAATAAAGATGGGGGAACGAGATTGGAAGGGAACGGAAACTGGAAGGGGGATGCTTTTAAATGAGTGCCTCTATGGGCGCGAGAGAGAGGAAGGAATACGACACCAGGTAAAGACTAATAAGCAATGACGGAACCAGACACTCCAACAGCAGGCTGGGGTGTGTGTGAGGGAAGATGAGCGCTCATCATTGATCACGGCTTGCTTACTTGCTTGCTTCTTGCTCGCCTGCTTGCTTGCAGCCCATCCATCCCTCCCTCCATCCCTCCCTTCATCCATCCACCCCATCCATCCACCCATCTCCCTACACCACCACCTCCCAGCAAAGGTTAAAAGGCAAGGTAAGGTACTGTTACTGGGCTAAACAGGAATAGTCGCAAAATAATTTACGGGGGAGAAAAATTACCCAATACCGGCAGTCATCATTCCGTCTCTCTCTCTACGAGCACTTATTATCATAACTTTCAACTTGATGGGGAAATAAAAAAAAATAAAAAAACGAAAAAAAAAACAAACAGAAGCAAATCATATATCGAAAGTCACCGAAATGGAAAAAATATCGTACTGACTGACTGACAAGCGCAGCAACAAATTATTAGAAAATTTAATGTGGGTGTGGTGGTGGGCTGGTTGTGGTTGGTTGGTTGGTGGGTGTAAGGCAACTGGTCTACCTAACATATGGATGGATTCCTACTTACAGTTGGATGGCTGGATGGATAGAACCATGGGAGGAAGGAGGGGGGGTATGTACCATAGGAGATGCCAGGAGAACTCTTTTTGGGGGAAAAGTAAAAGGGCAAAAAAATAAGAAAATAAGTATGATTGAAGAGGAAGGAAGGGAAAAAAAAGCATGGCTTTTCTTTCTTTCTTTTTTCTTTTCTTACATCCACTCAATTGCAAATAAATAAATAAAAGAACGACACCAAAAATGAGTAAAGAAGGCTTCGCTCGTACTCGTAAATACAGGACATAATATTATTATTATTATAATATTGTATGCAACAAAGTATTATATTATAAGTAAAACTACTTCTAACCGGGAAGCTGACATACGGGCAGGTTACATTACTGTAGCCTACCTACTTACTTCCTTCCTCTTTCCTTTCCATGCCCTTCCGAAGTTGTCAAAACCCCCTCAGGATAATAAAATGTGAATTTTGGACCCGATGCGTTACAAGTACGAGTAACATACTCGAGTACAGGAAGTACCGTATCATACATAAGGAGGGTACCGGTATCCCAACCAGGCAAGCTCTCCAAAAAGGAAAGAGGGAGAAAAGAAGGAAAAGAAAAAAGAAAAGAAAAGAAAAAAGGAAAGAAAAAAAGAAAGGGAAAAAAAAACAATCGAAAGAAAGAAAGAAATGTAATTCCATAAGACGATATCATAGGTCAGGCATGGTTCCGGCAACCCTCATCAGATCCGATATCGACGGACATTTTAACTCGCGACGACAACAACAGCATCTACAAATAGAATTTATTAAGCCCCACCCTTCTGTAAAAGCTTTCTCAATTGGCGACCGGAACACACCCGCAGAGTGGTTTTCTTTTTGGTCTTCTAGTTGGGGATATAGAAGCCCTCCAAGTTTGTATCGGAACGGGGAGGAGGAAAAAGTGAGATTTGTATGGGGAAAAAAAAAGAAAAAAAGTCCTTGCTGAGTAATTACTCTGGAGACTTCCTGATTAGGCATAGTCCACGACCATCTTATCATAAGGCTAACGTTTTGATTGGACGGGAGACTCAGGGCCAGTTTTAAGGTACCGGCACCATTGGTAAAGTAATGTTAGGACTCATGGCATAGATACCGTAGACAGATGGGAAGCCCCATGATGCTCCATGATGCGAGTATATATAAGACCGACGGATCCAGTATTATGATAGTCTCCCAATCCCTCCCTCCCCTTGGATTTGGCTATGCGTCTTTGGCAGGTTAGGGCATCAAGCTTGATGAGACATTACCCGCTGATTGGTTGTCTGCACATTCCCATTAAGCCAACATACGTCTCCCATAAGATAATTTGATATGGTATAGTATTATACCCGTCAAGCCAAGTTAACCCCAAGGTTTGGCCTGGGGTGCAATAAAGCCAAATATAATAAAGCTCCGTATGATACGGTAACGCTCTCGCGGGCTATCATATCCATAGATCCATCACCAAAAAACACCCCCTTGGAAACTCAGCCGCTGTCGCACCTATCCTCTCGTACCGTCGTAAAATCGTAACCCAGCCTACAGTACGATGCTCCAAACCTACCCCCTCATCGCCTATGAAAGATGATTAAGTTTCACAACACCCCGAATTTATTTCCAAACCAAGGGAGTAAAACGTATACCACTCCATAAACTATTATATCCTAGTTGCCCAAGCTAGCCAACCTTTCCGCCTATCCCAAGCAATGCCGATCTCCCTCCCCCACCCAAACACTTTTTTTTTGTCGTGCTGCGGCTGAAAGTGCGGTTGGTGGATACTTGTATGTTAGCAGGCAACCCCAGACTTACCAAATCGATTGCACATTTGCCGGGAGTTGGCACCTACCGTACTGTACCCTTATCCGATCCATGATCGATCCGGTGTCCGTCCGCGCGCGCGTATCGCATGTGTGTTTGAAGATTTGGAAACGGAGGGTTTAGTTTTAGTGTTTCTTTTTCTCTCTCCTTACTGGTATTCAAGTTAGTAGTCTCCAAGCGCGGTACTCGAATAGCACTGCCGTGTGGCCATTGCGTCTGGGAGTTGCAATGGATGCCGGGGTATGGTAGGGCTAAGGGTTGAGGGAGTGTGTGATAGGGTACAAGTTCTTGTAAAGTGGGAAAGGGATAAATTGTGGTATGCGGTGAGGGTGGGAGTCATGTGATATGCACCAAACCAGGGCTCGAGTTTTGCGGTTCGTGGCCCGAAGCGTGGGGTTAGAGCGCAGGGTAAGTTAAGTGGAAGGAGGAAAGAATCATTATGTTCCCGTCCTTCTCTAAGAGCGAATGATTAAGGCATCGGATCTCTATAGTGCCACACTGTATGAACACCATAGGTTCATAGGCCGCTGGAGCCTGGCGAAAAAAAAGAAACAGGGTCTGTTGCTGAGTAAAGTATCTATAATATGTATACTGTGGATTTTATAAACCCTAACCCTCTTTTTTTCAGCGGATGAGGGCTTTGCGGTGTGGAGGATGCATACTTTGTCACTACTAGACTCAAAAGAAGCCCTTTCATCCCTCACGTCCATTTTTGTTGAATGGAAGAAGCTTTTTCCTCGTCAAATTTCTTGTTGCAGGGTGGTATAATAACCGCCCGCCCAGGGAACTTGCCCGGGAAGTTCTGTCTCACTGGGGGAGCTGTCTGATGCTTTCGGCCAGGATCGCAGAAAGCCAAAGGCTGGCAACTGGGGACGTTTCGAGGGAGAGAAAGAGCCAACTTATGTTTGCCGCCGTATGCATCTTTCTGACCGAGAATCTTAAGCCCTCGTCTTCACGGGATTAAATTCCATTTGGGAGAACCGCTTTTGTTGGTTTTTCTCTAGAAATAAATATATGCTCTCAAGGGAGGTGACAATATTCCGGGAAAGATTCCACGCTCTACACACTTGCTCTTCCTCCAGATATCTCATATCATTGAGGGGGAAAAAATGCGTTTTAGAACTGTTGAGGAGCAGTAACTTAAGTTCGAGGATTTCGATGCAGGATACGTGTTCGGCGTTCGGTGTTCGGTGTTCTGTCTTGCCAACTCGCACAGCAAAAACACATCATTAGAGAAAAAGAAAAGGTTAGAGGTACTGCAGGGCAGCCCGGGGGGGTAGGAAACGCCGCCGCCGCTGTATAGTTGATGTGATACTCGGAAAATTTGAAGAAATTTCTTGAACCCTCTCTGAGGGTGTTTTAAGGTTCGAGTCCTTTTTCCATATGGGAATAATGACGATATCACACACTAGGAGGTTAAAAGCAAATCTCCTGAATGGGGTGACACTATGTAATTGGTGTCCTTAAAACACCAGCAGTGGAGGCCTGGAAGAAAGTAGAAAGAGCCTCGTTGGCCTGGTGCCCAAAATTCAAAACTCCGTGCGCAATGCAGAGAAATCCTTGCTACAAGTACTGACATCTGGCAGGCCAAATTTTCAAGAAAGAATTTGGCCCATTTTTTCCTGCTGTGGTTTAGGCTTCTAGAGGAGCACAACATCATGTAGGAGGGGGATAAGTCGGGCTCGTGAGAAAAAGGATAATTCGATGTGATAAGATATAGTAGGAGAGCAAGCAAATTGATCCCGTGACTGCTAGTACTATGCGCAACTTGGGGAACAAAGAGCTGTGGTAGGTCGAGATCAAAAACTTGACTTGCCGTACTCGATTGTAAACAGGGGAACAGTAGACACATAGAATACCGTACATCACCATCTGGAGCATTTACTGCCCCTCCTTCAGGAGGAACTGGGCAGATTATTCAAAAGGCGGTGAAGAAGAAGTGGCGATTTGCCTTCACAGCTGAGAACGGCGCAGGGAAAGATGATATACAAGGGTCAGGCATTAAAGATCGGTACTGTTCTAACTAATGTCTCAGCAACTGTGGTACACTTGTGAGGGAAACATTCAGAGAATCTATGTTTCCTCCCCTCCTATGTAATTAATAAAGGAAAATCTCTGTGGGTGATGTAGATAACCTCTGCTCCAGCACATTTGCCACCAAACAAAACCCTGAGAGGCGCTTGCTAAGCATGGTGCACAAGCTTATAAACTGCCATTATGTTTAATGCTGTCCTTACCACAGTTTGGCTGAAAAAACAAAAAGATTTTTCAAGAGATCAATGTTCTTCAGTATCTATATGAATAGGTCACCCTTCTCTACCATAATGTAGTCTATATTTTCTTATCTATATGGGTATTGGCCAAAGAGACCTAACATTTGAAGTTAGGAACCTTCTGGTAAAGGATGTGGTTTAAGAGGTACTTCACCATAGCAACATATTTTCTGCAAGAGGGCAGTCCGGTTGCAGTGTTCCAGACTTTTGTCCAAAATCAACCCCAACCCCCCTGCACCGTTCCACTTTTTATTGCCTGACCCTTGTACATACCGGTAACGAACTGAGGGTTACGTAACACAAGAGAAGGAGTCCGGAGGTGCAGACTACGGTAGCCATATCATAGCAGTGCAACTCGAGCCAGAGAGGTAGCGCGCTTCTCATTTCGCCCAAATGAAACGAAAGTCCACCTTTCCTTCCCTGTCCCCCTCGGCCAAATTTACACCCTAAAAAATCTAGCCAACCCATCGCCAGATCTGAAGAAACCCAAACCACGCTTGACCTCCCTCCGAACTTCCTCCCCCCCCCTTCCCTCTCCGCTTCCGTCCCCCATATTTTCCTTTCCTGTGTTGCAGTTACTTTTTTGTTCTCCACGGGTCTTCTTACCTTGCCTCACACGCACACACAAGCACACACACACATCAAACCAAGCCCTTCCCGGCTTCGTTTCTCGCTTGGTCCATTTCTCCCCAGTTTTCTCCAACCCCCCCCCCTTCTTGGAAATAATTTCTTGGGCCTGTTGGGATCTTCGTTATCCTCTCTCCACCATCTTTCAATCTCCATATTGCCTTTCCTTTCAATTTCGAAATCTCATATATGTCTGAAGTGCAAACACGTCCTCCCGCCCCTCGGGGCAGAGACGGTCGCGGTGGCCGCCGTGGATTTGTGCCCCGCGGTTCACGCGTGAGTGGAGGCGGCAATGCTTCTTATGATACCTTCGATGATCAGGGCGAAATCGGTCAGCTGAAGAGACAGTATGCTGGCGAGTTGTCGCAGTTGCAAGAGATGTTTCCTGCTTGGACCTCGGATGATATTGTTGCCGCTCTTAACGAAAATGGGGGTGACGTTCAACTCACTGCATCAAAGATTAGTGAAGGTCTGTGCCCCTCCCCGCGTTAGATTTTCATTCTTGTCCCTTGGAAAAGCTGCTTTCTCGTGTCAATCCTTTTGTGTCTGCTGTGTCTGTGTTACGATGTAAAATTTAAGCTAAACTGGCTCGTACTTTATCTAGGTACGACCGCTCAGTGGGGTAAAGTTGAGAAGAAGTCGAAGGATCGCTCCCGGTCCAAGGTCAAAGAGCCATCTTCCGTCGAAGCCAGCATTGACTCGTACTCGTCCAGCCCTCGTACCCGTGGAAACAGAGTCTCTCATGAAGGTGGACGCGGTGGTCATAGAGGCCGTGGTGGATCTGGGTTTCATGCAAGCCGTGGAGGTCGTAGCCGTCGAGCCAATGGTAGGTCACGTCAATCCAGCGATCACGCAGAAGAAGCCTAAGCCTTAGCTGGAGCTTGTGGTGGTTATGTAAATACTAAGGCAACGAACCCAGATGACAATAAAACCGCCGATTCCGCTTTTCCTGCCTGGACAGAAGAAACGAATAAGGAAACAGAAGCCAATGGAGCCTTTGAAAATTCTTTTGCCCCCGATATTCATTCAGAAGCTTCCAAGTCGACTCCCGATCAAGCACCACTGTCGGTACCTAGACCTGCGCCAGTAACATCATGGGCTAGCAAACTATTCAGTAAACCAGCACCTCCACCACCGGCTCCTGTACAGAAAGTTCCCTCTCCACCTAAGCAACCCCCCGTTCAACCTGAGCCTGTTCAACAGCCAGTGCTAGAGCCTCAAGAACCTGAGCCCGTTGAAGAGAGTTTACCACCCCCCAAGGAACCATCGCCAGAGGTACAGCCTGCACCGGCGACACCGGAACCAGTCGAGCCCACCCCCGAGCCTGTCGAGCCTATTGAGCCTGTCGAGCCTGAACCCGTCCCCGACCCAGAAGAGGAGGCTGTTCCCGAAGTCCCAGAAGTCAAGCCACCGCCAGCCCAGCCTCTAACTGAGGTAAATCTCGGCAAGATTAACGATGCCACACTTCCCCCACTTACTATGACACAAGCGAGCACAATTGCATCATCTACTGCTACGCCTGCAGCTACCACCAGTATATCTGCACCACCTCCACAACCTACTGTTACAACACCTCAGCCTGCTCCAAGTCGACCGGTGCACAGCGGGGTAGTGATGCCTAAAGGAACACCAGGTCGCGGCTCAGGCTACAATAGGAGAGTGCTTGACCAGCAAGAGGGCGTTGTTATGCCTGGCAATCATGGTGCCGTTGAGCATACTACTCTTCAATTTGGGAGTATGGGATTGAACGGTGATACCGAAGATGAGGAAGAGGTAGAGCAGGCTGAGACAGTATCGCAACCTCCGCAGCCATCTCCCATTGCTCAGCCAGTAACATCGCTTCCTCCGACTGGTCCTTCGCAACTGCCAGTTTCACAGCCACCTGCTACTGAAGCTTTGCCTACTCCTCGACAAGCACCTGGCTTGCCCCTTCACCCCCAAGCTGTGTCACAACAGCCAAGCTCGCAGCCCCCGGTTGCTCCTCAAAGCATGACCCAGCAACATCAATTGAACTCCCAATTACCCGGTCACTACAATCGATACGCAATTCCCGAAACTCAAACTCAAACCAAGTCATTCGATGCTTTTGCACATTCAGCCCAACAACAATCAATCCCCCCCCACCAGCCCCAGGCTCAGACCCAACCTCAGGCCCAGCCCCAAGCATACGGAAACTATGCTCCTTCACCCTTGCAACCTCAGCAGCAACCTTCCCATATTGGCATTGGCGTTTCAGCAGCCCCCGACCAACAACCACAGTACAACTATTACAATGACCGGTCACAACCTCCTGGGTTTGGAGCTCCCTATACCTCCAATTACATGCAACAGGCTCAGTCCCAGCAAGATGCTGGCACTAACCAACAACGCGCCTCAAGTGGATTAGGTGGTGCTGCAGGAGAGGGTCTTGGTCAAGTTCCCACTTCGGTTGGTACAACCAGCCAGGTACAGCAGCAGCAGACCTCGCGATATCCAGGACAAACAGGGGAACAAGGTAGTGGTCATGCTACCCCGAGCCCGGCCATCCCTACCGTTCAACAAACCTCACAGCCCCATCAGCCAGTTGGACAACATCCCACACAGGCATTCCAATACGGGTACCAGCAACATCCTTACTACAGCCAATTTGTGCCCCAGGTATGACTTCTAGGCCCTTGCTTTTAGTGTAGTAGCAGCGGTAACTAACATAAGAATTTAGAGCTATTATAACCAACCGTTCAAGAATCACCAGGGCATGTATGGTTATCCCCCTACCTACATCTCCCCCCAGTATTCAGATCATACTCCGACGCCTGCGGCCCTTAGTGGATTCGGAGCGCCTTCTGCACAGGGTCGTGACGGTGTTGCTGGGCTCGGCGATTACAGCCGGATGAATACTGCCACTGCTCAACAGCAACAGCAACAGGCGTTGCCCCAGCATACTTCTACTGGTGGCTACGTAAGCAGTATTCCAAACTTCTTGAGCGGACGTGGGCTTCCTCAGGAACAGCAGCAATTAGGGGCAGGAGTTGGCCAACAACAAGCTGGTCAACAGGGCCAGACTGATGAGTCGCTGAAATTCGGTGAAAATAAGCCACCAACTGGACCTTCCGGAACACCTTCAATCCCCGGACAGCCTGGGAGACCTGGATCTGCTACAAGCAACCTGGGCCCTCAGCATGGTGGGCAAACTCCCGCCAGCATGTACGGCTCTCACTTGAACCATGGACTTCATGGACATCAGCCCCAGAGTCAGTATGGTGTTGGTCAAGGCCAGAGCGGTACTAACCAATATTCCATGTATAGCGGCAGCTATCCTCAGTATGGGCAGGCGAGCGGTAGGCACGCTGGAGGTGGCTGGGGTGCTTATGGACATTAAGTGATGCATGCGGCATTGCGTTTGGAGAAATGTGAAATATTAAAGATGCATGTCAGGTGAATTTTTTGCTTAACATTCGTTTTCCTTGCTCTATTCTGATGCGTTATCATGGTCTCTGCAACGTCATATCTTTCCCTCCTCTCAGTCTACTTTGATTCAATGGCATACCATAATTTGCCATCATTCTTGTTGATTTTTTTCTTCTTCTAGCAACTATTTTTACCTTTTTTTCCTCCCCTCTGAATTTCTTTTCCTTGTTCCGTACGGATGGTATTTCTGTTTTTTTTTGTTCAAGTCACTTTATAGGTTTTCTTGAGTTGGAAAATTTACGCTGGGTGGGTTTGGTTCTTCGGGTTTTTTGCTTAGTGCTTAAAAAGAGGAAAATGGGTTGCTATTTTTTATTTATTTTTTCCTTATTTCCTTTGACACTATTTATCATCGTCACTGGGAAAAAGGTTAACAAAAAGAAAAAAGGTGTTAGGGAACTGGGGGCAAAGGGGTAAGGAAGAGGGCATATGGGCTAATGATCTTTTTTTACTACTGAAAAAAAATTAGCAAATAGTCTTCCCTCATAATGCTTCTTCATTTTTTCTTCTTCGAATGTATCCTTAGGGTTCACATCTTTTTCTGTAGGGGTTTTATCCGTTTTTCGTTTTTTTTCCTTTCTTGGGGGTTTTTATTTCTTTCTCTTATACCGGTATAGTGGGTGTATTTCTCCTGGCCAGTTTCTGCTTTTACGGTGAAGGTTCGGCGCGGCGCGGCGGGGCGGGCACTTTCTGTCAGTCAAATCTAGGGAATGGAAATGGAAATGGAAATGAGTTGAATTGAATTGGACAGAGGGAGGATGAAGATGAAAGATGAAACAGACAGAGGAGCCGCTATCTACCGCGCCGGCATACGGCTACCCCTTGTCCTCCTAACTCCGCTATGTTTGGCTGATTGTTGGTTTGCTTGCTTGCCTACTTTGATCACAGTAGATACAGTATGATACTCGAGTATCATACCCCCGGTGCGAATACAGCCTTTGAATGGGCTCCTCTCATTGAGATGCTCTTCTTTCATAACGCACTAGTTAGTGCTCTAACTTCTACAAAATGTCATGGATCTGGATGAAATGGCGGCGGAAGATCGATCGATCGACTTGACCACCCAACTAACAGAAACATGAACCTAATAATATATATCCCACTTTTGTGACACCGGATATCACTCGGAGTATTCACCAGTGCCGGGACCTCAAAATAGTAAGGAAGCCTGGGCTTGATACTAGTTTTCCAAAACAAAATGTTTACCATTTTGTTGGACGTAGTCCTTATCCGCCGTACAGAGGTAATTTCCTTTTACATTTCCTTTCGTCATATGACTCTTGTTTTGTTCTCTCAATCTGTCATGTTGGAAAAGGTAACTTTGTCTGATCTCATTATGAGAGGTATACCGCATTGGGTATCACTACTGCGTCATGTTGGAAAGGTGTCCTATGTAGGACACAGTGTCCGGTGTGACTGCTCAGTCAAAGTAGTATATTAGTAGCTCTTCTCGCGTTGTATTTTGAAAATCAAGCTTCTCTCCGACTCCGGAACGCACACATTGACACATTTACCGAGTGATATATCATGTTTTGATTTCAGCCTCTAGTCCTACTCCCCACCCCCACTGATCTGATTGCTATATTGCTCGGTGCGATGATAAGGCAATACACGGACGCATTAGCTCCCGAACCTCTGTGCTGCTGGGCCATGCGGGTGGCGCGTAATTTAACTTAAGCGTGTGTGGAGTATGTGTGATATGATAAAGTATTGATTGTTAGCCCCCGTTCTATATGCTGGACTTGTGTACCCCAGTGGTGATAGTGGATTTGTAACTAGTGCACGTTTGGTGTTGGCTATCCCTCCTGCTGGGGAGTATATGTTAGGTCGGTGATGTGGTATTGTAGCGGATCATAAGTGTTGGTTGGGCAATCGTAGTTGATTAGTATTCCGTAATCTTGGGATAATGCACTGTATGTGCCTAAAGAAAATCGCTAACTGACGGCTGACTGGTTGTCTGAAGGGAAGAAAGATGAGAGAGCGGATTGATCAAGGGGGTGGGTAGGTAGGTAGGTAGATAAGTAGCCGCTGGTTGTATATAATGGTGCTTGTTTTGACGTGCTACTGGTGCCATGATGACACCATAGTCCTCTCCCACCCGGGTTAAAGACGGTGCTTGTGCGGGTGAAGGGGTTTTGCGTGTCCAAGCCTTGACCGGTAAGGTATGGTGGGTGCGCAGTACTGGTGCAGTACTTGCCCGAGCCTGGAACACAATGCAATGCGAATTGGATATATTAACCGATGGGGACTTCGCCCGGCTGTGGTAGGCGTGCGGTTTCGCTATACAGTATGAGTTGGGCTTTACCAAGTCACTGCACAGTACTTGTAGGCGGACGAGTGCGGTGGAATGCCTTCACTGGTCCTCGAGGGCACAGTACCCGCCAAAGACCGAAACCCACACAAATCCGCACTGGATGCATGATACCGGTACTCTTGCCGTGAAACCGCCGTACGTGTGTCTGTATGCTTGTAGCTTTTAGGTCATGTTTATAAATATGCCTCGAGTATAGCAATGATGATCATTCCCTTTTGGCGTGGTGAACTGTGTGTATGTATCCGCTTGAGGGAGGATCTTATGGTCCCCTGGATGGATATGATTCCACATAATGAATGGAGGGGGGTGTGTGTGTGTGCTGTGCTGTTCGACCAGTGCTTATTCATTGTAATATTGCCGTATTTAGAAATTTAAAATAGGTATTTTTTTTTTATCGGGCGGTTTCGCTTTTGCGGGAGTGCGGTGGAGATGTTGCAGTTCATGAAGCACAGGGCTGAGGGTTCGAGTGTCGGGCGTTTGGTGCGATCGATAGGAATTTTTTCCTAAACTCGTGGCTTGCGTCGGTGGAAATGCTTTTTTTATGATATTTCTTCTCCTATGGGTATTACCGATAGCTAGTTCGAGGCGAGATCTAGAAGTGTTAGAATTGCCATTAAGGATTAGCACTTGCAAAGCGCAAGTAATATTGGCAGTGGTTGCTTGAATTGTTGTGGCGATATGATTTGAGGGCTTTATAGTGAGCTGAAAAGTGTTACTTGTACCCGTATGTCCTTGTGCGATCTTGAAAGCAGGAAGGCAGTTAACTTAGATTAGCTGTCTCCTTTTGGGCGGAAGTGCGGAAAAGAAAAAAGAAAGAAAGAGGGAAAAGAGTTTGATGTGATAACGGTCGGTTTCTAGACACTTGCTTTTTTTATCTTTTTTTTTATCTTGCATCCGTTCCACCCCAGGCTTTCCTTCCTTCTTTGACAAGGAGGAGGTGTGAAAGGTGGTGAAGGTGAAGGCAAAGGGTCCGAAGGGAGTTCACTCACTCACTCGTTCAGACGTTTAGTTATCCCGTTTTTTCCCATCTTCGCTTCTTTCCAAAAATAGTGGGGCCAGGGTTGAGAAGAATTTTGAAGTGGCGGTGAAGACTGCCAAGACGACTGACTTCCTAAATCGAGTTGCAGCGTCATCCGCAGTTCTTGGAACTTTTCCTGTGACCTCTTTGGTGGAGGAATTGTCTGGTCTTGTTCCTGCTTGATTACTGCTGTCTCAGGAATAAAAGGGTTTTATATTTTTCCCTTTTCTTCCCTTTCTCTTTGCGAAACCTTATTCCTTTCTTGTATCACACGAGTAAAAGGGACAAAGGGTCCTAATATACGATTGTGAACTCGGCTTCGGGTTCACTCTACTGTCTTTTGTTCATTCATTCGTTCGTTCACGCGGTCGTTACTGTTGACAAGCTATTTCTCTGTTCACCTGCTTCCGGAGCCCTTGAAAACCTTTCCCTGCTGCTTTTATCTTTGCAGAGCGAAACGGATCTAGGGACGTCACACGACTTACGCAACGTTGCATCTACATTAAGCAAGGAGGGGAGAGAGAGGGAGAGGGAGAGAGAAAGAGAAGAGGAGGAAAGGAATTGATTGGGACGACACCTTTCCATCTTTTTTGTTCAGGAGAGCGATATCATTTGTTGTCGTTCACTTTTCCCGAGGGTAACATAACGCCACCATACAAAGGGGGAGGAGGAGGAGGAGGAGGGGACCTTGCCTTCTTACGCTCGTTAATAGTCAACTTATCCCGTTTACCAGAGATCAGAAGCCTCCTGGCCCTTCCATCGCTCATTTTTTACCCTACAAAACAATATCCTTAATCCTACGACTTCGGTTAGGGACCCTTGTCGAATTACTAAGCCATGGACTCCTGCCTCCTTGATAGTCTGGAGCATCTGGTGAAGCGACAGAACAACGATGATACACTCAAGAAGTTCTTGGACCTCGTCCAGTCACCCTTTAGGCAGTCCTTTACAACTGAAGCTTTCCTAGCATCTTTAGGTACTTCGGTAGGGATCTCTGCCGCTATTCTATTAGGCTGGTGTTTGATTCGACCCTACAATACCGCGGTATACGCTCCAAAGCTACGGCAAGGAGACGACAAACATGCCCCTCCAGAGATTTCGAAGGGATGGTTTTCCTGGTTTCAGCCACTTATTAAGTGCCATGAGTCGGATTTGGTGGACAAGATAGGGCTTGACGCCATCGTTTTTCTACGGTTCTTGAAAATGTGTCGGACAATATTCCTTTTCCTGGGGCTTATCGGATGCTTGGTCATGATTCCGGTGAACGTTAGTTGCAACCTCAAGAATAGTTGGTCTGGGCCATATGCTAGTTCGACCCGGTGGTTCATTCTCATGAGTCCATATTATGCGTGGGGGGACTGCATGTGGGCCCATGTTTGTGTTGCTTGGCTCTTTGATTTCATCATCATGTACTTTTTGTGGAGGAATTATAAGGCCATCCTAAGACTACGGCAGAATTACTTTGAGAGTGATGAGTACCAAGCTTCCACACATTCTAAGACATTGATGGTAATGTTGCTGGATCTTCCGTCACGTGACTTGTTTCAGAGGGCTAATCGGTTTTAGGTCACTGATATCCCGAAATCGTATCGCTCTGATAGCGGTATTGACAAGATAATTGGGGGATTAAGCATTCCTGATGATGGGGATGGAAGGTCATTGATTGGCAGAAACGTTAAGGACCTCCCGGAGCTTATTGAAGAGCACGCAACTGCTGTTAAGCAGTTGGAAGGTTATCTAGCAAAATACCTGAAGAACCCCGATAACCTTCCTGCGGCGCGGCCTTTGTGCAAGCCCTCAAAAAAGGACAAATCTATGCGTCGGGACACCAAGGTTGATGCTATCGAGTATTATGGTGGCCGTATTAAGGAATTGGAGGATAAGATCAAGAGCGTCCGCGAAACCATTGATAGTCGAGACGCTCTACAGTATGGTTTTGTGTCCTACCCGAGTATTTCTCGTGCACACGTTGCTGCGAAGGTGGCTAGAGGGAAGCATCCCAAGGGAACTTCAATCATGCTTGCCCCGAGGTCAAACGATATCATTTGGGGTAATCTGAAGTAAGTATTTGCCTAAGGGCTGCGATTTAAAACTCTACTGACCCAAAATAGTCGCACAAAGTCAAAGAGACGTTGGAATAGTTTTATAGGAAATGTGCTATTCATTGGATTGTCTGTCCTTTATGTGGTTCCTAACGCGCTCATCGCCGTTTTCCTCTCGAATTTACATAACATTGCAACGCTGTTTCCCAAGTTTGAGACCCTTCTGGTGCGGCACAGCCAGTTCTTTGCTGTCGTGTATGCCACCTATTCTGCCTTTATAATGTGGATGTGAGCTGACGGGTCGGGGGCCGTAGACAGGGTTTTGCTGCTCCAACAATCACTTCAATCGTCTACCTTCTTCTACCTATTATTATGAGACGTATTTCTCAGTGGCAAGGGTGAGTAGGGTTTATTTTTGGGTTATGGAGTGTAACCTGACTGATTTTTAGTGACATTACGAAATCGTCCCGCGAGCGTCATGTCACCCACAAGTTGTATATTTTCTTTGTGTTAAACAACCTAGTCGTCTTTGCATTGTTCGGGGTAAGCGTCTTCTTCTTGCGCAGATCGCGTGGAGTGTCATGGGCTAACAATATTTCAGACAATGTGGACTACTATTCGAGGTTTGATTGAGACATCACAGGCAACACAGGTTACATGGGATACGATCCGGAACCTTGGGCTCGCTACTAGAATTGCTCTTGCGATTTTCGACGTTTCTACTTTCTGGATCACGTACTTGCTTCAGAGGAATCTAGGAGCTTTGCTCGACTTGGTCCAGATAGTCAGTTTGATTGGAACAAGCATCCAGAGACATTTTATGTCACCTACGCCTAGGGAGAAAATCGAATGGACTGCTCCACCACCGTTCGACTACGCCACTTATTACAATTACGTAGGACTAACCTTTCCATCTTCGCGGTGGGTTAACTGACATTTACGGTGTAGTTCTTGTTCTATGCGACAATTGCATTGGCTTTCTCCACCATTCAGCCACTTGTGTTGCCTGTTGCGTTCTTCTACTTTCTCATCGACAGTTTCTTGAAGAAGTACCTGCTCATGTATATCTTTGTCACGAAAGTCGAGAGTGGAGGTGCATTCTGGAGGGTAATAATCGCGCTTGTTTTTGTTAGGGTGTGGGCATAGTACTGATGAGTTATAGTTCCTTTTCAACCGCTTTTTGTTCGCAACCGGTCTTTTCAATGTTGTTGTGGCTTTGGTTGTTTGGGTACGACACACTTACCAAGCTGCGATGTGTATTATTCCACTACTCTTTATCTTGATTGGATTCAAGCTCTATTGCCGCAAGCAATTTGACGGTAAGATTCGATATCACACTAAGGGCTCTGACAGGGAGACCCTTTACGGTGTGGGAAAGGGGATTCAGAAAGATCAGTTCAATAAACGATATGGCCATCCAGCCTTGAATCGCCGCTTAATTACTCCTATGGTTGATGCTAGAGCTCGGCACGTGTTAGCACAAATATACTCTGGCAGGATAAACTCTGAGCCCT
Source organism: Tuber borchii (assembly GCA_003070745.1). Classification (NCBI taxonomy): domain Eukaryota; kingdom Fungi; phylum Ascomycota; class Pezizomycetes; order Pezizales; family Tuberaceae; genus Tuber; species Tuber borchii. Next base: position 72,463 of record NESQ01000047.1, read on the forward strand.
CTCAGGGTGTTGGTGGTATCAGCCTGGATAACATGCAACGAGGAGAGACTGGTAGAAGACAGGATCCCTTTGGTGGTCGGTTCGAAATGGTTGAGGAAGCGGATATGGACTTTCAGCACTTTAAACATAGGGCTGAGTTTGCGGAGGATCATGGAGGATCAATATATGAGATGGGGTCAGACGGTCTCAGCGAACGTGGATATATTACACCTCGTGGGTTTGGTTCTCCGGCTTCGTCTAGGCCGGGTTCACCGTCCACCCATGGGCCACGGCGGGGCCCAAGTCCTCTTCCACTAGGAGGCGGTTACCGTGGAACAGACTACGCTCCTGTCCCGTCTGCTCAACACGGCCCGCCATCACCAGGCTTCCGGCATAGCCACCGCCCCGAGAGCCCATATCTAAGTGATAGAGGCCTCACAAGCCCAGAGCCAATAACAAATTATGGCCACCACGATGCTAGGAGCGAAACCGAGTCAGTTAGGCACTTGCTCAGTGACCAGCAACACTACGAACGAGCCCGCAGTTCGCATGGCGTAAATAGGCCAGGTTCGTCACACCTTGGCTCTGATCCAGGCTACCCAGAGCAATACCACCAACAGCCACATTACGACAATTACGACGAATACAGGAGGCATAGATAAAAGCGGTAAAAAGAAAACTGATTGGGCTGAGAATTTTGGGCAGATTAGACACCAGGCACTTTAATGACTTTCCTTTTGCTTATCCTTGTAAAATTCCCTTGTTCGGTTGCCTGGGGTTTGCTGGCCGTTTATAGCGGGGCGATCAGAGGAGGGATGTGGGGCTAATGTGAATTGTATGATCCCTAGTTGGTTGACTGCAAGTTCCTTTCTTTACATTTCTTGTACATTTTTACTCTTATACCATTTGTCACCCTGTTTAGTAGGTCTTGCAGGAAAGGTTAGGGCAGTTGATTAATACTGTTTACTATGTTTTATTTTATTTTTTAGACTGGGAAAAACATCCTGTTTGTAAATGGATACCTTTTTACTTTGCAGAGGCTGGGTTCGGAATACCGGATTTAGAGTGTTGAATTATATTCATTATTGAGAATGAGTGCCAAGGTGTGTTCTTGGGTAGAACAGTGTATAAACCGAATAGGCGTTTTGGAAATCTTGCCAGCAGAGGAGCAATGAAGCATACGAAAGATTTCGCAATGCCGTCGTCAGAAGTTGGTCTGCCTACAAGTAAACCTGCATCACCATGCCAATAATTGGACTAACCCGCTTTAAAGCAATATGAAAACGCACACGAAAAGAACTCGTTGCCAGTTACATAATAAGCAACGGAATCCTCCTCGTGTAGTGCTTAAAGTGTTTAAATTGTTAACTGTTCGACAACTGTCCTTTCCGGAACGGGGGGGGAGGTTTTATCCTTTTTGGGCTTGAGTACTGAATAATACAAGTACCGGCAGGGTAATTTGCCTATCGTAGAACGAGGACAAGGATAAATTACGTATCCCCCGGCCTTCCTAAAGGGTTTCACTTCAAGAAACTCGTAACCGGTACTATTGCAGTGGTTAAAACCTTGATATTCATTATTCCTCATCACCATAAATCGTCATCTACTATACTACACTAATTAACTTATACAGGGCTCCGAGACTGTAGAATAAGTGAATAATAATTATAATAATATCATAATAATATTATTACGATAGATGTTGTAAGAGCAAAAAAAAAAACTGTCTTCAGCGAGAGTCGAACTCGCGGACTTTTCGAATAATTAGTCCCCCACTCTGAGAATTGATCATACAACCACCGGGTGGAAGGTCTTGGCACCCCCCCATTTTGCACCAAAAGTATCTCACGGTATCATACTTTATAAGCATTTTTCAAGCCCTTCTAATGCAAACAAAAATATACTGATAATTAAACCAGAGTGGAGAGTTGGTGAAAAATTTGCCTTGTCACAATTTTTTTTTTGCATTGAAAAAAAAATTCCGTCAAGAATGGTGGTGTGTGCATTTGGTAGGTGGGCAAGTGGTATCATACTTGCAATTTTGTATGTGAGCCCCATATAAAAGGTACATCTATAATAATAATATATGATATCAGCTGTGGAATATCATACCTACACTAGCTCTTAGTAGCCAATGTAACATAAAAGCACAAAAAGGCCATACAATCAGATTTCATGGAATTTCCTGCTATCCATAATAATAATTACCTTCATTGTTTACTCCATATAACATGTTTCATTAAGTTTGTCAAGGATACTTTTGGTGTAAAATGGGGGGGCCACCCGGTGGTTGTACTCGTACAGTCTAGTTTTTTTGTTTTTACCTTTACTTTAGCTTTTCTGGAAAGTATGTGGCCGGTACAATACCGTAAGTAAGCCATGAAGATTGACTTGCACATTTGCAAAAAAAAAAAAAAAAAAAAAAGTTTCCGAAAATCCAGACAACTAGTTAAGCTTATATACATAGCACTTTTTTTTTTTTTATTAATTATCGCCAAGTTCCAAAGTTCCCACATTTTCGGAAAAAAACTGTGCCTATACGTAAGTACGATCTTGGTAACAAAAGAAATGAGCCCCCCTCGGTTGTCCCATACAAAATGCACAAGTTTAGCCAACCACTGTGATGAGGCACAACAAATTTTGTTCTTCAAAAAGTGATCAAGTGAAAGGGAATCACAGGGGATTTAACATATAAAATTTCCAATTTTTTTTGCCTTACCAACCACTGGCAGTGAGTGTGTGAAGCCTAGCCAGTGTGGTTGTAATGCAGAAATCCCATACAAATTGGCTGTCTTGGCGTTTTTTTTTGGCTCCCATCCAGAACTTTGGCACTCAGAACCCCTAGAATGATTTCTGTAACCTAGTGCTCAAATATGTGAATCTTCTTGTCAAATTGTGCCATCTAGAAAATTCCTCAATTTTTCCGATGTTATGGTGGTGGGCAAGTGCCTTTTGAAGATGAGCATTTTGTATGGAAAAGCCGGTAGGGGCTCATTTCTTTTGTTACCAAGCTCGTATATGGGGGCTGTTCTTGCGACCGACCGGCATAGTATTATACCGACAGTGGTATTATACTCCTTGCAAGGCAGACTTGAATAAGTATTGTAGAATGTCTCGTCTCGTTACTTGTGCTTGTACTGTATGTACTTGTACGATACCGAGGCAATATCCGCGAGGGAGTGAGGTGAGGGAGGGAGGTGAGGGAGGGAGAGAGGGAAGGAGCCGGCCGGCAGCGGCGGAAAAAAAAAAGTTTTGGAGGAAAAATCCTTGTTTTCATGTGGTTTGTTGACTAATATTATACTCGTAGCCTAATTCTTGTTTTTCCTTTGTTGTTTGGGTTTTGACTTTTGGGGGGAATTAGTTATATGATAGGCGTAACCGGTAAGTGTATGGCAGGGCAAGGGGAAGGGAGAATAATTGCTTGGTTGCTGGTTGAAGTATTTTTTGCCACAGGTTGTATCCCACACAAAAACGGTTGTTGATCAAGGAAGAAGTTAGGGTTGGGACCGGTTTCCGTACTGTGCTCATCCTAGCACTGTAGTTACAAGTAAGGTACGATACCGCGCGGTACAGTACGAGTAGGTTAGTTATCTTTGATAGCATACGCCGTTCACATTCTCTCCCTTGCGGAACCAGTGGGCGCTTCCACGATCTATGATAGCAGATATTATTAGTACAAACTAAATGCAAAAGCTGGAATATCATAACGAACAAATTTTCAATCAATATAAATCACTTAGACCGGGTATTTCCCACTGTGAGTAGATAATACAAGTATGATACAGAAATAAAAATAACATAATGCGGTAACCCACACTAATCCAAAATTCCTCTACAGTCATTTTTTCCCTTTGGTTTATTTTAGTTTTATTTTTTTAAACCAAAATCTACACAATGCTTTATAATATTATGATGCCTTCCTACACAGCAGAAAATAAGTTCCTCACAGGTACTAGGTTTACACTCTTACTTGCACCTCGTATCCTGTTGCTTGCTTTGCTTGCTTGCGTGTTGTCATGTGCAACCAACCTACGTACGACATCTTACTGGTATGATATTCGTCTTAGACACAGCACAGCCATGCACCACAACGCAACACTTTCCGATACTGTTACTCTTCCTTCCTTCCACAGTGCTGTACGTACGAGTCTGCCTTGTTCGGGTCGGTTCGAGCTTGATACGGTAGTGAAAATCTCCCCATCGTATCGCAAGAGGATGGATGTGCTGCTTCGTTAGTTTTGAGGCGGGCGGTGGGGTAACGTAAGGTATAATAAATAGGCTAGAGCAAGGCAGAGAGAGCATGGTACGAGGCAGCTGGTGGTGGGTTTGGACGGAGGAAGGAATATTTAAAGTTGGGGACTTCGCTACTTTGGAAGAAGGAATCACTGTTTGTTTGCTGCTATACTGTGCGATACATACACTCCAATACTATAATACCTACCTTTTTGCAATTAAATTTTCATATCAGCGAAATGTGCTTCGGTTCTAGAAACGATACAGAACGCTCTTATGGCCCTCGGGCGAGACAGCAGGACCTCGCACCTGGAAAGTATACGATCAATATTGAGCCAAAGAAGAAGAAGAAGAAGAAGAGGAGCGGTGGACATGGAGGGTTTTTTGGAGGTGGTGGAGGCGGTGGATGTGGTGGAGGCGGTGGAGGTGGATGTGGTGGGGGTGGTGGGTAAGTTTCATCAATTTTTTTTTAGTTGTTCTTATTCTTGAGACTTGGGTTTGCTGACTTTGAGTGTAAGTTAGATGTGGTGGAGGAGGAGGAGGGTGTTAAGCACGATGATGAGAAGTCAAGGGAGGATGGAGGATGGAGAAGGATGAAGGTCGTAGGAATTGGATCGGTGTTTTGGAGGTTATGGTCTTGGTGATTGGATGGCGTGCTAAATTTCTCTTGTTTTGTGGCTGTCATTGGGATATTATTTGAACGGTATTGGTTTTGTCGGTGATTATCGTTATAGACTCGTTTGTTCTTAATCATGAGAACATAATCACAATTGAAGAGGAATGCTATCCAAAACGGCTCTTGTAGGATAGCCGAATTTCCTAGGATACGGTACATTGAGGGGTTTCATTAGATCAGTGAGATATTTTCTCCCATCCGTATCTACGGTTTGGGTATCTAAGCAGCAGAGTTGATGATGTCCACAACTGCCCAAGCCATTAGTGCCACAGCCAACCACGAGGAATGAAAGTGATAATGGGTAACTCACAGGCAGGCTTTAAACTTGCACCACCAACCAAGAAGCCGTCAACATCAGGCTGAGTAGCAAGCTCCTTAGAATTCTTGTCAGTGACACTTCCCCCATAGAGGATTCTGGTCTCCTCTGCTGCTTTATCAGAGACGGTCTCCCTTAGCCATTTACGGATGGCGGCATGAACTTCTTGGGCTTGCTGTTTTCCCAATTGTCAGTTTCTATTACCGTCATAAGCGAAGAGCTCATACCTCAGTAGTAGCCACCTTTCCAGTACCAATAGCCCAAACGGGCTCGTAGGCAATGACAATGTTGGACCAATCGCTGACCTCGTCAGCAACCGCCTTAAGTTGTCTTGTGACAACATCGATAGTAGTTCCAGCCTCACGCTCCTACGAAAATTTTGTCACTATCATTCTGCTTCATCTCAACCACCTACCATTACTGCCGCGCACCCACATGGGACAGCGAAGGTAAAAGAAGAGGAAAAACAAACCTCAAGCGACTCTCCAATGCACAAAATCACGCTCAAACCTCCGGCAAGCGCGGCCTTAGTCTTTGAAGCGACAAACTACAAACCCCCCACATTAGCAAACCCCCACGGTCGAAAATGGTGGGAAACAAGCCTTGTCGCTCTCCCCGAGAAGGGCTCTACGCTCACTGTGCCCGATTATGACCCAGTTGACGCCAACATCCTTCAACTGCGCTGCACTAATTTCACCAGTGTAGGCACCATTCCCCTTGTCATAGACATTTTGGGCAGCGACCTGGACACCGTTGCTAGCAATCTCTTTGGCGAGGGGGAGATAGATTGCCGGGGGTGAAATTATGACCTCAACATTAGGATTCAGAGAAGCCTGATTGAGTCCCTCGATGATGCTTTTAATCTGAGTGGTTGTCCCGTTGGACTTGAAGTTTCCTCCTACAAAGAATTTGCGTGCCTTTACGGATGTAATCAGTTTCAGTTAGTATGAGCGAATGAAGGCCTCAAGTATGGACCAATTCAAGGGCAAGGAAGGCGTACCATTTTTGCTGAATTATTAGAGTGAAGTTGAAAACTTAAGGGTTATTTTGGTTGATGGCAAAGATGGTTGTTTTGAGTTGCGGTTATGAGAGAGGTTTATTCGTGTCAGTGGCCTAGTTAGTGGGGTGAGGGCGGGGGAGGGGTGGAAGCCCTGGAAAATTGGCGACCCGAGGAAACAAATTTGGTAACCTAATGTACCGTACGCCTGCCGGATAACGTTATGACAAGTAGAAATGATACTATAAAACAACTCGTATTATGCCATCATCCCGGTGTCCCGGGATTTTCCTACTCCATATATCCGTAGTGCCCCACTTAGTAAAGAAAGTAAGGAACTCGGAGACAACTAAAATGTATAAGGAATTCTAGTAGATAGAGATATAATTAAGGACTCCCGCTGCATTTTATTTCCACCCTTGCAAGTCATGTACAGTACAGTTCAAAGATAAACTAGCAAAAGAATTCCATACCCTGACATTTAGGGGACAAAGACCCCAAAACATCCGTGTTACACATAAGTCTATAGTTTCTGTTTGTGTTTGTCTAAGCGGCAGTGTTGACCACTTCAGCCTTTGCCTCCCCTCCAGTTCTCGCCTTCTCAACTACCTGAGCAAATTTCTTCTCGTCGAAGACCCAGATACCGTCCGTCTTTCCTTCCTCTGCGACAATCTCACAGCTTTCGGCCAACCTTGTGAATACAGGGTCGTCCATAACCCTGGTGAAATACCTCCTCTCCCATTCTCTGCCTTCTTCCTTCTCCTTCTTCCTCAGCTCACGCTGCTCGTTCTCGATCTTGGACTTTTCAGTACCAGTAGTCTCTAGGTCTCCTGTGTTGATTGATTCCTGAACCTTAGCCCATGCGCGACGAGACTCGAGAGGGTCCTGTTCTTCAATTGGCGCAATATAAAGAGGTGTGATTTCAGTAGTTTTTGCGTTGTAAGTCTCCAACTGTTCCGAGCAAGGGATCGTTAGTAGGGGGGGTTTTTTTTTTCTAGAAAAAAATGAATGAATAAACAAATAGCAATGAACCATTCTCTCACCTCCTTCTTTGTTTTTCCTTCCTTAATAACGAACCCATCAGACCATTGCCCATCGATTGTGTAGAGAATATCCTTGCTGCCCTCTTTCTTCAATGTCGCACAGAAGGTGTTCTTCTTTCCAGTAATCCACCCCTTTCCGCTATAATCAATTTGGGCGACATATCCAGTAGAAGAGATGATTGTGCTGCTCTTGTTCAGCTCGACATATGGGGCTCCGTATACAATCCCTTCAATATGTAGAGAAGGAAGAGTAATTAGGTCTTTGTGTGATTAGCATTAGCCTGAGGTTATGAGTCTTTTGAGAGCAACTCACAGTCCTCATCAAATTCTTTTAAATGGTACTTAGCATGCCCAACCTGCCTTACTGAAATAGTACCTCTTGAGAAAGAAGCCTTCTGGCCGTTGTAACCCTCAAGCTTGACACCGTGCTTCTCATTCAAGATAGCATAAGCAGTGACAGGAGGATGGTGGCTGTTTAATATCGAGTCAAGTCAGCTTCCTTCCATGACAAAATGGAGTTGGCTCACCTGACTTGCTCGGAGATCAATTGAGTTTCTCCAATCTTTCCGGTGGGGTCTTTCCATTTTCCGAGGAACAATTCTCCCAGGAAGGGATTAAGTGGCTTCTTCTCCGAGCCGCTGGTAACGCCAAATTAGTCGCGGGTCGCCAGGATGGAGATAGGGGAGCATCCACAGTTTCTCGTTTCTCGAGCTATACTGCTGCTTGAGAGTAGTCAGGAACCATTTGAGCACCAAAAGAGCTCTCTTCTGTGGGTCTTTCTCTTGAGCTGGCGCAACAAAGATCTCGGGATGCTCAGCCTGCGAATCACCGTGGTCAGAAGGGTGTTCCATGTCTCAAAATAGCCGCAAGCAACGATATACGTGTCCTCCTAATGAGGAAAAGGCGGTCCATACCCAATAACCCGAATATTCAGTTAAACTGGTGGAGCTTAAGATAAACGGCTAAAATTGTGAAGATCGGTCAAAAATTGTCGGAAAAAGGGGGCCGTTTTTAGGGAAGTATTTACTGGAGCTGTCAAACTCGCTAGATCCCCATTGAATGACGCAATCGACTGTAAAAAGGTCAGTAATTGAGGAGGATTATAGAAGCTGTGTGAACCGTGCATCTAACCTTCAGGAACGGGGCCCAGGAACCCTTAGCAGCAGCGGGAACTGCACCATCTTCTTCCTTGGATGAGCTCATATTAGTGGTTATTTGTTGATAGAGCTATTTGTTTTTCGTTGGGGCTGGTGGGATTAATTGTAAAGAGAGGAATGGATATGGTATGGTAATAAGGGGGGAGAGGAAGAAAGGAAGTAAAAGAAGACGTATCCCGGAACAGGGGGAGGACGTTACGTTGCAGGGTAGAAAAAGGTCAACGGTATCATAATATTGGGTACGAAGCTGCCGGTTAGAATTGGCCGGTTGTCTTTTTGCTTGGTTGGCAACAATTATCCTGTCACAGCCGCCCTCCAAGGAATGGAATCTCGTCCTTTCTCAAGGTCTGAGGTGCCAAGATTTTGTAAATCATACCCTTGCTGGGAAACAAGCATACGTCATAGGATTTGTTTGGATTCCTACTCGTCCTGGTAGGTAATACTATTGTTTCTTCCAAGAAAATGCTTGCTGCCAAAGCTACCTACTGTACCGACAGTCTACAAGTTTTCCCTCTGCGCTGCCCAACACTTCCAAACTTCCAAAATGCGACTGACCCTCTGGGCTGTGACATCGATAGTCTCTATTTAGGGCTCAGCTATGGGATGCATAGTTCGGCGTTTTGAAACTTAAATGAAATAACACAGCCCAAAACCTCATGTCAGGAACGACCTTATTCCAGGGGTCTAAGACAGTCAGGGCTCAAGCCTACAAGAGACATACGAGACACCAAACTGTTCTCATAGCTTGTGACCTGTGCGAGATCTATGCGTGGCTCCAGATCTCTCACGCAAATAAGACTGGTTGCTAGCGAGCCCCGAGCGATCAATACCTACATGGCTTATCACTGACTAGAGCAAAGAACGCTTTGATATCTCCTGGAATAGAGTTCATCAGCTAGCAGACTACGGCATCTCGTGCAAGATGGAGAAACTTCCACCCTCGATACTTGGCAAACCGTATATGCCACTAGGGTGCTTTGGAAGACGTCACAAACAGATCACAAGGGGCAGCTTGGTTGAATCAAGGCTCTGATATCAATTAAGGCAATTACCGTAATGAGGCACGGGGTGCTACACGTATATCTTTTTTTTTTTTCCGCCACGAATTGTGTGCGTAAACCATGCCATACCTACCATACCTATTTAAGTCATAACATCGGGCTTCTCCCTTCCGACAAACGTCTGGAACTGCAAGAAGTCCACGGCAAGCTTGATATTTTCCTTGAGATAGACTTGAGCGTCCAGCAAGTGTTTGCTCTCATCCTATAAAACCAATGTTAGCCCCAATCCGATAATCGCAGGATTGATATCAAACATACCGCTTCATGTTTCTCTAGGTATAATCTGATGGTAGCCCCTGAACTTCCGGTTCCGGATAGCCGGACGACAATTCTCGATCCATCGTCAAATTTGGCGTACAGACCTTGATTTTTGGAGACACTCCCGTCAATGGGATCGATGTAACCAAAGTTACCACCATCTGTGACCTTCCTTCCGGAAATCTCGCTGCCGATGAATGACTTATCATCGACCTTTGCCTGGAAGGCAGCTACAAGCTTTTGAGCTCCGGCTGAGTCAACATTCTCGTAATCGTAGCGAGTGAAGTAAGTTCCTTTCCTGATCAGCCCACGCATAAGTTGTCACATAGATCGAGAGTAACTCACGGCCATATTCTTTCCAGAATTCCTTCTGGATATTAGCGATTGAGGGCTCCTCGCCAGCTGGCAGCTCTTTAGCGACACCAGCAATAATGTTCAACCAGGCTACGACCGCCCAGACGCCATCCTTCTCTCTGATGTGGTTCGACCCAGTTCCAAAGCTCTCTTCACCACAGATGCTTAATCGATCGCTATCGAAGAGGTTGCAGAAGAACTTCCATCCAGTGGGGACTTCATAGCATTCCAGCCCCTTCTTCTTGGCAACAAGGTCGACAGCACCGGAAGTGGGCATACTCCTGGCTAATCCGAAAACACCCTGCTTTTTGAAGTATGGAATTTTGTCTGCGTGATGGGCGATGATAGCCAAAGAGTCTCCGGGTGATACGAATGCGTTAGCCCCGTAAATCATGTTTCTGTCACCATCACCGTCACTGGCAGCTCCGAATTGGATACTGTCCTTGTCTACAGCAGCAACCAAGGAGTGCGCATAAGTGAGGTTGGGATCTGGATGACCACCACCAAAGTCGGGAAGCGGTACACAGTTTTGTGTAGAGCTGGATGGGAGCCCAAGCTCCTCCTGGAAGATGGCAATGCCGTATGGGCCGGTGACACCATGCAGGCCGTCGAACAATACTCGGAATTTGGGGTTTTGGGCAAAGAAAGACTTGATGAGAGGGAAGTCAAAGATCTCCTTCATGTAGGAGACATAGGACTCGACGGAATCAATGATTTCGACCTCTAGAGGGCCATATGTCTTGGTTCCAATGTTTTCCAGGTCAACCTAATTGAATTAGCTACCAAACCTTCTATAGATATATTGGAGGGCTTACATCAGGGATATCAGCAATTTTGTACTCTGATATTGTCTTGGTGATCTCGTAGATCTTATCAGTAACCTTCTCAGGAGCTGGTGCACCATTGGCCAAGTTATACTTGATTCCAAAGTCCTCCTTAGGCCCTATCATCAATTAGCCCTTACACTAGCCCCATCCTTCACCTACGATCGAAGCTTAACTTACCGCCGGGGTTATGACTAGCAGTCAACAAAATCCCTCCAGTGGCCTTTCTCTTCCGGATAACATGACTAGCAGCTGGGGTGCTCAAGATACCCTTGTGCCCGATGAGCAATTTCTTGACACCATAGGCAGCACCGATCTTTGCAATCTTCTGGACAGCCTCAGGGTTGTAGTAGCGACCATCACCACCAATTACGAGGAACGATCCTTCGGCTCCCTCAGGGATAGCTTGGAGGAGTGCTGCAACGAAGTTTTCGGTATAATTTGGTTGCTCGAAAATGGCTACCTTCTTACGAAGTCCGGAACTGAGCTCTTATTAGCCTGATAGGGCGAATTAAGTCTCGGGCGTTGGAAACTTAACATACGTTCCGGGCTTTTGGCCATCTAATAACAGACGATTGAGTTAGCTATGACGTATAGCATGACCGGATACCGGAAATAATAATAATAATCCAAATAAGCAAGCTTACCAAAAGGCTTCGTCGAAACCGAAGAAATAGAAACGCTCATTGTGTTGATATCGGGAGCTTGGATTCACTTGTAAACCGCTTTGATAATGGTTATGACAATGAAGAAGGGGGAAATAGGGATGGAATCGAGCTATCTTAAATAGATGGGCCTTGGGGTATTAAGAAGATGGAAGGAAGCAAAGCAGTGTGCTAAGAAGACGAAAAGAAAGAAAAGAAAAGAAAGAGAAAAAAGAGAATTCAAGTATAATAGATAGGGGAGAGAAAAGGAAAAACCGGAATTGAGAATTAGGTGTGGTGAGGGGTAAATACCTCTTTCCTTCCTTCCTTCCTTCCTTCCTTCCCTTCTTCCCTCCCACCATCCTTTTTTTCCCTTAACTTACCGCACAGCAGAGGTTGTGTTGAAATGACGCTCTCCCCCGTCTTGGCGACCGGTTCATAGAGGTTTGAGTTAGACTAGAGCCTTTTCTCTTTTTTTTTTTTACCCTCTTTTCCGGGCGGAAACTTGATTTGGTTTGGTTTGGACTTTGTGGCTGCATGTGTTCTCACTCGGTGCGTTGTTTCGTTTGTGGATGTACGTGCATAGGCTGAATGTTTGCATTGCACAGGAAGGAAGGAAGATTAAAACATTTATGCGGTGATGGACTTATTCTGAGCCGGGTGGGAGGGTATCTTGGTGGAGGTGGGTTAGCTATTATATATCGGTACCATAGCTTTTTTTTGTTTATTGTTCGTGGTATTGTGGTGTTATATGATAGGTTCTGCGAAGGTTTTGCCGTTACTGTATGTGCACACAGAGACTACCGGTATTTGTGTAGTTGCAAATACCGGTACTTTAAACTTATGGTTAGCCATGCCGGCTCATTGATTATCTGTGCGTCCGTCGGTAATAGTATATAGTGCAATACTCGCCCAAACAAGCTAAGCAAACAATTATCGTGCAGCGCTGCATAAAGAGCAAACATGAAGCTGCATCATCAAATCATACCTTTTCTTCCCTTACTTTCCCTTCCCTTCCCTTCTCTTCCCTTCCATTCCGTCCCATTCTATTCCCTATCCCCTTCCACTTTCCGAACAAACAGCAATAACAAACAAAAAGGAAGAGGATGCCGAAAGCTCTACAAGAAATATCTATAATCCGGACTCAAATCCCCAAGCATCTTCTTCTCTTCCTCGGTCGCGCTAGAGTGCTTATCCACTCCCTGGTCCCTCTTCTTATTCTCCCAGCTCACGGCAAAGAAATACGCTACGCAGGAAAGCGCTGACAAGCATATGAACGCCAAAGCGATCGAGTATCCCTTCACAAACTTTGGGGCATCGCTCGATAGGAAGGAGTACGTGGCGATGATACCACCGATGTTACCAAAGCCGACTTGCCAAGCTGTGCCAACGGCTCTTCTGTGATGGCCTCCTACTATTTTTCCGTCTTATTAGCTTGCTAATAAGGTAGGGGGGGGGAGGGGGACATACAGTTTGTGTTAAACCAGCAGACGATAACCGGCATAGCGCTGTAGGCTCCCATTGCCGCGAGGAAGAGAGCGGCGTACTGTGTGTCGATGTTGTTGTGGATAGTCAAGAGGATGGCGAAGCCGGAGATGGCGACGCAAATTGGGATTAGTGTGAAGAGAAAGCGGTGTCTTGCTCTGTCGGAGATCATCGCTACGATCATTGCAAAGGTGAATGAGGCGGCCCAGGGGGGGACGGAGCGGAGTTGGGTTTGGATGGCTGTTCCTTTGAGTTAATATTCTTCTACCTTTTTGTGTTTCATGGTGGGGCTGGAGGGTGAACTGACGGCTGTATCCAAATTGCCGGACGATGGTAGGTGCAAAGTATGCATATCCGTAGGCTGGAACGATGAGACCAAAGTACATGAATCCTCCGATGAAGACTTTGTAATCTTTAAAGACGCTAAGGACATCTTTTAAAGTCATTTTAGTCTCTTGAACCGAGTCGCCAACATCCTCTCTCAGGCGGTCTCTGACGAATTTCCGTTCAGCGTCTGTTAGGAAGCTAGCTTCCTCGGGGAAGTCGGTGATGATGAAGTAGAAAAAGAATGAGACGATACAAGTCAATATGCCTTCTGTGAATTTAATTAGAATTGCCCCAATTCTCGGAGGGCGTTGAGTGGTGGATGTATAAAGCCTACCAAGAATAAAAACCCACCTCCACCCCCTATACCCACCTTTCCCATCCATAAGTCCAATTGCGCTCGCTAGCAACCCGCCAAAAGCGCCAGCAAGAGAAGTAGATGAGAAGAAGAAACTGTACCGCTTCTGCGCCTCTTCACGCTTGTACCACATAGCGATCAAGTAGAAACATCCCGGGAACATGCCTTCCCATAAAAATTAGCACACACATCTTCCCAATAACAACGTGGGCAAGCAAGCAAGCGGGAAAAACCTACCAGCCTCAAAAAGGCCCAAGAAAAACCTCGTCGTCAAAATCCCACTATAATTCTGTACCAATCCCTGCAATGTAGTAACGAGTCCGAACATGAACATACATATCGAAACTGTGGTTCTCCCGCCGCCGCCCCAAAAAGCAAATACTGGTCAGTCAAGGCCCAGAACACAAGCCACCCCCAAGTAAAAAGAAGAAAAGAAAAAAAGAAAAAAAGGACCAGGAACAAAAAAGTAAGTAAGTAATCAAGAAATGGGGTGGAGTGCCAATGATAAGCTTACGCCAAACATGAGGCCTCAATTTCTTCAATAATATGTTCGACGGGATTTCAAATACTGCTTTCTCGTCAGCTCCCCCTCGGAAAGAAGGAGGATTGGGAAGGGACGGAACGAACAAATATACGGCACAAAAAATATAGTTAAACAGGTATTATACTCCAGCCCACCGAGCTTCAATTCCTCCTTCAATCCGAATACCGCTGCGTTCGAGATATTTACGCTGAAACCGCCAGTCAGTGTCATCCTTCCCCCCCACCCTCTAGAGGAGGGGTGTATGTAGAGCGAAGCAAAATAACCCACCGATCCAAAAACGCTAAAAGATATAAAATGCACAACACCGGTAATAATCTGAAATCAATCTTTCTTAAAAGCGCCTTTTCGTCGATGCCCGGTGGTGGCTGTAGCTTTCCATTGATGTACTGTGGCGGTAGTGCCGCCGCCGCCGCGTCTTCGAGCGTGCCTGTGCTTGGGATTGAGCCTGAGAGCGGAAGAAATAGATGAGTACTTGCGAGTGAGTGAATGGGGAAGGGAAAGGGAAAACCTTTCTCGGGAGAAACCATAACTGATCTCGCCCACTACCGTATTTCCTCCTTACCGTAATTCAGTTAGTGGCAGGACGGGCAGGTTTGGAGGGGAAGAGACCCGCACGAGCAGACGGACAGACAAGCAGGCAGACGGAGTGGGAAGGAGAAAACTCCGAGGGGGGGGGGGGTTAAGAAGTTTTTATACCAACTATATTACCGACCACAGATCATCTACCTACTTACCTACCTTACATACATACATACATACCTATGTACCTTCCAGTGCAGGGCGAACAGGAAGGGATCATCTATCCCAATGCAATTCTTCTAGCACTCATGCTCTAACTTACCATACTAGAAGTTCCAATTGCCCTCGATCACTAAATATGTGCGGGCATTATACCGTACTAAGCAAAAATCCGAAAATCCGGGAAAATCCGGTGAGGCCGGTATTACCGATGTGTGGATGGGTGGATCTATGGAGTTGTTTTTGGGAAGGTGCGTAATCTACAGGTAGTGTACTGTTAGAGCTATTATCTGCTTACGGGCGGGCTGCGGGCGATCAAGGGTGAATGCGAATATTTTTTCTATTTTTCTGCTCTCGTCGGATCTTGGATAGGCTGTTGTCCCACTTATGGTATATTATACGCTATCATACCACAGTGCAATATTGCGAAATTCTGATGCTGTGATAATGATGATATATTCCTATGGTGCACTAGTGTGGTCCGGTGTTGGTTGTGGTGCCTGACGGCCGACACGCGGTAGTCTAAATAGAAGAGGAGGAAGAACGGGCAGGTGGATCATCACGAGATTACGGTAAACCAACAATTCATCTAAAAAGGGAAGGGACGAAGGGAAGGAAAAAGAACGACTCAAAGCATGAGTACCCGCGCGGCCGAGTCGAAGTTGGACACCTATGGCGGCAATCCCCATACAAAGGGTCCAACTTCGACTTGGCGGGCTAGCGCAATATTCTGGATGCGCCCTTCCATCATTGACAGATGTTATTGCCTGGTACAATGCCATGGCAAAACAGAAGTTAAGTCAACCAACCTAACCTACAGGTACCTGTACCGCACACTGCGCTCCCAAAACAAGCATAACAACCAAGGTTCCACCACGGGGCTATGTGCTAATGAATTCCCATCCATACTCGCTTCGTTGTATCTCTCTATACTGAGCTCAAACGTAGGGAATTCTAACTGCGGCGGTGCCATTGTTACTTTGATAAGGTATACTTTTTTACTTTTGACCCCCCTTCCCCTTCCTGGGTATAATATGCACATTAGCTAAAATCGCTACACCACTCGCCAGTGCACTTGTCTGCCACTCATTCTCACCTCCCAGACACCCTCCTCTTCCTCCTTCCCTCCACTTGCTCACAGTCTAAGCTGCTACTATACTCAAACATAAAACCCTTTTTTCCCATTTCAACGCACAACGCTATAATAGTCTGGGTTGCCTATTCCATTCCTCAATTTCTCAACCCTTCTCCTTCTCCTTCGCACCAGGTTCCTGTGTTCCTCTATCATAGAAACGCGAGGAAATGTCCCTGGGAAAAATAGAAGAAGGATGGGAGGTGGGAAGGAGATTAAAGCGAGGTGGCAGAAGTTGGGATGACATGAGAAAATGAATAGGAATAAGAAAGAAATAGACACCAGCCCAAGCAATCCGGGAAAAACAAAAAAACTTTCAAGTGAAAAAACAAAACAAAAAACAAAAAATCGTTCCATCCCATCACTTACTTCCATCCGGCTAATCCAGCCCAAGGGTCTTGCTGCTGCTGCTGTTGTTGCTGCTGGTGTTGCTGTCCTTGGGGGACTGGATATTGGTGATAACCTTGGGGTGGTTGACCCGGAGTGGATGGATGTGGAGGTTGCTGATAGGAGGTCTGGGGTAACACCCCGAAACTCTGTCGACTGCTTAAGCCCGGCTGTGGGGGCGGACCTGGTGGAGGAGGTGGTGGTATGTACGTTGAAGGGTTATATTGTGGTGGATAGCCTGGAACTTGCCCCGCATACATATTTGGCGGGGAAGAGTAGTGGCTTGGCTGATATGGCTGGTGCTGTTGCTGTTGGCCTCCTGTTGGCGGAGGAGAAGATGGAAGAGTTTGATGGGATTCCCGACGCTGCACGTTAGCCGACTGGTAGCTGTCTCTCCTTGGCACCGACCCTCCTTGTTGTGTCTGACCGTAAGAATCCCGTCGCCCAAATCCATTCGTACTATTCGCAGGAGGATACTGGGGATAGCCGGCGAACCCAGTGGATGCAGTCGGTGGGGGTGGCGGGGGCGGTGTAGGAGCAGGGTGGTAGCTGCCGTACTGATGAGGGGTATATCTAGGCGTACCAGGGGGGCTCTGCCCATGATTTGACGGAACTGGTGGCTGGCTTTGGTGAGTGTTCACGTTCGATAAGGGTGTCGGTCGCTTCTGCTGTATTTTGCTTGCATCTCCCGAACTAATAGAAACCCTCTCCATCATGCCCAAGAGTTTTCCACGCTGGCTATCTGCCTCGGACCCCCCCCGCTGCTCTATCTGGCTTAGTAAAGAAGAACCTTCGACTCGCCGGTTCGATACAAATGTTTCCACATTTTTCTCCAGACTCTCGGATGTTTCAGTCATCTCCGTATAGAATTGCTGAGCTTTCTCTAAGCCTGCCCATATATCCAAAAAAGCCTGATAGGTTTTCTTGAATTTTCCCAACACTGCGTTTCTCTGGCGTGAAAGAGCTTCATACTTGGACTGCTCCGCACGAATTCGTTTGTCTTGCAAAAGATCACCATAAGCTGATGTTAGATCCTTCATTAATGAAGACTGTTTGTGCGCAGCTGTGAGTAGCCTGTTTGTATGTGGCCGGAACTTTTCTAATTCTGTTGCAAACAATTGGGGCTCAAGATTTTGAATGGATTTTTGATTAAGGATTAAAACGTTCGAGATGTCATCGGTATGAACCTAATTAAGAGCTTTAGTAAATCGCCTCAGTCGAAACAACCATTGAGCTTGGAGCATGATGCAACCCTGAGAATAAGAATATGCCTTACCTTTTCTTTCAAATCCTTCAGGACTTGGGCCCGCTCTCGTTTGATTAGATTTAGTTTCTTAAGCAGCTCCTCTACTCTCTCAATCTGTTCCAGAACAGTAACTCCAGAGTCCCCTTCGTCCACATCCAGAAGAGTCTCTCCGCCCCGATCTCCACTAAAGCCGCCATTGACAGCACCAGCCCTGCTAACCCATAAATCATCGACAGCTCCTTCCTCGGCCCTCTCGCCCGCATTCCTCATTTCCTCTATCTCTCCCTTGACCCCTCGGTACTGGGAAAAAAGCAGATTGTCGCTATTCACAGCTTCATCAACAGCCTCTCGGTAGCTCCTAATATCCGCTCGGAGAGTCTGCGTGAGCCGACTTGAAGGCTGTTGTGTCCACTCATCTAGATATTTCGCCCTCATTTTTTCACACACGCTCTCCTCAGTATCCAGAGTCTTTGAAGATCGATCCAGAATCTCCACAATTCTCTTTTTATCCCTCTTTAAACCAACAAACCTCTCCTCCAAAGTTTCGGGTTTGTGTGCAATATCATCACACCATGCCCGGAACTCGTCGTCCACCTCAATCTCGTTCTCAAAGCCGTTTTTAAGCAGCTTTAGTGATCCAGGTAGCTTCAGGTAGTCCAAGGCTGCGACCATTTCTGCATTTGCTAAATCTGCCCGCTCTGTCTCTGCGCGGACCAGCTTAGCTTTCTCCTCGTCATATAAAGATGCGCTCTCGGTAACTTTCATAGGCACGATCTTCTGGAAGATATCGGGACCAATAATACGGTTAATATCATCTCCTTGGTACAGCTCCTGTACGGGAATTGCCCTTGCCGCGACTGTTTTTGAAAGCATCGGAATTGCTGCTTCGGCTGGGACCGTCTGATGGTAGATAAAGTCGTTTTCCTTGACCAAAGTCACGAGTTTTTCCTGGGCAAGAGCCAGATGTCTTTTGTTAATTTGGACCAGTGCAGGCCCAGTTTCCGAGGACAAATTGGAGGTAGCTGGGGGAGAATTAGGGAACGACTGTGATGTTCGAAGGGCTTCCTTGGCCAAATCCTCAGCCAAATGCAGGCGAGCAATCGCAAGTCCGTATTTACCACCTTCGCTGTCCGCTAGTGCTTGGAGATATTGAGCCAATGAATCCATGAAATTTTGCTTAACCTGTCAGGTGAATAGGTTAGCTTGGCCCAGTTCAGTTAGGCACGGCAACCATACCTGGCAGAGCAATAGCCAGACTCGCTCAAAGATACCTTTCTGGACATTTTCCTGAACACCTTCTACAGCCTGAGCGTACAAAAACCCAGCTTGGGCAGCCAGTTTCGCAAGCATCGCACTCTTCTTTCCGTCCGCTATCACTTTCTCCAGAAACACCTCTTGGGCTTGTGCAAGCATGATGTTAATCAATGTCTTCACTGTGTCCCTACTCAAATCCGTGGATGGTGCATGTAGAAAATTCTCATTGATATAAGTGAACATTCCTGCTGCGGCCTGGAAAGAGTTGAAAGCAGTCTTAATTCCAAGTTCTTCGGAGCGATTTTGATTTGCGGCGTGGCATGAATGGACAGCCGAAATGTTAAAGATGATTGAAGCTTTCTCAAAAGCAAGGGAGTATTGGGAGGTTGGTTTATGCGTGAAGGCATCGTACCTATAGCAAACCGTCGATCTGTCAGCCTTGATATTAACATTCTCTTGATAGCTATCGTCTTAATATGTATCCAAATCTACGTGGAATGAGATAACTTTTCAGCCGCATCGGTTGAACCCGTCCTCCGTAGCGAATTCCACCACAAAATTCCGCTCTGAACCACGGCAGCCCAGAGGGAGAAGACAGACACTCACGACAAACACAACCCCAAGACACAATTGCTTCACTCACCATGTAAACCCAACTCTAACACCTCGCTCCTCAACGGGAAACCTCAGGTCCAGTAACTCCAGCTGTCCGTAGTACCGATAAAGTAGATCTCTGCCGGATGTTGAATCCTTCCCTGCTCCGCGCATATCCTGACGTAGTCTGTTTAGAGTAGCACATTCTTCGCTGTACTTTTCTGGATCTCCGTAGGTTGCTCTAATGTAGGATTTCAGAGGAGTGATCCAATCGACTTCTGTCGTTGTCTGTGCGGAGCAACTGTATTTAGCGAAGAATACAACGGACGAGGGAAGGCTAGGATGAGGACGACGAAGAACACAGCAACATATAGTAAAAATAAAAATGGGAAGAAGCGAGAAACAGATAACAGGTACAAGTAGAATATGATATGAAATCGCCGATCAAAAAGAAGGAACAAACAACAGGACGGGGCTAAATAAAGGAGCAAAAAGATAAATACCTTTAGAGGGCAGCTAATTGTCGGAGACTGCTGCATGATCTCCGTGATTTCCTAAGTATCCCCTTGCTTGCTTTGGCTCGCCTGTAACTTTTTTAGAGATCCCCCAACGGTTGTATGCCACCGTCTGAGTGTGGAGCGTGGTGTGATGCGAGGACTTGGTGGAGGTGAGATATAATTATCGCACGCTTTTCTTTTCTCGACTAACCCAGCTTCGAGATGTGGGGGATTAAGAAAAAATAAAAAGAGACAGATTTGAACGAGAGTGTTGGGTTGTTGTTGGTTGGGTTGCGGTGTAAGGTGTAGCAAGCAGTAGAGTTTATTTTCGTCTCCCCGCAGCCCCCGATGACGAACAAGACAGACTTATTCGCCCCTGTACACAGATGAAGCCTTCCCACCTACTTTCTCCTTCTCCTCCTCCTTCTTCTCTACCACAACGCAATGCGCTTTCTCACCGCCTTCCACGTCTTCTTCTTCTCTCCTGCCTTTCACCTGCTGCCTTTTCTACAGCCGCTGTGCCTCCTAGCGGGGGATGGCGGAGAGGCAAAGTAAGGGAAGGAAAATGTTGAAAAAAAATGGGAAGGAGGTCCGATCCGGGCGAACGGTTGACGGGAGGGAGCACAGCAGAAGCGGCTATGTAATGTATGTAGGTATATGGATGGATGGGCAGATTGACAGGATTAATGGAGTGGAATCTATGAATAGAAGGCAATGTGTGCCTTGGTGGACTCGCAGCAGCAGCAGCAAATGCGAGAGAGAGGAAAAGAAAGACGGATGAGAAAGAATGGTAAAAAGGAAGGGTGGGCAGCTTCTGGGGAACAGTCGGACAACCCAGCACCGATACACCACCCATACACAACTGCACAAAATGTAGCAAGCAGTGAAGCGGAGCAAAGCACGCACTACCGATGCCTACCACCGCCAGCCACCCTCTAACCTCTCACACGCAACCCACGGCTACGCACACCGCTCATACACACTCAAAACTACTCGCAGCACTGGTGGTACCGGAAACTATATCTTTTGCCAGGGTGTCCCCAAACGAACAACGGCAGAGACTGAAGGGTGCAGATTACGCACCGCGCAGTAAGATGGGTTTCCTTCAATAAAGAAGCGGTCGCGAGAGCGGGCAATGGCAATGGCAACCGTTTGGATGAACGAACGAACGAACGAACGAACGGCGAAAAATGGAGGGACTGTTGATCTTAGGGGAAAGGGTCAAAGGGAGGGTGGGGCCTCTCTGCTCCTCTTTCCCGCTCTGCTCGCCTATGGCTGGCCAAAACTCTCGCAGGCCTCCGGGTACCGGTACCGGTGATCCAGGAAGGAAACTGTTCAAAGTTCCCGCTTTCTCAATTTAATTTTTGTTAATACTGTATTCTACTAAGGCAAAGGGTACCCTGTAGCTGTTAGTAGGGAATGTAGCTGTTAGTAGGGAAGGAAGGAAGGGTTTGGTTTGCTGAGGGGCTCGTCTGTTGGTTGATTGGAGGGATCCTCTGTTGGTTGAACTTGTGTGTGCCAGGTTTTCGCTCAATTGGGGAGTGCGAGAGGATTTCATCTCTTGGCTCGCCTGCACTTCGCCGAACAGGCCGTTTGAGGTCGGCACGCTGAGACGTCGAGCCACGCGACCATCAAAACGGGTAATGCCCCCGACCGTTTTGTTGCGCAACACGCTTAGGGAGATGCTTCCTCTCTTATCGATAAACTATCCTACCAGTATCTTACTGATACGAGCAGGATTGTACTCTTACTCTTACTCTTCCTACCTATCCCATAATACACACCCCTACAATCCGATATCAGACAACCACCCCTCTATCATCCCATTAACCTACCTATCTGCGAGACCCGGGGAGATATCTTATTGCAAGAGTCCCGTATCCTAGGCATCCCACCATCATACCACGTGTGCCTCAGAACAGATTGATAGCGAGAGAGTTAGATTAGACGATCCCCCCATTTTACCCACTACATCCCTATGTCAGGCTGAAACACACTGGACTGTATGGTCCCGGTACGCGATATCCATCTCTTTCGATCTTCCACCGTCACCAATACCGCACACAACCACTACCGGATCTTCCTCTGGACATGGCACTGCGGTTTCGTAACCCCCGCGTTGCACCCGCCCCACCACTATTGGGCTAAAGCGGGCATGCCCGCAACCTAGCCCAAAAGGAGGTTGCATAGCTGTGCCAGAGTTCTCACAGAGGAGCAGCAGGCCACCATTGGAGTCCTCTCTTTTTCCCCCCTCTCCTTCCTCCTCTTGAAACATATAGGACCCGCTATCCAACCTATCCCTCAGTTGCCATCTAACCAAAAACACGCCTGTTATTGGGGAGTTTCAAGCTCTCAGTTGGCGGGTTTCTCCTACAGTAAACAGTATGGCGCTAACTTATAGCGCATCCAATCCCTCGCCTTCCCCGTTTTTGCGTTAAAAGAGATGAACGATGCGCGCGGTCTTCCGGCTCAAGGGGAAAAGAAAGAAAGAAACTAGTACTTGTAACAAAGGTATTGAGCTCGTATAGTAACTACGATGGGCAATAGCCCGCTACTATAACTACAAAGTTAATGCATAAACTGGCCCTAAAGAAACCTCGGCAATTCGGTCTGCCAAAGTCCGCACCCCATCAAAACGTTTATCGTAAACAGAATTTTCCATTCGAGGGAGTTGAGAGGAGAATCTGGACTGAAATCGGCCCCTAGATGCCCTAGATGCCCATGGCGCACCCCCACACGTACCATAGTAAATCACTCGTTGGAATGGCACGCGCGCGCGCCCCAGCGCCTAATAAGTGTCGGAACGATCTCGGGTATCTGTACCAGTGTTTTGAGAAGTGCCGAGCAGGGAGATCAAACAAAACTCGTTGTCTTTCTGTCCTACAACCCACCCCCGCTTCCCCCCGCCCCAACTTTCAGCAGCAGCCAAAATACTTGCACCCACCCATCCCCTGCTCTTTTTTTTTTTTTTTTTTTCAGAAGTAGAGGGATTTTATGAATTTCGTTCAACCCAGGTTATTCCAACCTTATGCCGGCAGTTCGACTCCTTTCAAAGGTGAGAGCAAGCGTTTGTTGGCTAGCGTATGATATGGGGGGGGACTTTAATAATAATAAAATAATAATCTCTAGAGGGGCTCGTCTCGTGTCAGGAGTGAAAACAAGGAAGGTAGGTAGGTAGGTATGATAACTGTAGCAATGCGATATCGCAGAAGAAAGGGTTGGATTCTGACTTCGGGTGAGGAATAGAAGGGAAGGTGGGAAAAATCCCAGATCCTAGAATTTTTCCCACTTTATCTGGTGCCGGCAAACTGCACTGCACTTGTTCCGGTACCGTACTAGTACTGTGCATGTGATCAGGATCAGCGCAAGCGAGAAAGCCATAACGTCTAGTCTAGACCGCTGAGCTGAATCCGGGCGCTCTGATCACAAAAATTCAAGCTTCCTACGGGCACTAGTTCTAATCGATATGAGTGAGGAGGACGAAAGAGGCATAGAATAGCGATTTGAACAGGGGTGGACAAAAATGTGGCTTACTATCAAAGACTACGGTAGCTTGGGTTTTCCTCCCTCTTTAAGAATCGTGGGGGGAGTAGCATATTGCAGTGCTCGACGCCAGTGGATTTATGCTTCGTTATCATACTTTAAAAGATTATGCAGCATTCCACCCATCTACGATTCCGCATCTAGTGCCTGGTCCGTGGCCTGCAGCATAAACAATTTTACGAAATTGAATGGGGAGACAGTTCCTACTTGGGTCGTCCAATAACCCCGGGAAGCTTGCCCGCAACCTACAAATGCCCGGCTTTGAGGGAATGGGATATCCGGACTTGAGAGTAATCTATCGAGTGACATTTTGTGATTCGAGTAGAACTGAGACCGAATATAATATGAGTTCCCCAAACCACGAACTGGAACCCACTAAATGAACGGGGAAAGGCTGAGGTGGAATGAGGAGAGTGGGGGTATTGCAGTCTCTGGGCTAGCTGATATATATACTTAGGGAGTAAGCTGAGCACGTCAGATATACCTAAGTCTAGACTTCCGACTAAGGGAGTATTCTAAGCTCCAAACCAATCTATTATACAACAGCAGCAGGAGTGAAAGGGGGTAGATAATGGGCCGTGTTAGGGATATGATAAATCCTAATGTTCCTGAATTAACTAAGGGAGAAGAAAGAGGCAGGGAGAAGGCAGAGCGCTCTTATATAGTCACCAGATGGCCCAGCACGGATAGGGGTTGTCTCTACAAAGCTCAGATTGTGTCATACGTAACGCAGCACAAAGTACCAGTTCAATGATCTGCATGCTCGAGAGTCTCTATAGTATTCAGCATCTACAGTTGCTTGTTTCTTCTAAACTAAAAAAGGCAAAAGATTTTTTTATTTTTTTTTATTTTCTGCTACCCCGCGGATCGCGAACCTCACCCCTAAGGTGAGGTCCAGAGTCGGATTCTCCCGCCTCGTAGCAGTGCCTGATATACCCTAAGGTCTTCAGTCTCCCAGTTCCCATAGGTGAGGTATCCTTCGTTCTCCTACCCTACGTGATGGATTGTTCAATAATAACCCATGATGATGAGGGGAATTGAACTCCTGGACTCCCGCTAATTGCACAGGAGGTTAATTAGTTCATGCATATTAACCACTACGCCAGCTGGGTATTTCACATAACGTTAGCATAAGAACTAATACTTATCCTACTGGCACGTAGGTTTGGTTTGTTTTCACCCGCAATTAAATGTTATATTATTATTATTATTATTATTATTAAAATTTAATATTGAAGGTATTACATCCTCGGGAGAAGAGAACCCACGAATACCAACCTCTAATACCCTTCGTGTGGAATAATCACAGCCAGGGTGCCGGTGGTGAGAGGGACGGGTTTGGCTGTGAGCAATACAGGATTTAGAGAGGGCGAGCAAGGTATACCAGTAAGTCATAAACTTGTTTGGGACTAGAAGATACGCTATACATATCCTAGGCGTACTTTTCTCCATTCGCAACCCACTCTGTCTCATTGAAAACTGTTCTAACAAAAAAAAAGCCATCATTTAATATATACAAGCTACCCTTTGTCCTGCGTAATCATGCACAAAGCACCGAAACATTAAGAAAAACAATGGAAAGAAGGAAGAAAAGCCCTGATAACCTGGCCGTATTACCTCATCGACCGTGTCTCATCACATCTAACTGACTAGGCACAAGCAGACCAGTCCCGCGTAAAATATGCCCAAGGGGAAAACTGCCAGACCCACTCTGTTCCTTACGACCCCGCTACCACCTAGAATACTAACCCCAGCGGCAAGGGTCCATAGGTACAGGGCAGAGTACACAGGAACACGGACGATAGCCGGGATATGCAGAGCCGAGAGGAAAGCACAGATAACGACGGGGAACAATGTATATCCGATAACAGAAACCGACTGGAAAAAGGAGCTATAAGTCTGGATTAGCAATGGTGGACCGAAACTTATCGCATATAGGAAAACCCACATATTGCCCCCGAGCAGCTTAATCTGCGCCGTAACCACAGCCTCCCCAACCCAAACCATAGAGAAAACTCCGGCAAACACTTGCGTAGTCTGCTTTTCGCCCGCCGAAAAACTCAACAGTGTACTGAGGGCCAAGCAGAATACTAACGGACCCCAAAGGTCCCAATCTCCAATAACCGCGGCCCCTCTGCCCCCGCCGTTGCCGAAGCCGCCGGACTCTAGAACGTCGTTTGCGTCTGGCCACTTCTTGAAAGTGAACTTTGGCCAGAGAACCGCTTTCATCTTCTCCCAGACGGCGAAGATATCACGAGAGAGCGTGTCCCAGACTGATTCGTCCAAGGTGTTGTTTGGCGCGCGACGATCTTCACCGGGAATGGCGGAGGTGAGGTGTGTGGGGTTTAACGGGGTTGTAGCGGAGGTTGCTTCGAGTGGGTCGTCATCATCAACGTCGACTATCGAGAAGGGTTAGGTTGGTTATTCGAGTTTCTCTGTGAGCGCATGTGGAGGGTGAAGGGGGTAGGGGGAGCTCACGATCATCTGGGTCGATGACATCTTGTTCGATCCTGCTAGACTCATAGTTATCGTAGGGGTTTATATTAGAGCTCGAGGCCATGATGTTATTCCTTTCAGCTGAAGGATCTGGTAGCTATTTCTAGTTGGTATCAAGTATTCTCTAACGGGGATGCTGTTAGCCACTTGGTTGGCTGCAAAAGATGTTTGGAACCGGCCTGAAGATGTTGAAGGTTGAAACGTTTGCTTCCTTTGGTGAGGCTGACGTCGCCCTTTCCTTCTCAATGAAAACCCTAGCCCTTGCATTCTGCCGTTACACAGGGATAAAAAATTAATTACATTTCCGCCATTTATTTGATTCAACCTCACCAACGACAGTAGTCTAATCATCAATCGATCCAAAATTATGCTTTCGAGAGCAATCTTAAAACCAATGCGGGTGCCGGCATTGAGGGTTTATTCCACAGCTCAGTCACCCCCTTTACTACTGAAATTGAGGTATATTCTATGATATCATTCACCATTTCGTTCACCCAGAAGAGTTCTCACTGAATCACCCCACAGAACCGATCTCAAGGATGCTATGCGAAACAAAGATACCAATAAGCTTAACGTCATTCGAGTAACTCTCTTATTTGTCTAAGCGTTCGCCCCAATGATGCTAACTACGTCCTAGGGAATTCTTTCGGACATAAGTAATGCCTCTAAAACAACCAACCCCCCTTCAACAGACTTCGACATCCTTAGTCTGATCAATAAGACAAAGACAAAGTCCACAGCTTCTATTGCTGAATTCCGTGAAGCAGGGAGAGAAGACTTGGTTGAAAAGGAGACTGGCCAGGTTATTATCTTGGATACCTACGCCGGGATGGTTGAGAAAGTAGGAGAAGAGGAGATCACGGCTGTAGTAAATGGGGTTATCGAAGCCCTGAAGGAAGCTGGGGAAAGGGTCAATACTGGCAGTATCATGAAGAAGGCGCTTGCCGAGCTGGCCGGAAAGCCGGTGGTGAAAGCTGAGGTTGCGACGATTGTTAAAGAAGCAATCGAGGCTACTTCCGGAGATACAGCGCCAAAGTTTGTACCTCCATAAGTACGGGCACGCCATCTAGGCCAGGTATATTGCGTCAAAGCCCTAAACATCTTAAGCCTACTATACCGGTGAAGCTTTTTTAGCGCAGTGATAGGCCATGATTGAGAGAGACCCGATCAAAGAACAGACTCCCCTCTAAACCTCCGAACTCTGTACCTCATGTGATAGAATAAAAGCACCGTAAACATGATGCCTTGTACGCATCAAATATAGGAATCATTGTGTATTACTATTTCTCCCAGCCCATGTACCTCATCATATCTCTACTCAAGTTGGATGTACGGGACTCTCAAAGCCAGAAGGAAAATCAAAGGAAACCAAACCAAAACCTACGATTCTAGTAATGGGGGAGTCTATGGTCATCCGATCTTCGGTGCTTCCCAGCGGCGTATCCACACCCATCACGCAATGACTAAATAGAGGAGTTCCGGAGCAAACCCCACCAGCAATTCCGAAAGATCGCAATGAATATATACGATTCAACCAATCAAACACCACCAACTTCTCCTTCACCCCCGACCTTCTCCTCCATCCTCTCAAACAAATCCACCAAATGCCCCGTCCGGACAATTAACTCCTCATACCTGACAAGAAACACAGTGGCACTCTCATCCTCCTCGCCCTCCTCCATAAACCCAAACCCACTCTCGGCAACCTTCATCCGAAGCCCTACATTCCGCAGCTCATCCAACCAAAACACCTCCGCCCCCCCGGGCGCCCTGGAAGCAGTGCGCAACCAGGGCCTACGAACCCGGAAGAAGCTCTCTTTTCCCAATATTTGCACTGCGCGAGCGAACTCCGACCCCTGAGGACTCGATTTAACGAGTATGGAGGAAGCGCATAATTGCGTGAAGTACTCCGATGCGTCGAAGGGGAGGGTAGTGGTTACAAACGGGAGACTCCGAAGTTCTTTCGGTTCACCACCACCGGCCTTGGGAATATCGCTAGTTTGCAGTGATGTTGAGAGCGGGAGCTGGGCTTGGGGATGTTTGGCTCCAGAGGGGAGTGGGCGAAAGTGAGCGTATAAGTCCCCGATATGTGTTGGGGTGGTTTGAGATGCGGTGATGTAAGAGCCTTTGTACCAGCAGCTATGGTACGGGGCGTGGAACTGCGGTTTCTACCGTATTAATCTTGTTATTTTCTGGTGGGAGAGAGAGCATACCCGATTACTCGGCGAAGAGCACTGGAACACCAAATTATGCCCCTCCAGAACCCCCATGCTCCGAAACCTCTTCCCAGCAATGAACTCGACAGAGCTATAAATCCTCCTCGAAACTCTACCAATCCGCAACAAAACCCTAGTAGGCAGATACGAGAGTATACCTTCCAAAATCTCCACGGGGAGCGAATTCAAGCCCACTTTCATAGACATATCGAGCCAAAATACCAGTATGGTAGTAAAATGATAAATTAAACAGTGCAGCACCTCAGACACAAAAGCCCATACTCAATGGGCCCTCCCTTCTTCCCTCCGGAGGATATTTATACTACGCCACCCTTGACCTTCGGAACAAAACTGTGGGGGCGTAGCGGAACTATTGTGGTAGCCGTTCGAACCGGCAAAGACTACCATACCAACCTGCAAGCAAGGTACTAGCTTAGTTATTGCGCCGGCGGCGGAAAGCAAGTAGGCAAGAGATTAACAAATTAGCTAGCCAGAACAAATTACCGTATGTATGACATGATATCATAATCTTATGGTACGGTATATTCATCGGGGGGTTATTGATCCTTTTTTCTTACAAAAACGGAATATTTCTCCCTGCCGGTATTCCTTCTCTCGTGTTTTTTTAACCTATTGTAGCCATTGTAATATTAATAGTATGATACCGTGGGACAAAAGGGTTTGGATGCTCTATCTAACAGCACGATAATAATAAATATGGATGAATTAATGCATAGGTTTGGGGCACCGGGGATCCCGGGAAAGTAAAGTGGAGAAAGTCTCCAATTGAGTTATGCGTGCTTTTACGCTCCCGTCGGGAAACTTTGGTTCTGGCTGGGGAAATGTTTTTCAATCACTTCTTTTCTTACTAAGTTACACTACCTGGTTGCGCTGGCGCTGGCGGTGCTGCAGCGTTGCAGCTCCAGTTGGCGTCGCGAAGCACCACCACCACGGATAAGGTGCAGTAACGTAATGAAGAACGGCGAATCGACACTGCTTTATTACGGCAAGTCTGATGGACAGAGTGAGTTAGGAGTTTTATTTTTATCTTAGGCCCTTACATATCATTTTCTATTCCTTTTTTAAAAACTTCTACTTGGGCGAGTCATATGAAGCCCGAGTTAGGGTGTTGAATCCCGAGTGTGGGATTTTCGGGAGTAGGGTTGAGCGAGGCGGTGCAGCATGGTAAGCACAGCAAAGAAGCCTGGTTAACCTAAGGCAAGGGCAGAATACGGTGTCTGGATCGGGTGTTGAAAGGAGGAATCGAAGGGGGGAGTGGTAGGGCATCGTAAGGCGCGGGATCTTGGGCTCTGAACGCTCTACGGACCTGGTTTTTGGTGGTAGTGGTGCTTGTAACGCGTGTTGCGTATACGAGTAGTGCGATCGTTAAACTGAATCCTCGGTTTATTCTTACAGGTATTACGCCTTGAACTATCTGTTGGCACTAGCTATAGCTATTACATGTATAAGGTATGATACTTTGAGGTGCGTCGTGGAGCACGGGCGCACCACCGTGCCACTATTCCCATAACTATAGGGGCAGATAAAGTACAGTGGTAACTCAGTAATAGCCAAAGCTAAGGTAAACTCAATGTTAAAACGAGAACTCAGATACGTAGAAGCTACGCGGAGTATCTGTTTGGCACAAGCTACGGTACTATTTCTGAAGGTCCTGTGAAGGCTAGGCTGAATATTGACAAGCCAACCAAAGGGGGAGAGAGGTGCAAGACCCTCCATTCTGGTGGTGAGTATGGTATTAGTCGTGGGGGCTACGGCAGGTATACTGTGAAGGCGCAATTGAACCCTGTTCTGATATGTTTATCTAGGGTTTATGGGGGGCCGGTGTATTATACGGGGTAATCAGACTAACAGAGGTTAAGGGCTTGCCCAAGTTATAATAGCTCCGGAAGGTATCGTGTTATTAGCTTGATAGCTCTAAAGTCGCAAATAGCGCTCCCCAGATAGGATAAAGATTTCAGCTCTACCGACTTGGGGAAGAGCAGAGCCTTTCAGGGAGATTAGTCACTCGAGTGATCGCGTATGATCGAAAATACAGCCAAACCACCACAGCTAGGCCTTCTAGCCACAGAAATTGACACAATTTACGAACGCGATAAGCGCATACACGGTACCGGTAGCATATCTTGTAATCAAGGCTCCACTTTCGCTTTCCGATGGCAATCAACTTCAACACACTTTTTAGTCGACAAAGAGGCACCAACCCGCCCCGAACACCTCCGAAAATCCAACTCCAGCGGCAATTCTCTAATTCTGACGGCACAGCTCCCCCCTCCATCCCTCCCCAAGGATAAACAGGTACCACCCCGCAAACCTCCCCACCGTGTGCTCGATAAGCATTCGCAACCATGCGTCGCATCTACTACTGTAATTAAAAGTATCCGGTATAGGCATTACAGACATAATACCCATGCCATAGCTACTATTATATATCATACGTAAATGTAAAACATTCGCTGGGAAGCACGCTACGGGAAGTAGGTTCTCGGTAACGAAAGCTGGACACAAGTAAACTAGAACGCCTAATTTAATGTGGCAGTTTGATGGCGGAGACCGTTTCGCAAGTTTAATTCATGCTTGCCTTGGTTGTTTGGGTTAAACCCGGGGAGAATCATTTTATCGACAGTACGGTGGGGCAGTATTCCAGTAAACTGGGCCATCGAGGAACAACCTTCAGTGTGGTAGTAATAATCGGCCGGTCAGCCCGAGAAGTGAGTATCGGTACCAGATACCTAGTCGATGAACGTCATCATAATTATGGTGTTGTCTTTGACAAAAAAAAAGTTCTAGAAATTTAACCCTCGTGTATTAACCCTAACCCTTAGCTGCCCTTGTAAAATCTGAGGAAATATCCAAGATGATTGGGATCCTTGGCTTTGCCGTCGGAACCCCATTTTGTGACCAATTAACCACATAATATCATAGTATGATAGCTCCCGGTCAAGCTCCTTCGAACACTGCAACCCTCAACCCTCTACTATCTCAAAAAAATCGCCCCCTAAGGAAATCAATCCTCCACCGGTATCCTAAAGTGTCCCAGAACATACTTACTTGACCACACTCCCAGCAAAATGGCAAGCAGCAGGTTTCGAATTCAGCCCCATCCCCGTCGCCTGGCTCGAGCGCGATCTCCTATCCTTTGCGAACAGCATTAGCGTAGATAAAGACCAACTTCGCTTCCTCTATATAAGGCGAACCCCCGTATCCGCCCCTTCAATACCTCTAACACAAGTGTGGTATTCCATATATCATAGGAGCTCCACTCCTCCCTCTAAGCTTTCCTAACATACCCGGTCACCCTAAGCTTCAAGCGCAAGGACTTCATCGCCATCGCCCGCATGATCTCCGATGCCAAACCCATTCCGGGCCTCCTAAAACCTGATCTAGAACGGACCGTAGACGGGTAATGCCGGTCGATGGTGTTAAAGTCATTCCCGCGAGATCTACGGGGAGGGAGTTCGAGCTGAGGGGGAAGCGCTTGGGAATTATATGATAAGGGCAAGGCGGGAGCGGTCAGGGACTGAGCATTTGCTCGTCGGTAAGGCTACTGATAGGTCTCTACGGAGATTGTTGGCCCTTCGTTTACGGTTGGGCAGGGGCGGGGGTAAGGATTGAAGGCAGGATTATATCATACGTCTATGCATTTTCTAGCAAGGGCATAAGTGCTAGTTTCTTAATAGGTCCCAAGGCAGAAACTTCACATCGCTAGAAGGGAAGGCTCCTGATGCGACCTTCGTTTAGCCTACGAGCCCGGGTTTGCTCCACTCTATAGGTAAGCTTATATGATACACCTACCTCGTCTCTAGAAAAATGAAACAACTCTCTAAGCGTGAAATACAGACTATATGGCGACTACAGCCCCCTCCAACCCAGCAGTTAGAAAAAATCGGCTATGAGGGCACCATCCCTCATAGCCTAAGCACTTAGAAAATAGGCGCTCACATCATTCTCAAGGCTCTCCCACCAGGTTAAGGTTGTTCAGGCTAGATTTGCCAGCGCTATCATGCCCTATGACAAGCTCATCTTTGATATGTTGAAGGCCAGCAAGAAGAATGGCTCGAGCAAGATCATCTCTGTTGCTAGGGTTAAGGAGGGCGGAGGGGCTGTTTTGAGTAATGGGCGGGCACCCGTCAAGGTTGGTTCTGGTATTGATGAGAGTAAACTCTGACCGGAGATGAGGGAGAAGGCGCCTACCGGTAGAGTAGTCTAGCGTGTAAATTTTTAACTGCTGCGGGGTGCGTAACTTGTATGGATGCAATGGCACGACTATTTGCGGCACCATATATCGCAATTTACGAATAATGCCGGTAAAAAATCTCAATACAATGCTGCGCCTGTGTTTCTTGCAGAAACTCTAATTAAGCTTTGCACATTGCACATTGTGGGAACTTACATGCTATCGTAAGATGGGCTCTGATATATAAACAAGCCAATGCGATTTGGGCGATCATTCCCATACTACCAATCCAGTGAGAAAGCACAACAGCAGAACACCAGTCCGCACCAGTACAGTACCCGTACAATCAATAAACCCCACATGTCTCAAACAATATGCCCAACCACTTATATTTGCACTGTATGATACTGTGCCATTCAGTTAATTTAAATCTACATTCTCTGAGACAATCTTCAAAACATCCATACCCTGGCCTCCAGGAACCAGACAGCCGCACAAAAGATACCATCCGCCCCCAATAAAAATCATCGGGGGTAAAGGGGATACCTGGGAACCGCTTCGAAACCTCTCGGCCGCACCAGTGGATGACAAATTCCCTAGCTGTAACTTCGTGCCGAGCATTACGCGCGGGTAGCGAAGACCCTTTACCCACACCCCGCCGCCGACTGGGGTCCATTACAATTCCTGTACCGCACATCTCAATGCATGTCACAAGAAAGCAAAAGTTGCTACAACTTTCGCCTCAACATCATTTTTTTTCCCACCCCTTCCTTTCTACCCATTTATCCACTCACAACCCTTCTTCTCTTCGCCTCGACCACCACGGCGACTCTCCTCCTCTCTCCGGCAGTAACTGCTTATCGCCCCGGGAACCCGGTAATCTTCCACTCCGCTCTACGCTTCCTCTTCATCAACGAAATTCTCAAGGTCCAAGATATAATATTTAATCTCGCCATCTTTCCAACATTTCTTATTCTCCCCTCGTGTACGAGTTGAGTTAGATCAAATACGGTTTTTCTTTTTTCGCTTTTTCTTCTGTTTGCGAGATGGTGTACGGCCGGAACTTACCTTGGAAGACGACTCTGAGGATTCCAGAAGGGAGGGTACGAGTCCGCACGAGTGGATTGCTGCGATTACATAGGGCGAGATGTTATTTCTCTTCTCCCTCTACAGATTCAGCCCGGATTAACATCGGATGGTCTTCGCCTTCGTTAGCTCTGGGACGAAATAGCTCTTTTCCTGCTACGACTATCGCCACCACCACCACGAGCACGGCTCAGGCATTGGGGTCCGGGGGTCATCGGAAATTATCCGTTTCTGCGCTGCGGCTGAAGGAGAAGCCGCCGCCGAAGGACCACGGGGGTAAAGAGGTTATCGACGAGGAGGTTGATGAGAAAGCCAAGAGGAAGGAGAAGAAGGACGAGCGTGACAATGTCAAAATAGATAATGGCAGCGCGGGGTCCGGAGATACTGCTTCCTCGTTGGGCGAGATATTGAAGGGTGGGTCTGGTGGTACCGGTGGGCGTGGAAACGGAAGTAATGATAGTGCCTCTCCTGGTAGTAGCGGTGGACGGAGAAAGGGAGCCTCTGATAGAGCTCTCTCGAAACCTACAGTCCCGGATATCTACCCTCAAGTCATGGCTCTGCCCATCGCGAAACGGCCTCTATTTCCGGGGTTCTACAAGGCTGTCACTATTAGGGATCCGGCCGTTTCTGCGGCTATTCAGGAAATGATGAA
The DNA here is from genome assembly GCA_003070745.1 of Tuber borchii. NCBI lineage: Eukaryota > Fungi > Ascomycota > Pezizomycetes > Pezizales > Tuberaceae > Tuber > Tuber borchii. The sequence goes on from NESQ01000047.1 coordinate 106,752, forward strand.
GAGGGGACAGCCTTACATTGGGGCTTTCTTGTTCAAGGACGAGAATGCGGATCGAGACACGATTGAGAGCACAGATGAAGTCCATGAAGTTGGTGTTTTTGCTCAGATCACTAGTGCATTCCCAGTCCACGGCGAAGACGGCAGCCTAACAGCTGTTTTGTATCCCCATCGACGGATTAAGATCTCGAATCTTCTATCTCAGGGCAAATCCACACCCAAGATTGAGGAACCTGAGCCAATTGAGGAGATCGAGGAGGAGGAGGAGGGCAAGGAGCAAGAGGACAAGGGAGATGTAGTCGCAAGCTTCGAAGAGGAGGTTGAGAAGCAACCAGCACCAAACCCATATGCCACCTCGTTCCTAAAGAAGCACAACGTCAGTATTGTCGATGTTGAAAACCTGGTTGAAGAGAGCTACGACAAAAAAAGCCCGGTAATCAGGGCTGTCACATCCGAGATTGTCAATGTTTTCAAGGAAGTTGCGAACCTTAACCCCCTCTTCAGGGACCAAATTTCCACCTTTTCGATGTCCCAGTCCGCCGGTAACGTCATTGACGAGCCTGCGAAACTAGCGGATTTTGCCGCGGCAGTATCCGCCGGCGAGGTCAAGGAATTGCAAGAGGTTTTAGAAACCCTAGGCGTAGAGGAGAGGCTGCAGAAGGCACTTGTAGTTCTCAAGAAGGAGCTCATGAATGCACAGCTTCAGAGCAAGATCTCTAAGGATGTTGAGGCTAAGATTCAGAAACGGCAGAGGGAATACTGGCTCATGGAACAGATGAAAGGCATTCGCCGAGAACTTGGCATTGAGAGTGATGGGAAGGATAAGCTTGTAGAGAAATTCAAGGAAAAGGCGGAAAAACTGGCTATGCCTGAGGCCGTTAAGAAAGTTTTCGATGAGGTGCTAATCACTCATTACTCTAATCCATTTGAGAATGGATCCCTAACATTTGTGGATTTAGGAACTTAATAAGTTAGCTCATCTCGAGGCTGCGGCATCTGAATTCAACGTTACTAGAAACTACCTGGATTGGCTTACACAGATCCCCTGGGGCCAGAGATCTAGCGAGAACTACGATATCAAGCATGCCATGACTGTGCTGGATGAAGATCATCACGGGCTTGAGGACGTCAAAGACAGAATCTTGGAGTTCATTGCAGTTGGGAAATTAAGAGGCAGTGTCGAAGGGAAGATTATCTGCTTTGTGGGGCCTCCAGGTATGTCTATCTACGGCAACAAAATATCTACCCCCCTTACTCCTTGCTAGGGCTAACAGCACGAAAATAGGCGTTGGTAAAACATCAATCGGAAAATCCATCGCCAGAGCCTTGAATCGACAATTCTACCGATTTAGTGTCGGTGGTCTCACTGATGTCGCGGAGATCAAAGGCCATCGTCGAACGTATGTTGGCGCCTTGCCAGGTCGCATTATCCAAGCCCTGAAGAAGTGTCAAACAGAGAATCCCCTGGTTCTCATCGATGAAGGTAGGCGAAACATCTAGGGCGCATTCATTCGGAATCATCTGGAACTTCCTTATTAATACATTCCGTGCGCAGTGGACAAGATTGGCCGAGGGCATCAAGGAGATCCAGCATCTGCATTGTTGGAGCTTCTGGACCCGGAGCAAAATTCCTCTTTCCTAGATCATTACATGGATGTTCCAGTCGATCTTTCGAAGGTGCTATTTGTCTGCACAGCGAACATGACGGACACAATTCCCAGACCGCTGTTAGACCGAATGGAGATGATTGAGCTATCGGGCTATGTAGCTGATGAGAAAATGGCAATCGCTGACAAGTACCTAGCGCCCCAAGCAAGGGAAATGAGTGGGTTGAAAAACGTCGACGTGGTGTTGCAGAAAGATGCGATTGAAGAGTTGATAAAATCGTACTGCCGGGAGAGCGGGGTGCGCAATCTAAAAAAACAGGTAAGCAGGTGGATTCTCTACAAGAGCAGACCATCGCCACGTGCGATATTCAACGCTGTTCCCCGCCAAATAACTAACGAATGGAAACAGATTGAGAAAGTTTTCAGGAAATCTGCCCTTAAGATCGTGCGAGATTTGGGAGAAGCAGCCCTGCCGGAAGAGAAAGCAATGACTGAAGAGGGCAAAGCAGCTTTGAGAGAATCCGAAAAGAGAGCAGAAGAAGTCAGCAAAGAGGAAGAGGGGAAACCCATCAACATGGAAAAGGAGACTAGTGAACATCCAAGGGCACCGTTAGCAGTTCCGGAATCCGTACACGTCACAATTGATAGAAATAATCTGAAGGATTATGTTGGACCCCCAGTCTTCACTTCTGACAGGCTGTACGACATCACACCTCCAGGTGTTGTCATGGGGCTTGCGTGGACGCAAATGGGTGGTGCAGCTCTCTACGTTGAATCCATATTGGAAACGGCCTTGACGCCCTCTTCTCGCCCGGCCTTGGAGAGAACTGGTAATCTGAAGGCTGTAATGAGTGAATCAACGTTAGTGGCCTATGCATTCGCAAAGAGCATGATGGCCCAGAAGTTCCCACAGAATCATTTCTTTGACAAGGCTAAAGTCCATCTCCACTGTCCAGAGGGGGCCGTCCCGAAAGATGGTAGGTTTCAAAAAATTAGTGAATTAGTTTTTCGTCCTTGCTTTATTTCTTTACTTGGGGTCGACCAACAGCCTTTCACATTTTGACCGAAGCTGACAATACCGGTTGGTGCAGGACCTTCTGCTGGAATAACGATGGCCACATCTTTGCTGTCCCTAGCCCTAGATCATAAGATTGATCCCACCGTTGCGATGACCGGGGAACTTACCGTCACTGGTAAGGTACTGCGAATAGGTGGGCTTCGCGAGAAGGCTGTGGCGGCGCGTAGATCTGGGGCGAAGACAATTATATTCCCGCTGGATAACATGTCGGACTGGCTGGAGCTTCCCGAGGTAAGAATTACTTATCACTTGGCCTTACTACTGGCCTTCGTGGCTGAGCGGTAAATGAGGGGAGGGCTGCTATATTAAAAGTAGCAATGATTTGCTAATGAATAATTGTGTAGAACATCAAGGAAGGATTAGAAGGTCAATCAGCCAGTTGGTACAGTGATGTGTTTGATCTCGTCTTTAAAGACCTCGACAAAGATAGAGCCAGGGATTTATGGCAAGAGCAGCTGAAGGAGGACCCGAAACAGAAGGCCAGCGATGAGCATGATGATGACTAAATCAGCGCTAACTCACCGCGTTTTACTATATCACGGAGCAAGGCTCTTTGGCATGTCGGTGTGCGGGAGTTTGGCAGTTACGTTTAATTTTTTTTTTTTTGATCTTTCTCTTTAGACTTTGTACATTTTCCCCTTTCTTCTTTTCCACAGTGACTGTTTTGGCAGGCGGCCGCGGCGAAAAGTAAGTGACGAGACCGGGAAAGCCAAAACCAATCCATAAAAAAGCTACATCACATTACAGGGTCATGATAGAACGAGAATTCCTCCCCACCATACAGAAGGGATTTACGCCAGTCTGGACATTCATTGTAGATAGTATTCATAGTATATGTATCTTTTCTCTCCTCTTTCTTTTTCCATGAACTAGGTGCTCGGGTGGACCATCTTTAACAAGTGAGTGATGTGGATGAAGTGTAAGTGCCGGTATTATACGGTACTTGACTCGAGTACGAGTACAGTACAGCGCACCACACCAGTAACGGTAATGGGCAAGTCAGGCTAGGGCCTGGCGTATGACATTATCCTTCTTTTACACCCGCACCTAACTGTTCCAGTACATACTGCGCTGTACCCCACGCGTACGGCATTGATTCAGGTGGGTTCAGTGTATAGGTAAGATAAGGTGCGGAGGAGGGGGTAGGATGAGAGATGCAGGTTAGAGCGTGGTGGTAGCAATAGCGGTTAGGTCGTTCATGTCTCAATTCTTCAGATGGCAGAGTGCCTACCGTACAGTAGAGTTTATAATAGAGCGCGCGCTTACTGTAGTATAATAGGTATCATTCCGCTAGGTAGAACTACAGTAAGTCCTTTATAACCAGTACTTGTATAGTAGACTACCGGAGCACAGTATCGCGAGCTTAAATTTGATTTGTTTCGCTGGTTGAGTACTGTTTTTGCTGCTATCATATTACGGTATCATACTAGTACAGCACAGTAGCGATCACCAAGACATCTTATCACCTCCCTTCCTTCCTTTTCCTCCCCGCCATCAGAGCCATTCCCCACAGTAGACAGCTTCATAACATCATACCGAGAAAACGCATCGTGGTGTGCTGCGCTGTACTGCACTATTGGCATCCGCCCCCGCGTTTGGGATGAGCTGTAAAATGTTACGTGAGGCTTAACGCTAAAGTGATCTAGAATAGGTTTGGTTTGGTTTGGTTGGGTTGAGTTGCTTGTTGGCGGTAGTGGTAGTGGTGGGACCTTGAAAGTTTGGGTCGCACAAAAACAGTATTACCAATATTTCGCTTCGAATTTGTGCATATGATATTGTAACATGAGGGTTCTTGGGGGATGGGATTGTGGGGCTGGTTATGATATTTTCATAATCACGATAAAAAAACTTTGTTTCCCCCCCCGTCTCTTTTCTTGAGCATTTGTTTCGCTATCATACGTTTCGTAGTCTGCCTACCGTACCTACCAGTCGTGGTCGTACCAAGGGCAGTGTATATCCCATCGTTAGAACTGCCTTTTACTACCACCAGTACAGCAGTAGTAAATTATGATATTATACTGTACCAGTGGATAGATAGATTGATAAATAGCTTAGCGCTCTGTGGTCGATTTTTTTCCCCCCTCTTCTTATCTAGATAACGAGCATCACCAATACCACAAGTGAGTGGTACTCGTAGAGTACGGTACAGTAAGGGCATCTTCTTCTCCCTATCTCAATTGGGTCAAGTCCATCTCTTTGTTTCTCCGATACTATAGTTTATTGCAGTCGCGTTACACAACTATCCGGTCCCGTCAATTTTTCCGCTTCCTACTGTATAATAATATCATCCGGGATAAGTTAGCGTTGCAGGTCACGGTTCGTCTCCTACGGTAATACACCCCCGTCATCGCAGCCATGCCATCACTTAGAAGGGAAGAAATCAACTCGTTACCACTCCAAGTTACCGGTACTACTACTACTACTACTATAATACTAACCACCTCCCTTCCCACTATTCAGTGGAAAAAAAAAAGGTTTATAATACAATATCAATAAGTCAGGCATAAGGCGAAATCCCGTGAAATCCCCTATCATACAAATATCAGCGGGAATCAGCCCGTCAGTCAGTCGGTCAGTCAGTCAGTTTAGGATAGGTTTAGTCTCACAAGTTAAACACTAGTTGATAAGATCGAGATCTCTCCAACACATCTTAAGGGTTAATATTTTGTTTTTTTTACACACACCTTGGGGGGTTTTGTCTCTGAGTCCTGGGATCGCAAGGCTGATGGAGGTGGTGGTGGTGGTGGATTCCACGAGGTGTTACAGTATTGTTCTTAAGATACGAGGAAGAAGAGCTTTACGGACGTGGCGGCGATGTGCTGTGCTATGTGATAGTTGGCGTCTACCGTATCGGGATTGGCATCACATGCTGTAACGTCAAGTTATCGCAGTAATTTAGTGGCCAAAGCGCTGTTCTCTTCAGCACCATACCAGCAACTACAGGTATCCCAGATATATTCTTCCAAGCTCACAGGGAACAAAAACACGCTGTACTGTACTGTACTAGTACTCGAGTACAGGACAGCAATTCAATTCAGGGCCCTAGTGTCCCAGCCTCACATCCCTATCCACCTTAAATACCAACCTCCGTACTATTCATGTACCTGCACTTTCCTCGCCGATCCCTCATCGCCAACTACGGTACCCCTCCCAGCCTTCATCTCTTTCTTCCTTCCACACTTCCTTCCCTCCTTCTTTCCTTCTAGATCATCACCCGGAGCTAGACTAAACTTCGCAGATCAAACTCATCCAACAGTACCGTACCAAGATACTCCCGGCCGGAACCACTCCGCGCCAATCCTTCCTTCCCTCCTTCTGTTGCCCTACTGTACGTATGTATCTCGAGTGCTCGTTATGTCGACGCGTTTCTAGAAACGGATTACTACTGCATAACTTACCACCCAAAAACTTGGACTCCATTGGCTTGGGTCCGGGTGGTATGCATAGCAGTCCCTGTTCCAAAAAAAAAAAACCACTTCGACACCATAAGTTCTCGTAATTGCCTGACGTTTGTGAAAATGACCAGGTCCACATATGCTGGCAAGGCTCAGTTTATGCTGGACCCACACCAGAAGCACAAGCACCTTTGGTAGCGAGTGCCCTGAACGGAGGGGGGGGACCTTTGGTGACGACTTGAAAACTTGGCGGGGCAAGAGTACTAGTACTTTCTAACACTCTTATTTGGGTCACGTTTTTTGATTTCATGAGTTCTCTGCCTCCACAACCCGGTGGCCTATCTTAGATATCTGGGGAAATGCGGACCTGGCCGCCTTGACAAACGTCAGGCAAGTACGGTACTTGTACGAGTAGGATATGATACTCGGGCGTCACGCAAACTCCCCATTTACATACCGGTATGCCACCACTGTGCTCGAGTACAAGTAGTTACCCTACTACCTTACCCCTCCCCGATCGCATCACTCCGCTTGGCGCGCCTTGTTTCGCTTACGATAGGCTGGCGATAAGAACCCATGGCAGCCGCCTTAACTCGATCTTGAAGGAAAAAGGTATTTGCTTTTTCATTTTCTTCACTTGTTTGGGGGAAAAGAAAAAAAAATAAGCTTGTGAAAATTGCATTTTGGGAGGCATTAAGATCGGTCGGGAATTAATTGCTGTTATTATTATTATTATTATTGTTCTTTTTTGTTTTTGTTTTTGTTTTTTTTTAATTTCGAGGAAGAATGGGGCGTGAAATGTTTCGTTCGGTTGTTTCGTTGATGAGATAGGGCGGGTATCGTAAGAGGTGGGCACCGCCGTTATATTCGGTGGTAGCCTTAAGTTAATCTACCGATACTATGATACGTCCTCGAGAATGTTTGCTTGTAAATCGGAAAACATAATCGCTATTTCCATAGAGATATTTGTATGGAGGTTTGACACTGGTATGTGATTAAGGTTCCAACGGCGGGCGAGTGACTTAGAGCATGAATGAAATCAATGAGTGATAATAGATGAGCGGATGCTTAGCGCGGGAGGGCGAGGGGCACAGTTGCTACCTTATGATCATGTCATCAGTAACGCAAGGACGTTGTTGGTTCCTTAAGTTACTCGTGAAGTGCACCTCCCGCATAATGTTTTGTGTCTTGTCGGATTGTGTCGTCAGCAGTGCTTACTAGAATCCCTTTGCTGCACCCTCTGAGTCGTTTGTACTCAGATAGGTAGGTAGGCTATGCCATTTACACCGCAGTTCTGCGAACAATGGAACCCCCCTGTTTTCTTTTTCTTCAACCAGGTAGGACAATTAACTTGTGCCTGTATTGACCAACTCATGAATTTCATTGTTCACTGCTGTTTTTCCCCTTCCGCAGTCGTGGTGGTTTTGATTGGCGTTTGGGTATGCCAGCAAAGGGTGTGGATTGGTTTATCATACCATGCATGGCATAGTGGGGTCATGAGGAAAAAAAAAAGGAAAAACAATCTCGACCCGCTGGTGCATGCACTTTTCGGCTTTTCTGGAAGGATATTTTTTTGAAAGGAAAAAAGCGTGATGGTGGGGTAAGAAAAAAGAATCGTGTTCTTCCACACCATAATATTATTATGGTGACAGAGGATTGATTAATTGACTTACGGGTTGGGTTGCAAACACCGCAGCACCCTCGCAGCAGGCTGAAAACGATGGTGGTATGGCAGGCAGGTAGCACCTCGCTACCAAAGTGTGGGCGTACATACTCGCACGGTACTTGTATGGGAGGAAGAGGGATTAAACATTGTAGATGCTGGGGGAGGGGTTTGTTGCGATCGGTTGATAGAGGAAAAAAATAAATAAATCAGTGGGCGGGTGAGGCAGAATCCTGTCGCAGGAGAGAGGGGAAAAAGGGGGAGGGGGGTAGTGATGATGGTAGATGGATGGGGGCTGGGGAAGAGGCACCATACAGTACCGTTAGGGATAACGGAAGGGGAAGATGTGCAATTTACAGAGCAGAGAACGCGTGCCAAGTCGAGGACTCGAGTACCGTACTAGTACCCCACCAGACGTGCTCGTACAGCGGACAGCGGACAGGATAGGATGAAATATTGGAGGAGAGCGACGAGTTTAAAACAGAAAAGCTGGAATAGGAATCGCCAGACTTAGGTACCTCGCTGAACCCAACCACTCGTTTTTCTTCCCTCCTTAATCTGCGATAATCCTGGCACCAGAGGAGGCCGAAAAGACCTTCACCAAGAGAGGCTGTGACATAACCTTACCGCCATCCACCTGCTTTGGAGGTTGACCGTTACATTGTGTTTCTAAACCCGCCTCTCGTAATCCTATCAGACAGGTTCTACTTTGTGCTCCCACCCTCCTCTTCTCTCCTCAGCCAATTCTATCTTCATCTCTGGATACCAACCACCTCCAGTAACAATACCGGTAATACCTTTTTCCAGCCTACTTCATCTTTCCCACTCACCTCACTCGTCCATCTATTTCACAAACCCACCTATCCTAGGCCATATCCCAACACCTACGTATTTTCGGATGAGAAGAGGTGAGCCTATGGCTTGGTAGGGATATTGGGTGTGCCAGCTCACTTTGCAGGGGAAAAATACGGTAATTGGATACTTTTAACCTGGCAGTGAGGAAAAAGGTGCATAATGCCGGCTTTACTTTGGCTGGCTGGCTTTTTCTTCCCCTTCGCTCTTCGCAGATTGTATGTACTCAGTACAGTGCTCTTTCTTTTTTTGTGCACGCTTTCTTTGCTTTTCCCCTCCTCGCAGAAACAAGGCCGACGGGCACAGTAAATCCATTGTCAGAGTGAAGCGGAATATGTACGGTACTGGCAATACACTTTTTTCTTCTCTTTTTTTCTGTAGACGTGGTAGAAGGGCTACAACGAACGAGTTTCAGGGAATGAACCGAATTTCCAATGAGATTGGCGAGGAAATTGGATCGTGAGAAGGGAAAAGAGCATTAGGCACTGCCTTGTGCATTGGGGCGATAGATGTTGAGAAATGCGCATCCTCAAGGGTTTAGTTTACCTTTTTATTCCCTCTGGTTTCCATCGTCGATATTTACCTTGTTGCTGTACTTGTACCCGCCATCATATAATACATTTAAATTGTCATTGACATAAATTGAGTTACAGAAAAAAACTTGGTTTATTATATTAGCATTATTTTTATTTTATTTTTCCCCTTTCCAACCTTTGCCTTTTCCTCTTCTCCTTCCTATCACATATTTACTACCTCCTTTCTCCTCTTTGTATTTGATAGATAACTCTCTCACATTCACACCCTTTCACTCTCGTTTTCTCCGATATTTCAATTTGAACCCTTTTCCTTGTGCTTGCTCGCTGCTTACTACTAACTTACCGTTTTTCCTGCGGTAACTACCACTGCTGCTACTCCTTTTCCTCTAGCGCCCTCCCATCCAACTTTTTGGTCCCTCATTTCACTCTTGTTTATTTAGTTTATTTTTCATTTTTCCTCTTTTCTCATTTTTCTTGTAGTTTTCTTGATTTGGCTCTTCCTCCTGCCTGTTTCCTTTCTAGCTCTTTTTTCCTATCTATCCATTCCTCATTTTACCGGATTGCCATTTCCTTCTCCTTCCCTTTATATTGTTTCGAGGGTTCCCAAGATCCACTGCCGCTTCCTGTTTCTACGTCTCCTGCTGCTGCTGCTGCTGCTGCTGCCGGCTGCCCATTCACAGCGCCGCTGTGTCTGCTGGATTTGCGTTGGCCGATTTGAGGCTCTTTATCCATTGTCGCAACTACTTTTCGCTCACTCCCCTCCGCTCACTTCTGATCTATCTCACTCTTGATTGATGATGCTGGCTGTGTTCTTGTCGTCTCGCTCTTGCCGTGGTTAACGAGCACGCCCCACTTTTCTACTACCACAACTAAACTACTACTACTACTACTCACTACTACCTCACAATCACCACCACCACTGCTACTACAGTGCTGAATTCTTTTCCCTCCTACTCCTTCCCTTTCCTATCGGACCAAGCGAAGAAAGGAGACAAAAAAAAAAAAGGAATAAGGAAAAAAGGACCCCTCCGTTACGGATATCACAGACATTCCACATATGCCCATTTGTTCTCCATCCCGTCCAGGCACTCTCCATCCTCATCTCCTCTCTAAGGCTTGTAAGGCGAGACGAGGAGACCGATTGTGATTCCTCTATACCCTTCGAACTAAACTGACGGGCACAACCAACTTTATAATCCCCCCTCTCTCACTCTCCCAAGCGTAGGGAGTGTACCAAAAAAGTATGGCTCTTCCCTTCCCCATGCTCACAATTCCAGTCTTGTCCCTGCAAGCTTCCCTAATAGATTCCGTGAAACCGTGCTCCTGCTGTTGATGCTGCTGCTACTGCTACTACTGCTGCTGTTACTACTGCTGCTTTGCTGGCCCCCGCCGATGCCGTTACCACTTCTACTCTTGGATACTGGATGCTGGGCCGGAGACTATTCTGCAGCCTAATAATTACTACTACACCGTTTTTTAATTTTTAGTTTTATTATTACCATTATCATCTATTTTACACATCACACCTTTATGCGCACTCTTTTTTTCCCACACAATCATGCCCTGTCCTCATCGTTGTCTGACCCACGGCATCTGCGGCGCTTGCACCTCGTTCCCGCCCTGGCGAACGTCGGATCGAGGTGCCTGCAGGGGTATCTGTAGCGCGCTGCCTTTCCCATCGTTCATCAATTTTTCGTCTGAAAGGCACCAGGCCTACAACATCCGTCACTCTCGCAATAACCTTCCCATCCCTACATCGGATTCGTGTCATTCATCACCCGCCTATTCACCTTTTCGGAGAATTCTCGATCTTCCCTCTCCGCATCGACCGCAAAAAAAAAGGCAACAAGATTGGGGTCAACAAAAAAAAGAGGACAAAGCACAAGGGGGGGAAAGACTTGCAGGAACAGCATCACCTAGAAGGAAGCAGTGGTCACAGCATCAGCATCAGCAGCACAGGCACGGGTATACCGCGATAATAGGGGAATAAGGTTAGCTGATCAATTGCTTTTCATGACTCGTCTAGAAAATATTTTCCCCGGCTACAGTTAGATGAACCTCTGCTGCATGGGCATGGCTGTATCTACTCCTCTTGGTAGGCCGACCGGTAAGGTCGGCCTCGCCGCCAAATTGAAAAAGAAGCTGGGTTGGCATCACCATGGCCCTGGGAGTAATTCAGGCAAGGGGCCGACGACGCCAAATAACAGCAGGAGCTCCGCACGTAATGGAAGTGTTATTGACCCACCTAGGCCGCCAACGTTTGCCAGGCAGCAATCTGAGCTTAGAAGTCGCCTGAAGCCCGCAGAGCTCTCGCCCACAGAACGTAGGGGCATGTTAAGTGGATCAAACCTTGGATTGCATACTTCGAGGAGTCCACAAACCACTCCGATCCAACCTGTAGCTACCCCAGAGGAAGTCCCGGTGAAGGAGGAGGAGGAAATAAAGAAGGAGAAAGAACAGCGGGGCCTTTTCCAGGGTGATGGCCATATGACCACGCCACGCTCTGGGTCGAGGGAATTTCAACCACCGATTCCGCCTCCGGCGCCACCGGCTCCCACGGACTCCGTAGGTGGGCTATCCGCAACGGATGATGATGCGGACGGTGATGTGACAAGGTCGCCTGTTGATGATGAGCTGGAATGGAAATGGATCCTCAACCTAAGCATGCACTTCCGCGATCAATCGGACCGGGAAAAGTTTTTCGTCACTTTTGCTGAGACGCCAACTCTTCGACGTAGGCTTACAGTATCTTGCGATTACCGGGACGCGGAGGAGGGTACGTTAGAAAGGGAATTGGCGACGCTGAAGTACCAACGGGATAAGAGCGCGAAAATATATGACGCTATCAGGGACTCGTTGAGCGATATCCAATTCTATGATACCATTACAAACCTCAAGCTACAAACGAGCGATGGGAGGCTTCATGTCCATGTTACCGAGGACCTGCATGAAATCATCCCATATCCGCCCGTCATTGCCATTGCGCACTTGAGTTGCCCTAAGTATAAGGAATCCGAGCTGGAGTTCGACTCGCATCTCTCCGGATTTGTCTACAAGGTCAAAATCAATGGAGACGTGTTTATTAAGAAGGAAATCCCGGGGCCTGATACAGTTGATGAGTTTCTGTATGAGATCAATGCGCTATATGCACTGGCTGACTCGAACAATGTCATTCGTTTTGGCGGGTGTGTGGTGGACGAAGATCGAAAAAAGGTCAAGGGGCTCCTCATTAGTTTCGCTTCTAAGGGGGCTCTCATCGACATTATATACCATGAGCGCGGAAGGCTTTCCTGGGAGACACGAGAGAAGTGGGCAAAGCAGATTGTCTCTGGCCTTTCGGAGGTCCATGAAGCTGGTTATGTCCAGGGGGATTTCACATTGTCCAATATTGTGATTGATGATAATGATGATGCGAAGATCATTGACATCAACCGCCGCGGGTGTCCGGTTGGCTGGGAGCCCCCAGAGGTTACTGCCATGATTGATGGACTCCAGAGGATTGGAATGTACATTGGAGTCAAATCTGACATTTTCCAACTTGGCATGGTGCTTTGGGGGATTGCGCACGAAATGGATGAGCCAGAGGCTGTTAAAAGGCCGCTAGGCATGGGCGAAGCCCCCGGTGATGTACCGGACTACTTTAGAGCCATTGTGGAAGCTTGCCTGTCTGAGCGGCCTCAGGGTCGTCCGTCCGCTAAGGATTTGCTTTCATCGTTCCCTGAGCTCAACCAACCTTCTCGCCGCTACATTGGCGAGATGCCACATCATGAGGAAGGAGGCGGCTCTTATGCAGCGCTGGATGAGAGAGACTATTTTCCAAACGGCTTCCCAATGAGGCTCGGACAACCTTATGAAGAGGCGCCTGGAGAAAGTGGCGGACAAAGCATGTCAGAGGTGAGCGGTGTCAATGGAACCGACGAGTTGCTCCTTAACGGACAGGTTAGGCCCATCAAGCTCCCCCTAGCTAGCGCTCCTTCGAAGCCCCGCATCTGACGACGTGATTGAGTATGAAACAAAACAGCTATCACGAAATTCCGGTAGCACCTACACCCCATTCCCCCCACAAGAACTCAGTAACCACATGACAGGCAGCCGTCGCCCACTGGTAGACGAAGAAACCCAATCCACCGCCAGCAATGGCAACCGTCCTATATCCCGCGACTCATTCGAAGATGCACCGCAAGTAATCGAAGCAGCGCCCAGTGAAGCCAGCGGAGAAGAACCGTACATGCCAAACAACATCGAGTCCGTAATCGGCTTATTACCCGCGAGCCTGCCCCCACCGCCACCACCTCCGCCATTTGTAAGGCCGCCGCTGGAGAGGTATTCAACAGCGAACGACCATTTTGGGGATGAGTCGGACTGGTCCCCTAGATACATGCCAAGCAGTGCTTCTCAACCCCGGCGGCTCCCGAGCCCGCCTTCTTGGAGAAGTGGACATGTGAGGGGGATATCCATGAACGAGGACTATGCGGGTCGAGATCCGCAGGGGACGGAGTCACCGGGGAACTCACCTATATCGCCGACGTCCCCACCGCCGCCATTACCATTGCCTATACCTACTGCGGGGCCTGGTCTTGCTGTTTGAATTGAGTGTTCGGCCCCTTCCACCTTTAAAATAATCTTTTCCGGATACGATACTTTGGGGAGAATGTGATTGGGTTGTATAGACGTCTGGGATAAATTATTGGGGGTCACAGTTGGACATTCGGTCCCTCATTTTTTTTTCGTGCTTTTTTGTTCTGTTTTATCGTTTGGTTGAGGTCTAATTGGTCATTTTGCTTGTTCATTGGGATGTTTATTTTTGTCTTTTTGTCGTTTTTTACTTTTTGATTTTGTGTTTTTCCACTACCGGAATAGTTTGAAAAGGATACATGGCATTTGTTTTTTTGTCGTTTGTTGTTTTTGTCATTACCTTTCGCGACGTATTCATTTCATTTCCTTATACCCCACTCCCCTTATACCTTACCTCAATTTCAATTTTCAACGTTTTTCTATTAATCTATCATAACTAGGTTATTCAATCTTTCCTTCCTTCTTTCCTTCCTTGTTTTCCTCATCATATCCTCGTAAGAGGGATGATAAAAAAGTTTGCTCCATTGTTGCTTAACTTCACTTGACATGACAGTCTTACCCATTTTCATTTGTTCTTCAGATCCATTGGTCTTGTCATCTACGTTGTGGTTAATATTACGGTGCGATTTGTAGGTAGCATAGCCTTGCTTATCGTTCCTTTCTCTTCTCTTCCCATTTGGATACTTAATGGGTAACTTAGCAGGTTGGGACGGCGGGCAGAGGTGTAGGAATTGCGAGGGGGTGAATTTGCATTAAAGCTAGTAATGAGTATATGATGGAACATTTCTTTTGTCTTTTGTTTCTTTTTTCGTTCATTTATTTATATAGTCTAGGCTGCGCAGGGGGGGGGGGGAGGTCTAGTAGGAGAAGAATGGGGAGGAAAGGAGGAGGAAGAGGAGGGCAAAAAAGGTGGAACTGTAGAAATTGGACATTGTTTTGGGGGGGGGAAATTGTGGAAGGACTTTGTGCGAGTGATTTCTATGATTCCAGAGAGAACATGGAAAGGCAGAGAGATACACAGCCTAGCGGGGCAGACTACGTTATGAATCCTTGACCTCCAATCGCCGGAGTCAGGATGAATAAATACGATACCCAGGTAAGCACTAGCGAGCCCTTGCATATCATATAACTCGAGTATGCATCACAACGTGCACAAGTGCACACAGTACAGTATACAGTACCATCACACTCATCCATGAGCAGGATAGTGATTAGGTACCGTCCTAACCTCATCTCCAAGCACGATAGCACAAATACCATACGCCAGGTCCCTAACTCAACCTACTTATGCACCACCCTGCTTCTTGTTCATTCTTGACAACACAGTGAATACGGGTACTCGAGTACAGTACAACTAGGACAGGGTGGAGCTTTCCGGCTGGTATATTCTAGTCGCATAGTGGCTTGATTTCTTAGTAGGAATTCCTGTTCATCAAGCACTGTACACAACTTGATAACCGGAATACCAGTGGTGGAATATATTTGTTAATAATATAAGGCATAATATAATGAGAATAGTCAACCTTGTAATGAAGCAGGAACAACAGTTAGCGTGGATGGCAACCAGGCTGCTTGTTGGAAATGTCCGAACTCGTACGTAGGTGTGGTAACAGCGGTACGCGTATGCACCAGCAGGCTACGCAAGCAGTGAAAACTTTTCTCCTATAAATTTCCTTCCCTTCCCTTCCCTTTCTCCAGAATAAGCTCCTTAGCCACGTTAACACAATTACTCTTGTTCACTTGAGCCACTTCACTTCTACTCCACAAAATCCTTGTGTCCGATCATTACCTCTATCTTCAGCATTTTCAACACCGCTGGCTGTAGCACGGAGCTCTGCGGTCTTTCATTTCTTATAACCCTTCACCCACCCATATCCACTCTTCTTCCTCCTTAGGGCAAAACTTCCGCCCTCGCCTTCGAATAAAAATTCCTATCCGTTTCATATACAGCAAATTATGCCCTCCCCTGAAGGTTTGTTCTGGAAATTGAGAAGTTTTAAAGTATCCTGTTTACTGACATGGCCTTATTTAGGGGCTGTTTGGCGTGACAATTTTGGGACCGCAGGCCATTGTTTGTAACTACGGGGACTGTTTGGCAGATGTGAATTACAAACACCGGTTTGCAACAACCAGCAGCAATTTTTTGACCATTTATGAAATAGGGTATAGGGTTCTTTCGACCATACTTTGTAGCCAGCCAGGTTTCACAAACATGTCACGCCAAACAGCCCCTTAAATACTCAGATTGGTGGGCTGTACACGGCTCACGGTTGGCCACCCTCATTGCTGGCTTTGGGGGAGCTGCTCTCCTCGTGGCTCATAAGTGGTAACGTCACCGCTACATCCATCGTGCCCTACCCGCTCTAACCCTGCAAGAGTAGATCTCTGCTCTAGATGAAGGCGTTGGGATCCGGATCGACGGCCTCGAGTGCTGGATGGCCCCACCCCCCGCCATCTCTCCCACCACAGGCCCGCCACGCAGCTAGCCATAAGTCAATGACTCCTCAAGGCCGGCGCACAAGGAGTGGGTAGGGGTGCGCGCAGAAGCCACATGGGATTGGAGCCAGTTGTTAGAAATGCTGCTCGGCATGCTACTGTTTCTTTTGTTTCATGAATGCGCGGAGGTTATGAAAGATGTTTCATTGATGCACGGATATGAGAATGGAAAGCATAGAGGCTGCAGGAATGAAGGAAGTCTTTGTGGAGCATTTCTTTTGTTCAGGAATAACACGGAATGTTTCTTTTCTTTTGTTTCTCTGAGGGATAGACAAGACGATGGAAAGACATGTGTGGATGGAAGTGGAAACGTGTGGTGCTTGTTGGACGACTGAGGAGAGCTTTTTGATTTTCATATATACACCTGTTATTTCCCTTAGTTTAGCGAGTAAGCCAAGTACGACGAATAGACCTTTCTTGCTCGCTATCATCCTCTCTCCCACTGCTACCTTTGGTGCCGTATTTGTTCTAATTTTGTTAACCAGTGTGCTGTTCTTGGAAGAGGGGGTCGAAGTCTGGCTGGTTGAAGGGGTGGGTATGGGGTTTGGGTGTTTATGTTTTCTTTGGTTTGTTTTTGTTTTGTACTCGTATCTCTATAAGTATTATTAGCCTCTGCGAATTTCAATTTTTAACACTGTCAATCAACTCCCTAATCAATGTGAAAGGCCCCTCACAAGCTGCTCGGATGCCCCTCAGTCACAAGGTTTGCACCCATAGTTCCTTTAACAGTAAGTCCCTGAAGCAAGCCTAATGTCTAGATAACTAATAACATCACTCCTCCAAGAATTAAGGCCAATGGTCCTTACTTCTCCACAAAGACGCTTCCCAGCCTCAGTCTGGATGTACGGTCTTCCTATCAATAGAGCATTCGAGGGCTAGGAGACTTTAGTAGAATTTCATTAAGCGAATGAAGAAGCTTGATTCAATATCCTGCCGCACATTGATCCCGAGCATCGATTCAACTAAATGCAGTCTTTTTAGAAGTGGTAGTCTGCACCATCTTTTCAACATTATCAAGCTGCAGCCCCCCCCGTCCACAGAGACCCTTCCTGCCCTTTACATGCTCACGCTATTCCTTTACATACCACTTCCAGTCTACCCATACCCAGTTTGACTGTTTGAGTAGGACACCCGGCATACTTACTGTGACAACTTCTTTTAGCCCGCAAAGTCCCAAGTAAAAAGATGCAACTGTGACCTCTTGCCTTCTAGCTCAATCACGAAAAGCCATAAAATTCAATCTTGAAAAGAAAAAAAATGAAAGGTCCTAACTGAGTTCAATTCCCATTAACATCAGATTCTTTTTCTTTTCTTTTTAACTATTCATACTTTCTTTTATGCTACTTATCATGCCCTTTCATTCACTGGTAGTAGTAAATCATCCCTCTGATACATATAGTTTTTAGCACCCAACAAAAATGAAAATGAAAAGAAGGTAGAGGAATGATTAAAATCAGCTGTAATATGGGCTTGAGTTGAATACAGTAGAGACTTGGGGGGGGTGTTTGTCAAGCTGTGATTTGAAATCACGATTTGAAATCATCTCTCTACCGAATGTGACTCGCAATTTTCGATTCCTTTTTTTTTTTTTTCAAAATTAATCACAATTTGGCTAGACCAGCGTTCGCAAGACGACGCCAGGCGCACCCTGGCCTGTAGATATAGTAGCCGGTAGATGTACAGTACAGTCCAGCCCCTGCTAGGTCAAAGTGAAACAGTCCTGGGCTTTATGATATAGGCCGGGTTTCATGGATCCCTGGCGGCGGCGCCAGAAGGCTTTCAGGATTTCCCGTCCGATTGGTAAATATTTTGTTTTATAGGTAACAGACATCTTCAGATGCCCGGAAATATCTACGGGCCCGGTCAGATAGGTCCTTAAAGCCGGTCAGCCTCCCCCAAAAAAAGTCCCAGGCCGGTCTGACCGCTTACGAACACTGGGCTAGACAGACAGAAACTAACTCTATGAGCAAACTTTAAGACTTATTATACTATGATAGCATTTACTAACAAAATACAGTACGAAAAGGGTACAAAATAAAAATCTTGTAGGCCTTAAATATTTACATACTGTACAATACTAGATTTTTCCCGAATCGTAGTTTAGGAGCGCTGCTATGCCTGACGCCATGAGAATCTCAAATCATGATTTGAGATATGTATATAGCTAACGGCTTAGATAGTGGTGTGCTAAACATTCACTTGGTTTTTTGTGCGCGGTTGTGCAGGCACTGGGGTGCTGTAGATAATGAGATTGCTATCGTAGAAGTATGGATCGTTAGGCCGCCCGGTTTTTCGGGATTCGCTGTGCGGTGCATCGTGGGGGCTGCCCTACTACTATAATAAATCCATTACGTTGCACTGTATGTATACGGTACGGCACTGTAGACACCAGGTAGGTGCAGCCACCTACGAGCTGTGGGGGGTATCAAAGGGAATAAATAAATAAGAAAAGACAAAAAAAACCTTACCCCCCCCGAAAGAAGAGAGGAGAGGAGAGGAGTAAAGTGAAGGGGGAAAAAATATTGGGCTCGACATTGAGATAGTATGGTACATCACGGTGACAACACTTACAAACTAAACTTTCCAAACCGGATGCTGACTTGCGGCGAATGAGTGAGTATGAGTTGGCGCGGTGGGTAGTAAGTGTTATGATAACTACCAGCCTTCCATCCATCCATCCATTCGTTCCTCCCACCCAACCTGCTTTTCTGCCACTGCCTTACGCTTGCTTGCCGAACCTGACGCGCAGTTTTTTATTTTTTATTTTTCCATAGCTCGCACGTCTTGGGCCGGCAAACCGGTGGCAAAGAGGAAGAAGGAAGGAGTGAGGGAAGGAAGAGTGGGGGGTGGGTAGGAGGGCACGCCCCTATACGGTATATAGATAGGCTCGAGAGGGTCTCATTACCATGACATTGTAATATCTGCTGTCGGTAAGAGCGCTCCCCTCGGAGTCGCCTCTGTTACATACGCCTTTACTTCTCACTCATGGCTCTGGCATGAAAACTGTCGGTGATAACGCATAACCGAGTGATGATGCGTGATCAGCACGCGCCAGAGTTGGCAAATACCCTGTTCTTCCGTACAGTAGGTAAATTCAGAAGTTACATAATATGGAAAAGGGGATAGGTGTCAGATTCAATCTCAAATCGCTTTGCTCGCGAAACTATATAAATATCCCCTTACAACCTAAGATACGCCATCGGATCAGGTCCGCTATTCTGCGGGTAAACAAACCATGACTTAGAACTGCAGCCACCGCCAGCCCCTCTTTCATATTGATAGGTCGCCGAAGCTGTAAGCTCCGGCTCTTCGAGTGAGTTATTGATGAGGTGTGGGAACGTTGCGTTAAAATGAAGAATCATAGTATGGGCGGATATGGCAATTCGATTGGAACATGGATAGGTGTAGGTGGGCGCATTATCAGCTCCCAACCTGGGTCATGGAGATCTCTCACTTCGAGCGATGACGGCGCCGGGGGATCCAGGTGCCAGTCCTTCAGCCCGCTTTTGGAAATTCCGGGGATTCTCAAGAGCATGTCAACGACCTCCCTGTTGTACCACTCACAAGCAATATATAGCGGCGTCCTTCCTAGATGGTCTTCCGCGTTGACATCTATTCTTCCGTCTTGCAGGATCATTTCGGCAATCTGGGTATCGCCTTGCTTGGCGGCGCAGTGTAAAGGCGTCATGCCAAAGTCGTCAGTAGCCTGTGCTTGAGCGCCTCCCCGTAACAGCGCTCGCACCACCCCTACATTTCCCCAGGTCGTGGCGAGATGCAATGGTGACTGCCAGGCGATGCATCTATTGTTGACGAGACTCGGGCTAGACTCCAGCAAGTCCAAGACTATCTCGGGGTTCTGACCCTTTGCTGCCCAATGTAAGGCATTGTTTCCCTGGTTATCTTTATCTGCAGGATCGAACCCCCTGGTCATGAGAAGTCGTACGATGTTCCTATTCCCACACTGGGCCGCTGTATGAAGCGCGGTTTCGCCGTAACTGTTTCTGGCCCTCACATCTGATTCCATCTTCTGAAGTAGCATCGCTACAACGTCTTCCCAACTCCATGATGCTGCCCAATGGAGGACTGTCCTTTTTTCTTTGTCGACTAGGGCGAGGTCAGACCCACTTTCAACAAGTGCTATGAGCACCGGCTTTGATCCAAACTCGGCTGCTCGTTGCAATGCTGTTCGCCCATCTTTATCCTTGACGTCTAGAATGGTCTGGTGTGCAATGAGAAGGCGCGCGATCTCGGCTTCACGATATTTCGCGGCCAGGTGTAAAGCCGTTTGACCATCTTTATTTCTGGCGTTGATGTTGACCGACTTTCGCTCGAGCAGGTATTTTACAACATCGGCCCAGCCCATAGAAGTGAGTAAATGGAGAATGGTGTTTCCATCCCGATCTATTTCATTGGCACCAACTTCATCATCATCCAAACACATCTTAGTCAAGTCTCTCCAATCTTGCTTAATACAATGCTGAAGCGGCGTTCTTCCCTCTGGATCCTTCACTCTCAACCTAGCTCTCCTCGACTTGATAATAGCTCTAGTTGCGGATTCCTTGCCCCAGTAGGCGGCGATTAGAAGTGGAGGTATTCCTCTTAGGTCTTCGCAGTTAAGATCTACTTTTGGATTAAGTATTAGTCGCCTCAAAATACCCCAATCGTTATTGATGGCTAGGTGGACGAGCGCCACGCCGTCTCTATTGCGTAAATTAAGGTCGACCCTTCTTTCCGCAAGGAAAGGCTCGATTTCGCTCTCCTTGGAAATTCTCATGGCATAGTGCAGCGCTGTCTCCCCAAGCCCTGTTTTCGCATTGACATCAACCTTTTGGTGTTGGAGAAGATATCGAAGGATCTTGTGAGGGTGTGATCCGGAGTTTACAGCCACGTGAAGTGCGGTTTCAGTGTTGAAATTTATCTGATTCATGTTTTCCACCTTAGGTTCAAGCACGAGGAGCACATTCAGAAGCCCATACTCCACTATAAGGTGTAACAAGGGTGGTGATTTTCTCGGGCTCTTCATAAGCAAGCTGCGCCGCAACTGGTATTCAAAGGCCAATTTGTATTCATTCTCAGTAAGCCTTCGCACTAGTTTTAACACCTCTTCCGCCTTCGCATCCGATACTAAAGCTGCGTGCCTAGGCCAGTATTCCGCACAATACTTGACAAATGGAACTTTTGCGGTGTCTGCATCAACGCTGCTTGTAGTAAAATATGCCCCACTGAGCGAAGGCGTGGAGCGGATATCAAAGCCGTCGAAATTGAGATAAGTGAGGCAACTAATAGAGAGTTCCAACGAGGCTGCATGAACATCAAGCACGAAGTCTCCACCGTCTTCGAATCGATCTTCCGGATGACTAAGCGATGACACTAGAAATTCCCTCGTAGATTGATGTAGAAGGCTCACGTTACCATCTCGAATGTTGATCAGATTGCCGCACAGGGAGCGAAGCCTCTTCTCTGGATCGAATCCTAGATTTTCCTCAAGGTCATAATGCGAGGAATGGAAGGGCCGAAGCGCAAGCACAACACCTAATTCTTGGACTTTCAATGGCCGAAAAGCATAGATCAACCAGGTCAAAAGGAGCCTGGTCTTAGGTTGCTTCGATTCCGGGACCTTTTTCAGCATAGTGCGGTATAACGCATCGATACCACGAGGAAGGTGTTCAAGCTCATTAATCCAGGCTCTGATCGCGGCCCTGCTCCAATCACCGTCACCTCCTACAAAAGATGTCCATGCTAATGTCACCCATAGAAACATGCCGTCTGACCGGGTCCTGAGTGCTTCGATGATGGCGTCCCTTTGATCGTCAGGAAAATCATTCTCTGCAGCGAACTTCCCCACGGTCTCGGAAAGGTAGCTTTCAATATCTTTCTGAGAGCGTGTGGAGCTTAGCTCAATCTTTCCAACCCAAGGAAGTGAAAGCTGACGTTGTATCTCCAGCTCAGGCCGGCTTACCACGGCCACTTTCAGCGCAGACTGTGCACCTGTACCGCGTACAACAAGGTCTATGAGACGTTGCAAGAACTGTGGAACCTCGGTCGTACTAAGCTCGTCGACAGCATCAATGACTATACGTATCTCTCGGGCGGATGTTGCGCATATGTCCTCCAAGATCTTCCATAGAGCTGAAACTGTGGTGGAGAAGCTGGTCATGATCCCTAGCCTCTCCATCTCCATATACTTTAATACATGCTCGAAAAATCTGGAATTTCGAGCAAGAAGCTGAAAGATAATTGACCGGAGGGTATTTAACTCTGTTTTCCTTGATTCATCTTTGCTGTCGCAATGAAAATACGCCACCAGTGAAGTCTCTCGATGTTCGCACCGCTCGATTATGTACTTTGACATGACTGTTTTGCCAAAGCCCGGAGCTCCATATAGCCATAGTAGTCCCGAGTTATTGCCCGTTTCCCATTCGCTGAATTGGGGCTCGTTTGATATCCATTCACAAGTTCCTCTGTGCCTAGTGGTAATGGCTTGTAGAATACTAGAAGCATCCACACCAGCTAGCATCCGGAGACATTTTTCCTGGGCCTCGCTTCTACTTTCTAATGTGGTCACAGCAATGAGCCCATGCTACCAATTATGAATCTGATATTAACATAAAGACTATGCCTACGTACTAAATTCTGCAGCGACTGCATGGTCTACTTGGATACTTGAAGCCATATCCGATATAGCCACCCATACTGGACGATATTTCTCACTCTTGGCGTGGGAGAACTTGCAGATCTCTCTATGGTTTGCATTCACGGGCACTGGTCTCTCGTTCGGAAGGTCAAGAATTGCGGAGTCCATATCAACAACCTTGCACAAAGAGCGTCAGTTGGTTCAAGTAGTTGAGAGACCAAGGCAAATATTTCTCACAAGTTTCTTCAACGGAGTGGTGATTTCTTGCTCATAAAATGTCACGATCTGCAAGCCCGATGTGCGATACTTGAAAGAGCTGGTGATTTCTTGCAGGGCACGGGAGTTGGTCCGAAGATCTTTCAAAAGATCCGAACGCATGCGCGTACCGATAAGCACACTGTCAACGATCGAAGTGAACATTCTTGTCCAGTCCGCAATTGTGGAACCGCGATGTGGTGTGCCCATGAAGACTATGCCGAGTGTTGATTTTAAGATGTCCTGATACACCGGCTGCTCATGGGAAAGAACAAGCGACTCCAGAATTAAGGCAGTGTCAGTATGACCGTAACTAGAGCGATTTCATGATTGGTATACCCTTTTGCAAACAATGCCCCCTAGACTATGACATATGAAAATGATTGGTCGAGTTGATTCCTAGAAAGCATTAGCAGCTGATGGGTGCAGTTAGAGATCTGCCATTCACATTTACATGCCTCCGAAGGCCCTTAAGCCTATCCAGTAAATCACTCGCAAAAACGGATATTCCGGAAACACTTTGGCTGAAAGCGACCCCAGAATTATAACCAAAAGTCATAATTCTAGCTCCTGGTATTTGCTCGGGGAGAAAGTCCCGAATCCAGCAGGCGCCGCTTTCATGCGTCCACGTTTGAAATCTATCTCCCCCTAACCCGTGCAGAGCAACGATACTTTAGACCGTTAATATTAGCCCGGAGAAACTCTTGCTCGAAAACTGAGTAGAGCGAGCTTACTCAACCATCGCATCCCTATCTTCCGGGGTCACTACAAATAACCCAAATCTCTCCTCCTCCTCTCTCTCCTCTTCCTCTTGTCCAGGTCCTTCTTCCTAGGCTCCATCAGCCCGCTGTTCAACGGCCAGAACAAGTGTACCAACCAGAGTATCTGCAGACGCTTCAGCCTATGCATTATGGCCCACGTCAGCCAAGCAGCCAAATGGGTCCCGTATGTAGGTGGCTAAGAAGGTTATTCCTTACATAAGTAGTTCCTTCCCCCTCCCTTATAGACCCCGCTGTACTGCTGCTTGCCCCAGTGCCCATTCGATGCATCTCCGCCCGCCCCTTCTGCTTGTTCCGGACCCTCCGGAGATAATCCATGACCGATTCTGCGGTATGAAGTTCTCGTTGTTCGTAGATGTGTGCTCGAACTTGAGCTAATCCTCAAGTAAGTCGCGTTGGATACCAGCAATTTTGGGTGAGGGGATGTCGAGCATAGCGAAGTGTGAACAGGCAAGTAGCGCCAGTCCCATGTTACACAAACATCTCTCTTCGGGATAGTCGCCCCCATTCGTCTTAGACTAGAGGTGTCCGAAAACAAAAGATTAAATAAATATATGATAAAAAATATCTGTACGTACGGTATATGAGTTCTAAGACAAAATATACCGCTTATTTTCGGGTGCCTCTAGCTCGAGACAAGCACCGAAAGTCCGGGCATATCCTACGCATTGGCATTAGGCTATTGAATAGTGTGATACAAGTACCGTATTGTAGGGGTTCAAAAGCATTCGGACAAAAACTAGGTATCAATTCTATAGTACTGCGCCCCAAAAACTAAAGTACCGATGAAACTGAAAATTCTTGCGAAACTATTATGAAGAGTAGCATTCTCTTCGAAAGGCTAAAGCTTCGCGCCACATTTATCTCCACAGCAGCATTACAATCAGTCCCGGCCTCTAACATTGATATTTCTTGCGGCGGCCATCTGACTCTCCAATTGGAGTCTACTCTGGCAATCTATACTAGTAAGCAATTGTAATTACTGGTTGTTACAGTCCATGAGGAACAAAATGCGATAAAATCACACCCCCGACTGTCCTATAAGTTCTAGAGTAGTCTAGAGGTGCAAGTTGTCGGGGCTTTTTTCTTGGTCCTGGAGGGTACTAGGTACCGGTGTTTCAAGCCTCTAGCGAAGATATTGTCCTATGCCCCAACCTAGCATATCTTCCTCTGCCATTCATAATATAATCTTCTACCACTTCACCGAAGACTATCATTATCCGTATCAGCAACATATTGGAAAGTTAATGAACGCCATTTAGAAAACACACCTGCCTTTAGATCCTCCAGAGCGGCTATATAGTCATTAGACATCGAGAATATGTTAGTAGGGTAGTGCTCGAAGATTTCCAGCAAATATAAACAAGATACTGTGTGATTCTTGATGGCCACTACATATTACACAAGACCTGCTTCTCGCACAGCAACATTTTATACCTAGTCACGGATAGGCCCCAATCCTCTAGTAGCTTTTTTACAAACAAGAAAATTTGCTACCTTTGATCGAATTTTACTTCTTATCACTTAACTTTTAACTACATAAAAGGAATTGACCCCAGGAAAATGAAGTAAAACAGTCCCCCACATAGAGGGCTCAAAGTGATATTTCATGACTCAACTACTTTTTGCATCAGAATTAGAATTTAGTATTGCTTTATAGTTGATCCTTTTAATGAGTAGTACTAGTGATAAGTGGTGCTTGGGCTCCTCTCATTAGAAAATTGGGTTTTCCCCATACAAAATATGAGCTATAGATTCGAAAAAAGTCACTGGATAAGAGACTTTGTAGATATTAGCTTACTTCTCTTATTGATTTCCATCCCTTCTCTCACATCTCTAGGTCCTTGCTCAGGACCTGATTAACTTCCCTTTCCTTTGACAGTTCAAGTATAAACACACGCTTAAGAAACCCCCTCCCCAACCGAAGAACTGTTAGGGCACACATATCTACTTAAGTGATGATTCTATCACCTTACCTTCTTGATAAGAGGGACTACTTCGTTTCGCTCATTATTCTTTTTTTTCCTTTTTTTCGTATACACTCGAGTATATCACACTTGAGTCAATTCCTCCTAGTCATTAAAAACCAAGTAACGAGGAGCAAAATTCAGTCAATGGTACCAAATTTCCTTACTCTTAAAATTTCCCGAATAGTAACCCACTGCGGGGAGCCACCCACAACCAGGCTCAATAAATTAAGTCGTATAATACCCCGAGCTATCTACAAGAGCGGGGAGAAAAAGCGACCCGGTACTGGAATAAGTTAGAAGTGAAGTTTTCATCACTAGCTCCGTAGAAGCTAGCCATCTGCGAAAGTGCGCTCCTATCATATAATATTTGCCCAGAAGTCCTTATTTAGGACCTACCCAATCCTTCGAGTGTCATAGCTGCACTACCTGCGGGCTACCAGCAACCCCAAACTATGGAGACGAATTTTTGTACCTAGGAGGAACTCTTTCTCACCCGCCTCCCCCCCTCGAGCAAGGGCCCCCTATAAAAATAAAAGAAGCGAGTGGCAGATTAACTACCAGAACCTTGCCGGGGATGAGTGATGCACTATGACCGCTATTTCCCTTCAGAACTAGGGTCGATCCAAACGCTCTCCACAATTCATAGGTCAACTAGACTACACACAAATAGATTAGAGGCTAAACCGCTAAATCCAGCAAGAGCTTTCAACGGACTCCCCATGCCAACCTCCCAATGATACGCATCACTTGAACTCCCAGATTTGCCAAAAGAAAAATGGCGCCAATGATCGAACCAACCACTTTCAAAGAAAATTGTGCAAAAACCACCTACACCAAAGTATATCCGAAAACAGGGCTACTCGTAGAAGGGGCTATGGAATAGACCAGGAGACAGATAGAGTCTGAAGGAACAAAACTAATCCTCCGAAACTTCCTGTGAGAAGGTCCAGATGGAAGAGAGAAAAATAAAGATAAAGAACAAGGCTACTATTAAACCAACTACCTATAGTTGTATTATGGTACTCCAGAACTAGTTCTCCGGGGGTAAGCGACAAAAGCCAACCCAGGACTCAAGTGAGGAGCAATCCTCCGGGTGAGACATTGGCGGGGGGGTTGTTATAACACTTCTGATATGTGCTGGGCCTCTCGGAGAGAGGAACCAAGACCAACTCAAGCCTAATATATAGACTTCATAGGATTGAGTGGTCTGGTACGACGCATGTTTTAAAGCTAGCTAATCGAGATAGTGCACCAGCCCTAGCCAATTCAACGATATATCGTAAACTATGGGCATTCCAGGACAAGCTATAGTAAATCCCCTGATGAAAGCACCAACGGAAGCCGGCTCTAGTGCCCAGGCTAACCAAACTCTCCAACAGCTCATACCATCCACCGGAAAACTTGGCGTCTCCTAGGCCCAATAACCGGCCCCCGAATACTTTTGGAACGGGCAAGTATATAATTTACACCGCTTCTACAGTACTACCTAGCACAATTCTAAGCCACGATGTGAGCTCCCAGCGCAGCGAGCATTCACCACCCATTGGCTGGCCTTTCACAGATTATATGGCTTTAAACCGTAATCCAAAGCATTTTGTAAGCCAGCGCTCGTTGTGCCCGCTACTCACTATGTACTCGGGGGAGGGGGTGGTGGGGGTCATCAAAAACCGGAAAAAACCATTCCCGCTAATCCCATACAATTCTCTATAGAGGCAAGGGCTATATTTTCCGGTTTTTAATGAACACCCCCGAGCATCATACTTTAGATGCTCCCGCCATACAACCAAGCCGAGAACCCCTCCTGAGTCCACACTTCCGCAGACCAGTCCGGACTGGACCAGACCAGACCAGGATCCCCACGAAACCCTACCCTCACAGCACAACCCCACCCATCCACCCACCTCGCGGATCACGACGGATAGCGCAGCATATATTCTTCGCGGAAAAAATTCCACGATATATACTTTAACCCAACTCAACAAACCACGATATGCCAGTAGTGAAAGTTTCAGAATATATATCAATCCCTAATCCTCCTATCCATCCCTCCCTCCCTCCCTCCCTTCCTCAACCTCAATCTATTTCTTGAGCA
This sequence comes from Tuber borchii, assembly GCA_003070745.1. NCBI lineage: Eukaryota > Fungi > Ascomycota > Pezizomycetes > Pezizales > Tuberaceae > Tuber > Tuber borchii. Next base: position 134,681 of record NESQ01000047.1, read on the forward strand.
CCGTACGGCGCCATACGGTGCGAGTACGGTGGAGTGTAATTACATCATACGAGACCATCCTTACAACACGGCGGAAAAGAGAAAAAAAGAACATTCCATGGTATTATAACAATATTATGATGCAGTATCGTAGAAAAAATCACTCCACCGGACACAATCCCGGGCCGTAGTCTACAACTCCAGTCCGGTTCACCAACCAAACCCGTTGGACCTACAGTACACCCTACCGGCATGCCGCGCAATCCATTTATCTATCCGCCAACTAAATTGCTATAAGCCCAAACTAATTCAAGCTCAAACTTACCACCACCATCTCTACTCACGATCCCAGGCAAGCTAACTGATTAAACGAAGCCTCAGAAACATCGGCCAAAGCGCCGCCGCCAAGTCCCCGGGGTTTCCGACCGACGGTCCGGCCCAGTGTTTACCAGTGACCAGGGTTTGCTTCATTGTAGGGGAATTTGGGTGTAAAAGTGTTCTGTTTGATCTATGAGATTCGCCCACGGGAGTCCGCACTTCAATCTCGACTTCCATGTCATAACGGGCGAGACTGCTAAAGAGACAGGGAAAAAAGCCACTCGAAAGGATAATAGCTAAGAATTATTATTTCTTTAGTCTAATAATACGATAATATAAACAAATATAAACAAGGTATAGTAATAATGATGACTCCGATACGCCAAACCTTCCCCCCCCCCAAAAAAAAACCAAACTATTAAAGATAAATCTAAGTTGAAACAACCTCGTCCATATAGGGCTTCCTTCCGCGAACGATTACCCTATCACTGTCATGAGCAAATATTTCCTCCAATAGCAATGAATAGGGTTAACATACAGATCAAAGTACCACCTTAGTTTCCGGTTGCACACGTCCTTCTTTGCTTCATCTATTAATGATCGAACTTGTTCGGCGGACATCCCTAGCACCCGGGTGAACAATGCAAGGGTATACGATTCCATGCCCTCAAGAAAATTGAGCACATTGTAGCGCCCAATCTCTTTTTCTACAGGATCGATTGGCCAAGTGCCCAACGGAAGGCGACGGGTTTCCGAAGTTACGTCCACAAAACCCACCGCTTTCATATGGGAAGTAAATTGAGATACTTGATCAGCAAATGGGCGACTGGTAGAGGCTGATGCTTCCGTAAACAATGAGAAAACGCGCAAAAATGGAAGGTCAGCAGGCGGCGTTGGGCCGTCGTTATGTGGCTCTGGCGGTGTCTCTTGCAGTTCCAGCCAGCCGCCTGGTCGAGCATGTCTGTTGGAGGTTAGGAATCGACTCAACTAGACAATGAGAGATAGCCTTACGCATATGCCTGTTCAAAGAACATTCGCCAATCACTAATTCCCCCTAACTAACATAGGATGAGAATACTGTTATTCCACATGACAATAGGCAAACATACCAACTGGCGAGTATGAATCATATCAAAGTTATTTGTGGGATAAACCCACTCAGAATCAGCATCCTCCACTTCAAACGAGCAATTGGCCGGTGGTGAAACTTGTATGGGAGATAAATCTGTTCCGATGACCTATTTCACACGTTAGTAATTCATTTCAAATCAAAGCCACTTTGGAGCAAACATACTCGAGCACCCGGGTATTTACTACAGTAAAATCATTCTCATTAGTAGTGCAAACTGCTGTTTATAACGGATAGTCTTACAATGCCATCTCAATTGCCCATATTCCTATAATTCGTCAGTTGAATGTTCGAAGGAATGGCAAAAATCCAACTTACCAGTTCCAGTCCCAATGTCTAATATCCTCCTCGGGTTCTCCAGCGGTGAAAGATGTAATTTATCATCCATTCTGGCTCGTCCGTTAGTATAGTATTCGGTCTCTCAGGATGGAGGGGCTTCACCTTAGCAAAGCCATCTGGTGGAAGATGTCCATTCTATCTTGTTCTTGCTAGACCCCAATCCTTATTAGCTCCGATCGAACCAGCTCCAGTGGATGAGGCGGGAGCATACCTGATCATTGGGCAACACCCAATTCCCTTCGCGATACGAGTGATAACGTCGATCGTGCTCAAACTTATAATTCCCAACATTGGACAGAATAGATGAATTCGACCTCACAGCAGAAGACATTGATGAGGCAATGCTGCTACCATCAGAGTCAAAAATCGAGCCATCAAGGGTGCTAAGCTCATATTCGGACTGTGGTTCGTTAGCATTGGACAAATGAATGGCTTATGCAGGGGCAGCAAGCTCCGAACCTCTGAATACATGATAAAGGAAAGGTGTGACTTCTAGGAAGAGTAAAGCGAACACGGTAGACAGAAGGGCAATCAAAGATAAATAAGAGGAAATATGGTGAAAGAAAGGAGGGTAAAACGTACCTGTTTACTGTCACCATCACCACCGTTGTAATGCCTAGCAGACGTGTCCCCTACAACCTCGCCCGTTACGTCTTCAGCGACCATCGTGGGAGCTTCAGAGCGCGGCTTTTGTGCTTGTATCCTTTTCAGACCAATTGCTCTCTATATTCCAACTTTGCCTAACAGTTTGAATCCCCCGATGGAATGATTTACTTTGCTAGCCAAATCAATCTCAAACGCGAATATTCCTTTGCTGCGGAACAGACAAGCTATGAGCTAAACGTGGGCTTGGACAGTGGTGGTTGGAGTAATAAAAGCAACGAATAAAAGTAAGCACTGAGAATTCCGACAGACTGGTCAGTTCGATCCACACACCCCCTTTTCTAGGTGTAATTTTTTTTCCTTCTCTTTCCCGAGGGAGCGGTAACCACTTTATATGAGGGGGTGGTCGAAGCAGAGGAATTTCAATCTGTACCCTCCTTCTTCCACTTGTATACAGCAGTTGGCCGTATGAGACTTAGTCCTATTTTATTTATTTATTTATTTTGCTTTTTATTTATTTATTTTTACTTTTTATTTTATTTTTCCCTTCGTCACGAAACACGTTTCATTTATGACAGGGGAGTGGATTGAACGCGAGAGCTGGGAAGTGAATGAGTCCTTGGAAATCCCGAGCAGTTGCCACCCGACGCTTTGGTTCAGTCCCCCAGTGATGTGGGAGAAGACCGTGCGCCTTACAGGGATTAATTTATTCCCTTTTCCTCTCCTCGTCCCATCGCCTGCACTGCTATCTATCATGGAAAGAGAGAGAGGGATACCGGTAGACATCTCTGATCCTGCTCTCACACCAACATCACCAGTTAAAACAGCTCATGAGGTCCGAACTTTTTCCCCTTTTCACTCTCGACAGCCCCACCGGATCCCTACTCCGCATGTTCGGTTCTACAAAACTGCACTGTTAATAACCTTCCCCCCTGTCAGGTCCCCGACCCCCGCGTCGGCCTGCCGCGCCCGCGCCCATTCTCAACGGTGATAGTACTGGGTACTCCTCAATTGATCACTCTATCCGAGCCGAATAGTAAGCTCGCCGCTCCGGGCTCAGGGCGGATGGTAAAAAAAAAAAAACTTTCCTCCCTCCTGGGAGAAACAAATGCCTCCCCGAGGAATTGGTAACCAACAAAGCAGGGGGAACTGTAAGCGTAAGGCACAAGGAGAAAGACACTCGGGCAAAGTTACAGGGGTCCGGCATCACGAAAAAGAAAAGAAAAATCCCAACAGGTTGGGAAGTGGAGATGGAAGCTATTTCCGTTTCAAGATTTACCGTATCTCACTTACGGAAGCTGGAGGGTAAGGTGGGGGGATTAATTGAGGGAGATGGGAAGGTGGTTGAGAACGTAAAAAATATATATATAAAAAAACTAAAAGAGAAGAAAAAATAAGAAAATAAGAAGGGAGCAGCCCAGAAAAAAAACAACTTGTGTCATGTCAGTCGACGTGATTGTCACAATTTCGCCCGAGTGAGAAGACGTGATGTGACCTGCAGGGGACGTGTGTACCTTTTTTCAAGCGCTATACCTATACTAGAAATTTTTTTAAGTCATCGGAATGGGAAATGATGAGTTACTCGGCCCAAGTATACCTTTAAGGAGTAACTCATCACTTCCTATTCCGATGACTTAAAAAATCGCCTAGTACTTCTATCACGCGCAAGTCGAGATAAGACGTAGCTAGGAGAGCGAGACACTGGTCATGACTATGATTATGATACTCGAGTACCGAGCCAGGAACCCAACTCTCTCTCTCTCTTTTTTATCTTTCGACTTCTGCAAGCCTCACGCCTTTCTGCAGCCAAAGCATCTCTCGCACCTCTCATGTGTGTGCCGTCACCGTGAGGACGATGGAGCTACCCCGGGCCCCCATGGAAGAATTGTTTTTCTTTTTTTGGTCCACAATATCGTGTCTTCCAGTCTACTGGAGTCCTAATGTTTTATAATACCTGTAATCGAACATCCACACCAAAAATGATATGTTACACTTACGATGATCAAGTTACCCAATCGTTTACGTTTTTCTATCTCTCAAAGGGACTCGATCCAGTGATAGCCGGGTTCCCCTCAATCAAGGAAACAAACAAACGGACAAACGGCAGCTGGGAGGTGTTTCAGGCTCCCCACCCTCCCAGGAAAATAAATAGTTGAAGCTGGCTCTTGTGGTAGATAATCAGTGCCGGCAGAGTGTGCGGTTGTAATAATTGAACACTTTGAAGACAAAAATCGCGCAGCCATCGGAATGCCCACTCGGCTATCAGTATGATACCGATACGATACCGGTATGGTACCCACCGTATTCAAGCGCAACGGCTTCACCATGGGGACTATCACATCCCGCTTGTCCACCTCTGCAAGATGTTGGTGTGAGATTGGGCTTGGAGTGTCCCCATAAATTCACCTCATCCCAAACCCGCCCACATACGGTTCCCACCGATTCGGAACCCTCCACCTCACACATTCCACCCCAAGGGAACCGGATCCACAGGCCTGGGTCTTACGCTCTTCCCACCGCTTCGAGTACCCCTCAAGCCATAAAACCAGTGAATGGGTAATCCCCCCTTCCTCGCTGATGCCTTCACCAATCACTATCCATCCAAGCCCGAATCCAGCGTGACCCCTGCGTTAAAAAAACACTGAAAACGCGACAAGGATTCTAGAGTTCTAGTTGGAGGGTTTAATTGCTCGAGCCAATCGATTTCCCTGTTTCTAACCTCTGTTTTCTCCTTTTCTACCGTAGGCTTCACAGTGTCAATCCCAAGCTCTAATTTTGTCAGTAGATTCCTATAACGACTTCCTCGCCCCCACAAAAAATGATAAGTAAATGAATAAATAAATGAAGAAAATAAAACACAAACTTCACACCCCCTCAGCGGGCTGGGGAGCGGCCCATACCTGCTGCTGCTGTGCTGTGCTCCATAATACGAGCGCCCAACATGCAAGTGCCCAATCACAACATTGTGATGTGACATGATACCAATCCACCATTTCTAGATTTTCTCACACCCTAGTTCCTGTGGGGCGGTCAGGATACCAGTGCCGTGCGTGCGAGTGCCAGAGGGTGGGTTACTCAAGCAGTGGATTGAGTTTCCGGCGCCGGGGGGTCGGTTTTTTTCTTCATGTTTAGCATGGGGGAAGTGGGGGTGGGGTGGAGCGCTGTGCCACGTCTGGTAAGAAGTTGTAAGACAGTTATCTGAGGTTAACCAGCCAAGTACATCCCTGTCTGCTCGGGTTAATAGGTCCATGCTTTTGGAGCAGTGACAACCTATGTTAATCTTCCAAATGTGAGTTTGCCTGCAGACGTAATGCATTATGTATAAAGGGTTTGTATATACGTACTCGGGTACAAGGGTAAGTAGGGCGCGGTGTCACGAAATCTCTGAGTTTATTTCCTATTCTGGGGGTGCGCCTGACTTTTGCTGCCCTTACAAAAAGTGCCAAGAAAACGGGTTTGTATGGGGGAGAACCATAGTTGCCGTATATGGGGCGCGCCCGACTTTTGCCTACCCCCGAGTACACACATAATTGTGCAAGTTCCCGGGATGAAGTACTAGAGCATTGAATCCGAATTTAGTATGGGGGCTCAGATAATTTGTTGCGCAAATTTCGATCCCCGTGCTCACCGGATACCCGCAACCGAAGGCACAGGGTGCACGACACAATACGTATTCGTTTCGACTATCCATTTTTATTTTGGCGAGCCAGCGGGGTCTGTGGGTCGTCCGCCTATCTGCCGAACTTCGTAAGTTCTGTGGGATTGGGACCCCGAGGCGGAGGACGTGGAACGAGGGATTTTTTTATTTTTATTTTTATATCAGTTTTGCATTGTATTGTGTACAACTACCGGGAACAACCAGACATGCAGCGTCAGCTATGGCCAAGAAAAACCCTCACATCTCTCTCCGCATGGGATCAAAACTGCGCCCCCAAGATCCTATGGTATAGGCCCAACCGCACCTCTCACCCACAAAAAGTAGCAAAATACTCCAAGCGAGCAAGCAGGAAGACACAGACAACCCTTCAGAAAGCTCCTGTGAACAAACGAAAGAATCACAAAAGAAAGCCAGAACACACGGGAAGAATTGAAACGTCACTAAACGAAAACCTAACAAAGAATAAAACACCATCTCCATAGGGGCAGCCTCAAGTGACTTAAAAAAGTCGGCGACCAAAATTACTCCAAGCTCAAGGCGTTGACATCGACCGAGGAGGCAGTGCAATACCACAATAGAGCGTAACCGAGGATGCGACTGTAGCAGCCACGGAGGGCACAAGGCCGGGAGGTAGAAGGATACCAGCCAAAAGAGGGGAAGTAGAGCTGTAACCGAGCCACAGGACGAAACCAAGTGGAGAAGAGGAGGGGTAGACCCAAGTATCGTAGGAACTATCGGAGACGTGTGCGTGTCTGACTAGGCAGCCTCAAGCGAAACATAATTGAAGAGAGCAGAGAAATCGACCGTAGCCTGATGAAAATCTTTCTCTTACTGCAAACTGTGATCCCAGCCATCTGTAACATGGACGCGAGGGCATTGCTGACCATGCTAATGCTAAGCGAGAAAGCAAAGCAAAAGTGAAGAGGAGGATGGGAAAGGCCCTAGGAAACGGGTGCCCAAGTCCGAAACCATCATAGGGGGGGGGGGGTGCAGCTCACCGAGAGTGCGGGTGGTGGATGTTGACGATGATTTCCCGTGGTGTTGAGATATCAATCGCCGGAGGTGTAGAGGAGATGGTTCGTGGACGTGGAACGAGGGAAGGAAAGGACAAATGATACCGGTGTACGAGGTTGAATGAGCGAGGGGAGGGTTGCGGGTGCAATCTTAGAGACTCTTTTTCCCTGTGCTGTGGGGGGTTGGTTCTGGTCTTTCGGTACTCTGATCTACCCGGCGTGCACGATGTAACTTTCCGAACCAAGGATGCCCGTGATACTGAATGTTTATTTTGGAAATGTCGCTGAAGTTGGTTTTTTTCTTTTCTAATTTCTACTTTTCTTTGGGTGATATAATATTAAATTGACATTCGGTATGTCAGCTATTTCGGCAGAAGCTAGGTCATCAAATGGTATAATTAAAGGTACCGTACAAGACCTCCCCCACCAGCGCGATGCTAGTATGTTCCTTCCAAGAGAAATTGCATGAATTCCTTCACGGAACCATACAAACCATTGCCACTGCTAAAGCACTGCAGTAGTGTAGTTTACCAGCCTGTCTATATTACACCCTCCCCCAACCATCCTAAGAAGAGCGCCCCTTTATAATTTCGCAAACTACTTTCAAACACGCCCTGCAGAAAAATCACTAATCTCACAACTCGCAGTAACTTAGCAGTCGGCCCTCCCCCAATTCTTCAGCAGCCACAAATACGAAAAGTCTAGACCAAATCCATCTTCAAGCTATGCTGCACTCTGAATTGCGTCAAAGCCAAGCTGACTCGACCTGCTTGAACAGCGCTACCAGGTGGCTGCCTGCGCTGGCGGGCCCGGGGTTTATGGGCAGTGAGGGGCGCTAATTAAGTTTCTTGTATTGTATCATACCGAACTTGGATGATGCTTGAAGGCTGCAGTGGAGTAGCAATGCTAGGTTGGTCGCGATTGGGCAGGTACCCAACAGCATCGTGAGTACAGTACCCCACTATACAAATCCTGTTATGGAAGCTGGATGATGTGGATAGATGAATTGGTGGGCCGATTAGAACGGGCCGTAATAATACTTAGACAAAGCACACAACGGCTACCCTAACTATGGCACTCGGTAATTTCGAAACAACGGGTACACCCTTCGGGAACGTCAGTGGCCCAGCGGGATGGAGTAAGAGTATGCTTGATTGGAAGTATGGCGGTGTGTAGCCTGGCACTGAGCGCAAGAATGTGCGGGTGTCAAACATTCAAGTAGGATGCCAATGCGGGTGCGTGTGTGCTGAACAGCAAGTGTCGGAGGGGGGGTTTTTTTTTCAATGGTATCACAGCGGGTTTAATATGGGTAATGTTGGCTGGTATTTTGGAGTGGTTATGATTGGATTGTTGTTTGGTTGTGGAATCTTGGCTATTTTTTTGGTATCGGGTTCGATGCAAGGTTTCCTTCCGTTTGATGAATTTCGTGGGAGTTGATCGATCTTTAGGATGCAAGAGTTCTAGTGGTCTTCCGATATTTGGGGCAATGATAGTGTTTCGGCCCAACGTGTACAGTACTTGTATACTTCGTAGTACCGTTCTTGTAGTAGACAAGGACACGAAAACAGGGACTCACAAAATATATGGCAAAAATCCTGTGGGTCTCTGAGTGCCCATCCAAATTCACAACCCTGTTTTCGGGCACTCCTTGTCTTCTGCTAATGTACGAATTGATTGCTCTAGCGGTCACGTTTCCCCACTTCAGTATATTCCGCCGCGTCGTGTAGGTTACTGGAGCCCGCTATCATTATTATTATTATAATGATATATCATTACGCTTATTGAGCCGTAAGGCTATAAAGCGGTATATACAATATTTGACCAGGGTACACTGGTCCGCCAAAGAATCAATCTCACATGAGCCCTACCGGCTGCTGAGCAAATACCCGAGTCCAGCAGCTTACAGGAGCGTTGCATCTTCGCCATTACTCTAGTGTTGAACTCCAATATTCACTTTATCACAGTTCATGTTTGCCCTTATGGGCTAGTAGTATCATCTTCCATCTCACTCGCCCACCCAACATCTGCCTTCCCTTCACCTTCAGTGCTTTCCTTCTCTTTCTCCACGAGCTCGGTTTGCCTCTCCTCCATACTGGAGCCCGTTAAAAAGGAAATTACTTCTATAGGAATGATAATGCGACCCATATACAGCTTCTGTGCCAACAGTGGATACTAATTACTAATACCTCGGAGAGAGTTTCGATCCCCCCTTTTTTTCTGAAAGCTAAGTCACCCAGAGGCAGACCAATGACACCCGTCCAATGCCGAAGGGCATCATGCCGTAGGCCGCTGCAGCGGTGCCCAGTATCCCCAGGATGAGATTTACGGACTTGTCGCCGTATAGGGAACAAGCGGAGACCCCAGCTTTTAAAAAACATCCGATAAAAGTTCAAATAACTAACATTCAAATGCTTTGAAATGGGGACATTGAGATAGGCGTTAAGGCACAGCTGGTTTCTTCCTTTGTAACCTGGTACACAAAGTGTCCCGCAGGCTAACTTGACAGAATGATCAACTAACTCTGGTGCTTAAAGCAATGGGTACCATGAAAGCTGAGAGCAAGGTTATTCTACATATTAGCTTCTCTAATAAGGCTCGTAAGTTAAGTCTCGCCTTCATCTCATACACATCCCATCACTCGAGTATCGCTTCCTAGCTTTGTGGTGAAATTCTCCCAATTGAGACATTCGGGGCCACAAGTTTCTGCGCAACTGGGATATCCTATCACTGTTAGATACCTGAGCTTCCCTCAAACAGGGGAATATTATCCCTTTCCCCACACCTCCGCTCACTCACTAACCCCTATCTTCCGGGTTCTGAAAAATCTTTTCAACATTGACATCCCATCTGATCCCCTCCCCTCTCCTCCATCTCCCAAACCACTTCCTCCCTCGACTAAACCTTCTTCATCTCCCCTCCACTCAATTTACTATCCGCTGCTCCAATATCCTGTCCTTGAGCAATCTACAACCTCATCCCTCAAATACCTTTAATCCCGATAGCATGCGGTCAGTCCTCGAGCCTACACCGAGCACAATAGTAAGTAATCTTAAAACTCTTTCAATTCACCCCTCTCCTCTCCCCAACATCACCCGTCAGCACAGTAGGGAGGCAGTAGCTAATGGTGATCCCCTCATCCGGTAGTATCGGCCTCATAGCAATTATCTACAGATGCGTTAGTGACGGGGAGTATATGCTCACCGCATTGGGAAGACAGCTATGCTTTATCCTCGGAATCGTTCTCGGGAGCGCCCAGGTGGACTCGCCGACAAGGCTGCCTCTTTGAACCATTGCTTGGACAAGGAGTGCTTGATCGAGCCCCGGTTGTGTTCCAGCCACTTCTGCAGAGTGGAGGGTGTGGGGAGGTCTTGGTTCTGGGGATTTGCAAATATCTCGGGGACTTGGGCGAGTGTAGGGGCAGGAGGGTGATTTGGATAGCCGGGTGAGACGGTGGTGATTTTGAGAATGGGGTTTTCGAGAGGATTAGGCTTCCCGCAAGGATGTGTTTATTGGCCCAGAGCCCAGTGGGATGGCTTGGCGAGGCGGCACCCGGGATGTGGTAGAGAAGCTAAACCTTGTGGTTGTGTGACCCGTTTTGCAACTAGTGCTTAGTGCAATTGCGGGGACGGGGGATGCCTGGAAAGTAGATTTTCGAAACCCGGAGAGGTAAGCTACTGAGTGGATATACCGATATTATAAGGAAGGTGGGAGATATTATGCACAATCCAGGCACAAGAAAGGTGCGGAGGGGGAGAGAGAACGGCAAAAAATTTATATTACTCTCTCGGATAGCGCGTCTATTACGATACACATCTATTGCCACCAGCCCAATATTCACTATCTATCACTCGATAACCTGTGATGAGCTCATTTGATACCAGGAAGTTCCTTTTGGAAAGCTAGTGGCAGTAGCCCCTGCTCCTCTCTCTGCTTCGTCCTCTGCTGACTTTTGTTCCCACTTCGTAATGGGATTTGTGGTGCGCAGGCGAGTGTGAACAAGGAATTGTATCTACTCACTCTCACTTGCCTGCACAAATTGTCCGGCTTATTCCCGCCATACTAGACGAATACCAGAATAACCATTAACTCCCTTGTTCACTATTAGGACTCCTATTGCAAGGCACCCTTTACAAAGTCATGACAACATAAAAAGAAATATGACAAACAAAATCATTGACCCTTTGACGGGCGGAGATTTTAAATGATTTTAAGGGCGTTGTAATTTTGGGGTTTAAAATGTGGTTTGGAATATCGACTCTTCGTGCCTTGATTAGGGGTAAACTTTTCAAGATCGTCGTTGGCATCTTGGTTTTATTCCAACACATTACACCATTTTCATATTATACCATTTTCATATCAAACCGAACAAGGTCGCTTTATTCCGGGATTAATGATTATTTCCCTCCTTCCCCCTCTCCTTCCTTACACTAATTAGATTTCGGAGGTGCAGGAAAAAAAGGAAAGAAAAAATAAATAATTCTCCGTCAGATCATATGGCGACTCCAAATTAATAATACCAAACCCTCTTAGGTCAGAATTGCGCTAGGCAAAATGAACTTTTACAATAGCTGCCTAGTAAATTTCGAGATTACTTCCATCCCCACTGCTATATAGTTTAAATAGAGTGGAACCCCCTCCCCGAGAGCACAACATTAGTCGCCACCGTGTAGCTTAACAGGCCCCCCCCATTCGCAGAACACCGAGGAAGATAACGAAGCTCGATGCGGCGGGCTGTAGGGTACATAGGAGGGTTTTCTGGGAACCTAGACGCAGTGTAGAAAAGGCAGGGGAGGTAGGTATTATACGGTAACTTCGACAACTTCATTTGCACCTTCCCAAATCAAAGTAACTAACTGAAAAGGCAGGTGGGGTGGGTAAATGAAACACAATCCAATTAATGCGTCCCAATGCTTCTATGGATCACCATGTCAACTTCTGTATCCTCCCGGTTTCTTATATTGCCCTGAGAGGGGGTTTTTGATGGGGGAGGGGGGGGTAGATATTTTAGTTTTATGTTTTGGATGGTGGATGCTGGATAGGTGCTATCGGGATGGTCTACGGTAGGGGTTGGATACCCCTTGCAGCGTTCCTTGGCACACCCCAGTGATATTGGAGAGTCAGTAGAATCTTCTCTATCCCCTGCAGTGTTAAGTCGATAGTGCCCGAATTTCCCTACATCCTGTTGAAATGCTAACTATAAAAAAAAAAACAGGTTTCACACTTTTCTAGAAATGTCAATCCAATATCAAAAGCATTTCAGGGTTCAAATTAATTAGGATACAGATCTTTTTTTCCATTAACAGAAGCAACTAAACCTGATAATTATGAGAGTGATGTTCCCGTACCGGTAGTTTGTGGGGCAATGCACCCGTCGATACGGTATTTACCTAACCAGCATCCGGAATTATGTGATAGCATTACACTTCTGTGAGGTTTAATCTGCCGATCAAAGAAATACACTAAGTTAATTTCACCAGTGTCTCTTTAGCACTATGTAGGGAAGTTCGGCATTATCAACACTGCAGGGGATAAGCCGCTGGCTGAGCACTAAAACGATCCATTACACTCTCAAAGCTCCCATAACTTCTGGAAGCAATCACAATCTTCTTCTAGCTAAACTCGCGATTCATACGCAGAATCTGAGGTATGAGTATTTGGGATAAAGCTCAATATATATAATACCCTGCCATCTACAACAATCTCTTCAGACACCGACGAGATAGGAGCAAAGCTATAACAACAAGATATCAAAGACCTTACAGTATCTTATTTATTTATTCCCAAGTATTAGTCTCCGTCCCATACCCAACGAATCTAGAAATCCGCTGAAAAGAGGAGAACACGTGATGAATAAAAACCCCGCTGGAAATATCTCACATGATTTTCTAGAATTTCAAGAATCTATCAAGTACAAAATAATACAAAGGTTATGATAACAATATAAGGATGTATAACAATAACTGATATACTGAAGCTCTAGCAAGGTCCAGGATAGTAATCACATACCGTGTTTTAAATATTTCACTTCTCTGTTGTCTTGTTACTGGTGGTACAGTACAGCACAGGTTACTTCTATTGCCCTTCTTCAAAAGTTATCAGGATTATAAAACCCTCTTGCTAGAAACTTCAACCCCCCCCCTTTCCTTCAATATGAGGCCCTAGCATCTAATACCTACAGCTACGTGTGTAACGCTTTCCTTTTTGTACGCCTTGGATTGCTAGAACTATATACGAAAACTTACTTCTGCTGAGAGAACGTACTGCCGCACTACCATCGCAGAGCGCGAACCTGGGCACATTGCACCCACTACCCGAACCTTAGGCCCCGAGTGCGACACTATGATTGTAATTCACTTTACTTTCACTTCGCAGGGTATCACTTCAATTCAGGTGTCCTCCTAACATACACCCCGCTTCCCCCCCACTCCTCCCCACCTCAAACAAAAGGCAAAAGTGTTGTCAAAATTCACTCATAAACATGCGTCGCCCTCCATCCGGGCATCATATCCTTGTCCCATTCTTTCCATTCTTTCGAATCCTTCCAACCTTCCAATTCCATTCCTTTTCCAACCCAAAAGAAAAAGTAAAAAACAGCTCAAATTCTCATTTCACTTACACCGAGCGAGAAAGCAGGATACAGCTTACGGCAAGAAAAAAAAGGAAAAAACAAGAAAAAATGAGGGGGGGATTGGTATCGAGCAAAGGGGGAAGCAAGCGGCAAACGAAATGAAGGGTTGAAAAAATGAAAAAAAAAAAAGGGCCAAGAATATTTGTACTCCGAAGCACCGAGCAAACCGTACCGAACCGAACAGAAGATTGTTTGCGTTGATCTTACGAGGGGGGGAGGAGAATTGTGTATTGAGGGAGAGCAGTTGAGTGTTGATCTTATAGGAAGATGGAGAGGGAGGGGTGGTTGTTGACGCCAGCAAACCAAGAAGCAAGCAATAGGAAGAAAACTAACCGAGATTATGCATTGAGAGAAGCCAAGTAGAACAAAAGAAGAAAATAAATACCCCATCGTACAGACGACATAAAAACAAGAGAGGTCTGAGGGGTTACATAACAGGACAGGAAGGGATTTATGCTATATTTACTGAAACATGTATGATCTGGCGGGGGTATATGTAATTGTTTTCCTTTTCCTCAACCCGAACTCGTCAAACACGTTCGAATAATATGAAAGAAAAAACAATGCGATGCTGAATAAGATATGAAAGCAAACCAGAGCCATTCCTCCCATACCCAGAAGATAAATGGAAGCATGAAAAAGAGAACAAAAAACGATTTGCGCCTACCCATAAAGGCTAAAGGATAAAAATCAGAACATGCCGCCCAGTGAGATGGAACCTGAAGAAACCCGGAAGAAAATGGTATACCAAAAAAATGAATGCCCCCCCCACTAAACTTGGATTTCGCCGATGGAAATAGCAACACATTGGTTCAATAGCTTCGAAGCTTCAACTAAAAGCTCCCATCGCGCTTTCTCAAACATGCTGTGCAGCGTCAACAGAAGGCCTAAACAAGCGTTCTTATCCCGAACATTGGCCAGTTCTTCTGGTGACCTAACCCCCCCAAGCCGTCGCAAAAAGGTCCTCATGTCTTGATATCGAGCAGCGGGGGTGGCGAAATGTGACCGGGAAACTTGGAGTTGGCCCTCCAACGCGAATCCATATGACCAAACCACAAGAGAGGCGTAATAGAGCACCCATGGTCGGTTTAAGAGGTGGTCATCTCGTGCGGAATAGATCGGAACACCAGTGGTCGCCGAACTAAGCTTCCGATGCGCTCCGATATCATCATCGTCCGCTGTATAATGCATATCTACTCGCTCCTCGGGCAACAACACCTGGCAAAGGAATTGTACTGCATAGAAAGTAGCATCCCTGGCTCGAGCGCTTGGCGCCCAATCCTTTACCCGTTTGCGAACCTGCGCCGCATCGCTCGGAATAACAGTACGCCCTAATAACCGCTTCGCTCCTGCAAATATCTGGAGGTCCACAATATCAACATGCATTGACATGTGAGCTAAGTGGTGCATTACATTCCGACTTTCAAAGGTGGTTTCGTGTTCAACATCCTCAGTAGAGGGCAAGCAATAGTTAGAGCCCTCGTACGTACTCGACCCTGCCCTAATACCATCTAGTGCGCTATCGAAATCTTTCTTCCAGTGGTCAAAGGATCGGGTTAAGGCCTGCCGCCATTTATCCTTCCCCCCAAGCTGCGCAACCACACCAAGAGATGTAACCTGGAGATCCCTCTGGGCCATGTGCCAACTCACACTCAACAAACCAGCCATAAGTATAGTCCGCCCAAAAGAATTAGTTCGCACGTTCTGCCCGTTCAATGTCTTCTTCAGGCCATCGAGGAATGTCGTAGGCTTAACCCCGGCTTGCAGCAGGGAATGCTCTATCTTAAAAACCTCGGCCCCATTAGTTGCTGCCCAAAGCGTCTCGTCACATGGAAGTTGAAGCCGCATCTCGTGTGCTACCAAGACAGCTGAATGACCAAACATTGTGGCGTGTGTTGAATCAAGCACAAATGCCGCAAAAGCCGCTCTTCTTGTCGCCTCGCTAACAATCCATCGATTCCATGCATCCTCCACAGGTGCGGGACCCGATGACTGGCCAGAAAACGCTGCACTGCCGCTCTCACTGTTGGACTTGACATCACGTCCGCTTTGTGGGGAATCATAGGCACACCTTCCAGTCAATGAAGAACCCCTTCTCATCAGTGTGAGAGTGGTAGCATGGTGTATATGAGCCCGCTCATGAAGGGCCCTGGATGCAAACATCTTCTCGAAAGTTTCCAATAACAGCAAAGCCTGGAAGACCCACAATTTCGCTGGAGGCCGGAAATCCACATCCGAAAATATCTGCCATCGAAGATTCCAGGCTAGAATAACAGACAGTGCTGTTGCTGCCTGGGCGACACTCGAATCCACCTTGGTGCCAATCAGGGACGCACCTATGGCCATCATTGTGAGGAGGAGAAGGTTGGGTGTTTTGTCGGCCGAGAACGTTGGCCTGTGAAGAATCGGGAGCTGGGGATGAAAGTGAAGCCAATAGCTAGAAATGTAAGACTGCATCATATGTAAACTCAGAGGATGTGAGTCATCTTCGGTGGAATTGAGCATTAAAGAACTTGAACGCTGTGGAAGATCAGACATCTCGGGATAGTTCTCAATAAGATCCATCAAGTCTTGTCGTTTATGCTCTGACAAAAGAGACTCTTGGGGAGGGCTTGGGGGGGCTATCAAACTTGTAACCGCCATGGGATGCTGCGGCTGCAGCGGGTAAAAGCTGGGGGTTTGGAACTCTTGGCCGCCTATATAGAAGTTCTGTGCCCCCATGGCGAGACCATCAATATAGCCACCACCAATGGAGGATGTCCTAGTACCAGGTACTTGCGGGTCTTCGGAGAAAAACCAGGTAGCAAAATCATTCGCCATCCAATTTGGAGACCGAGTATAGCCGTCACCACCAAAAACGGGCATCGTGAATGGAAGGCCAATAGACTCAAACTCTACATCTGTTGTAGTAACGCCGCCAATAGAATTCGATGCACCTACCGAAGATGAGCTCGTGGGGGGTGATGTGATGTACTGGTTTGGTCCTGGGTTGGGGGCGCTGCTCTGGCTAAGATTTGGGTAGGCCGGTTGTGGTAAGGAAAAGGGGGCGAAAGAAGTCTGAGGAACATACGTAGGGCCTGCGCTTGTACCAGTTGTCGCTGCCATAGAAGATCCAGTGGTTGTTGCGCTAGTGGGGTGTGCAGAAAAATGGCCCCCAGAAGATACACTAGATGCCGATAATGGCTGCATATTCATTCCATTGATGGTTTGGTTAGGCCCCATAGAGGTCTGGAGCGGTGGACGGGCGAAATCAGATTTGCTGCTAGGCAATCCTGGACGTTGTTGACCCCCACCATATAATGCACCGACATCAACCAGAGATATCTCTGATTTCGATCTCGCATGCTCTGTACTAGTACTATATCTCCTAGCTGCCTGCCCGTGTATTTCCGCCATCCCATTCGTCGCTCGCTGGGCGGGTCCAGAATCGGCGGTTGTTCTTCGAATTTTGGCCCGATTATCAATATTCGGGGTGGTAGCACTGGAGGAATTAGGTAAAGTAGTGGATGACAAGCTAGTATCAGGGGACGCAGTCATATTCATAGAAACTCCGTTAGGTGTCATAATAGGGGATTCGACCTCCCCGCCTTTCATCATGAGACCCGGGCCGTTTGGTGATTCCGGAGAAGAAGAGCCCTTACTCATGGAGCTCTTTCTCTCTGAGAGGATGTTCCTAGCGGCTGCTGCTGCAGGATTATTTAGAAGGCTGTCCTTTCTCTGAAGCTGAGAGCCCGGCCGATTCGTATGGCGATCTCGGTGTCGCATGCATAGGTCTTGACGGACGAACGATCGTTTGCAGTCAGGGAAATCGCAAAAATATATCTGTTTTGGTTGATCTATAGCCCATCGACAGTCAGCACTGTTGGCTGCTCAAAGTAATGGCTCTCCCGCTGCTCCGTTTGCTCCGAAGGCCGGAAAATAAATATCCTCTTATCGAAGATTCCCCAATACGAGATCAAAAAAAGGAAAGGGATTTATAGTTCCATTGACAACCGCCCTTTAAGAATATAAGGTTCAGGAGATTCTTAAGGGAAACCTTACGATTCAGCTGGTGCCTGTACAAGTGCTCTGCCCTAGAATAGCTTCTACCACATCCTTCCTCCGGGCACTCAAACTTCTTGTCCAGCCCTTTCCTACTCCTCCTCCTTTTCCTCGAAGGGGGGTCTGAGCTGCTGCTCAACGGGCCACCGGTAGCCTGACCCCCACTCCCATCCATCATCCCGTCTCTATTCCTTTCCCTGCCTCGGGCCTTCTCCTCCATCTCCTGGGGTTGCTGGTAAGGTCCTACCGCTTGACGGTGTCCGACAGTAGACATATGACTTGCAAGAATACTTCTGGGTCGGTCTGATCGAAAATTACTTAAATCGCTGGGTTATGGATGATAGTTTGTAATTTGTTCCTGGGTACGTTCAAAATGTGTTGATCTGGTGGGAGACGTTGCTAAATGCGAACCATGATGCGGCCGATGCGAATCAACATGAGCTTCACTGCTCACGAAAAATCAGAAACCCCGATGTAAATATATTTCTTATTTTTGTTTTTCAGAGCAGCTTTGCCCTAGGTATTTTTATCGCAATTGCAATTGAACAAGGGAGAGGGGGGGCTGTAGTGGAGGTAAGGGTCGAAATCCCGTTGGGCTGTTATAATCCGCAAGCTTAGAAGTGACTACCGGCGAGCGCACGATGGAATGGACCAGCGGGATGCGATGTTCAAATGAAAAAACTCGGAGGATTCGCAATGCACGGGAGTGTAACAGCCTTGAGCAAGGCTATATCAAATAGCGAATGGTGAGTCTGGAGTCTTTTTTCTCTCGTCCCTCTTCTTCCTCTCTTCCCTATTCTGCAAGTTGAAGAACCGCGGGGCACTTTGGGCAAATGAGAATAGCTTACAGGGCTAGACGACTAAGCAAAGAACTAATAATCCAAAATATAATGTTGGAAGCGAGGATCGGACAATATTTTGATCGGTGGTTGTGGTGCCGAGAATGGTCAGTGGGGCAGAAAGAGTGCGGAGAGGGTGTAAGGGCAGAGCAGAGGTAGGTATGGACAAAATGTTGGTATGGGTGGATGAGTTGGATGGGTGGATGGATGGATGTGGATGACCGACGCCGTAATTGACTATCCCCTTCCGAGACTTTGAAAGGTGAACGAAAGAATAACTGTAGGGTAAAAGCAGATCGATCGTGGAGGCGACGACACGGGACTGTGGAGTATCGTGTCTCCTATAATTCAACGACGCGGAGGGAAGAAAAAGCGGAGCAATCCAATTGCAGGAGATGACAGCGAC
This sequence comes from Tuber borchii, assembly GCA_003070745.1. Taxonomy (NCBI): domain Eukaryota; kingdom Fungi; phylum Ascomycota; class Pezizomycetes; order Pezizales; family Tuberaceae; genus Tuber; species Tuber borchii. The sequence goes on from NESQ01000047.1 coordinate 153,634, forward strand.
GGACGAGGGTTTTGATGCTTGTTGGTCGAGAAATGAGACCCGGGATGAAAATGCAACCTTTCCTAGTCTGTTCTGTGACCAAATTTTTTTTTTTTTCTTCACTGCCTTAGGCACTTTTTTTTTTTTTTTTTTTTTTTCACCTGCTCAAACTGTTGCCTGTCTCTTCTCTTTTTTTTTTTTTTTCTCCCAGTGGGACAAAAACACTGGGCCCGCAGCCAGCACCGGTAGGCGTATGTAGGTTTGATGGGCAAGTTGAATGTATGCAGGCGTGAGCCCGTGAGTGTGATACCGTGTATGAGAATAGAAAGCAAGAGATACAGTGACAAACAGGAAACCAACTTTGAATCTTTCTGATATTGGGGAGATGGTACTGTGTGTTGGAGCGGTAGAACGAAAGGAGTGGGGAAAGAGGTTGAGTGGATGGAGCGGAGGGCAGGCTGGTTGGATGGATAGTTGATGGATGAATGGTGGAGGAAGCGGAAGAGGTGCAAGTACCGGTATGGTACGTATGAGAACAAACCCAGCAATCCCCACTTGTTGCTGCTGACTGCGCCTTAACCTGGATCTCCCTCCTCTAATTCTCCTAGCTAATAGAGATTGTTTCTTGCAGTAACGGTAGCCAAGCGCGTTAGATTATGAGATGAGAAAAAAAAGAGGATGAAAAAAAACATAGATCAGCGTGGAGCGCAGGGTCCCACAAATTATTAACTAATGCTAAACCTGTAAAAGGATTTCACTTCCAGCCCCGTGCATAGCGTCTCATTCAGTTGAACCAGCCACAGTGACGTTTCTGTTCACTGACCAGTAAATAAATCACTTCCTGAGGTTTCGGCCAATAGGACAGTTGTAGAGCAAGGGGGGGTGAGTAATTGTGATGGAGGGGGGAAATTATTGGTGAGGAGGGGCGAAAAGCTGATGGAAGATGTTGATGACCAACAAGAGTCAACTTTTCACCTTCCCCTCCTCCAGACATTGATCACCCTTCAAGCAAAGACTCTCCATCCGTCCACCCTCTCTAACTGTGCCAAGGTTCCCGCCACTCCGGAGAGCGCTAGGTGACCATCGAAGTTGACGGGGCACCAAGAAAGTGCGGAGCGCCCCCGTCCATTACCATTTGTGACCTTGATCCAAAACTTTTTTCCATAACAGAATGCGTCCTGCCTGCCAAACAATATTTTGAGGGGAATTAGGAGTCCAATAAGCAATTAAAGCTCAAAAGAGAGGAATAAAGCTAAAGAGAGTGGTAATTACTTGCAAATTTTAGTTTACAAGTACAATACTATATGCTTGGTCAAAGGCTTATCAATTCTATCAGAATAGAGTCAGTGGAAATTAAAAATTGACAATATACTATCATATAAGTTGAGTCTGCACCAGTATTTTAATAAACTTTGTCTGAGAGTGATTTTTTCTTCTTATAATTACCATTAAATTTTCAACAAGAATGCAAACTATTTATAAGATTCTTACAATATACTCTAATTTTCTAAATAATTTGAAGTAATTGACAAAGTATATTAATTTCTATAAAATTAAGAGTAAAATCAAAACTCTTTACATATCTATAAGAAATTAATAAATTTTAATACCACCTGCAATATAGAAATAAGAAGGCTGTAGTTAAAATAATAGAAACTATATATATCTCCTATTCTGAAAAATATTCTCTTGAATATTATAGTAGTACTTGTAGATATTATAGTAAATATATCAAGTTACTTTTGTTAATAATTAATTTTAAACTATAATTTATTAAATAGAGTTCTTAGACAAAAGTGTTCATAAGATATCATTAACAGTTTAAGTACAAAATATAATTTTACTAATTTAACTATGACAATTAACTATTATCAACTTATAAATACTTGTATATTTAACTAATATCTCTATTTCAGTATATTTACTAAAAGCTTTTATATCACGATATTATTAGTATGAAACTAATTTATAGTTATAAGCTAAATAATAGAAAAATTAATAATAAAAAGTTTTTAAAAGTAGAAGTAATATTACTATCAATTAATACCTATAAAATAACTTTTATGAGTATTAAATATGATACATTAGAATTTGAAAATCTCAGCTGGTATATAAAGTATAATAGCTTGTACAATATATTCACTTTAATATCTGAAAATACTTTAGCACCTACATCAGCAAAAAAACAGCTTGCCCCCTGTGCCTCATGTCGTTGAGTTTTACGTTTTGGCGCATCGTGAGTCATATGATCGCGATATTAAAAATCCCGTTAGTTTGACTAAAGAAGATGATATAAATTCTGTTTTCTGCAAAATATGAGCAAGTTTTATTAAGAACTCACGGACTTTTTACATACCGAAGTTGCGAAATTTGAGTTCATAACATACAACTTTGTAATGTAAAATGTCTATGAGATATTGATAAAAATAGCTCATATTTTGCTAAAATTAAGATTAGCATCTGATTATTAGGGGACACAATCGGAAGCATCATGATTAACCGGGGTCATTCGCGATTAGCCAAAACGTAAAACTCAACGACATGGCTCACCGTGGAGCACAAAAGACAGATTTTTTTTTTGCTGATGTAAGAATCTTTTTCTCAAGATAAAAGCTAACTTATGTATGATCTCTACTATATCTATAAAGCATATTTGTGTCACTAAATTAGAGAGAGAATATGAGTGTATTTGATAGTATTATACTTGTTTTTATGAAGTTCAAAAGTCAAAACTTTCTTTAAATAACTTTTAGTTCTTATAACTAACTACTTTTAAGTTTATACACAACACTTTTTAGTTTTATTATAGGCTTCAAAGTTCTCTCTATAATAAATATTTTATATAGCCTCTGGCAATATTGATATTATTCTAGTTTTCCTTTCCTTTCTGCCTGCTATTTTTTATTCTATTACTTTCTCTTCTCAAGTACTCTTCTTTACTACCAACTATATAATATTAAACCTACATTAAATTTAAATTTTTACAGCAATTTTGTAAAAACATTTAACAAACCCTTTATCAATCAGGCTATGCAGGTAGCCTGCATCATCATTACTCTAATGGTAGTTTGTAGTTTTGCAAAACCTTTAGCTTTCCTTCTATCTCCCTTCCTCTACTAATCCTTCCTGTCCCAGATTTTGATAATCCAACTTCTCCAACCACCCCCACTACTGAGTTTTTTTCCTCTAACTTTTCTTCTATCATGCTAGAATTACTCTTCCCTCCTCTGCTACGTGCCTCTGCTTGCCAATTTTTAGTCTATTCCTGCTATCATTGATTAGGATATAGGGTTAGCACTGCAAGTAGCCCGCGCGGAGATTAGTTACAAGTGCCATTATCCCCAGATTTTCCATCGCGAGTGTACCGAATACCGTAAGCAAGCCTGAGCCTTAACAATTGGGCCTCACTTTCCCCCCCCCCCAAAAAAAAAAACTTACACTTACGAGCAATTAACCTGTGGTTAGGGATCCCTCACTCGCGAGAACTCGAAACGGGATATTGGTCACCACGGTACCGCACCGAACATCGGAAAGCAATAGGGCACTAAATAAATAAATGCATTGCAGTACCGTAGTTCATCTCAAGCGGCCCAGAAATCCACTGCATCCGCCCCCGGGAAAAAAAACAAAGCGGATATCACAAGCTTAGGGTGTGATAGTGCAGATCTAATGAGAGTTAGAGCGTTATAATACCCTTGCAGGCAATAGATAAAGAACCAGTCAAACGAGAGTGACATTTTTTCCTTCTTTCTTGTCGTCGAGTCAGTTCTCCCCGATCACAGCCGTGCAGAGTGACAAAGGATGAAGTGAAGACAGGCGGTGGAACATAGTGATAATTACCGTCGTGGTACAGTAGGGAACGAGATGTCGAAAAATAGATCCGCTTGTTAGCTGCAGCAACTCGTAACTTGTGCTCTTCTCCAGGTTACGGTGCTCCCTCACTCTCTTCGTCCGTGATGGCTCGCTGCAGCAGTCATAGGATAAGCCCGGTTGACTCGCGGGCAAAAGCGATAGCAGTACATGGACAATTACGGTAACAGGGCAAATGAGAGGTGATCAAGGATGGAATGAATAAGAACATTGTCAAGGTTAAGCTACTTTACCGGTGCACCATGAGGGCTCAAAAGGGGGTATTCAAGGGAGGAGAGAAAAAAGAAAAGAGGTGGCCACGCGCCTCTGCACCCCCTGTAACCTCATGTGCCTGGCAGAGCCATTGGGAGGGAGGTATGGGAAGCTGGTCAATTAGTCTCCCACGCCGTGCAAAAGAACCCGGAGAATTGGTCTTCCCATTTGTCTTTCATCTCGTAAAGGCGGGGTAGAGAGAAGCGCTTTTTCCGCGCTCTTAAAAATAAAAAGGATTTTTGTGCACCTTTTCGCTCGCTCTAATCATCAATCTCTACTCGACGGTACCAATTTCTTAGTACTGTATTTGCTCATCACCATTTCTCCTCCCCCTCCATCCTTCCTCAACCTAGATACCTGACCCTACCCTACCCTAGACATATCCTGTCCCAGTACCGTGCACAGCTCTCCTACCTCTTCTCCTCGGTACGAGTGTCGTGACAATATGGTACGGGACAGTGACCACTTTGATATATTTTTCTCCCCCTCCCAACCTCATCGCAGGATCGAGACTAGACTTCTCCCTAAATTTTTATTAATATGTCACCACCTAAGCCACGTACCATGCTTCTGTAATTACCATAACACACCACAGCCCGCTCTCTCCTAATACTGGTCTTATGCTCGATTACCTTTTTCTCCAACCCCTTGTCGAGAATCCCGAGTTCCCGGGCGCATCTGCCAGCCAGACACGATCCTTTACGTTTCCTAACTGATGCGCATGAAGGAAGGGGAAAAGAGTGAAAAAAAAAACGGAGAAGAAAAAAATTGTTGAGGATATTGATGCTAGGGGGTGCGGGAATCCCTCCAACTCAATCCTCTCTTCTTCCCCGGAAATGGTACGATACGGTAGATGTATGTGTAAACGAGGGAGGGAAGATCAATGGCAAGACATCGGAAGTCGACCTTTCTTTTTTTCTTTTCCGTTCTCTCTCTACCCCCTCTTTCCTATCTCCACCATGTTAAGGCATCGGTCAGTCCACAACTTCATACGGCGCAAAAAAAAGCTCACAAGATTGATTGATTGATTGATTGATTGACTCGGGAAGAGAGCAGGACAAAAAGAACGACTAGAGATCTATTTTTTCTCTTTTGTCTATCTGTCCATCAATCAATCGGTGCATTGTATTTGAGTGCTCCGTTTCGGGAGTTGATGTCTTGGTTGACTCCTAGACAAAACTTGACAAGAGAGGATAGCGGTTGCATGTCTCACCGCAGACATGCGGTAGCACTCGTCTGTTGCCGCAGAGCACCGGTAGTCCATTACCGTACCAGTGAGCAGTCCCGGTAATAAGGTTAAAATAAAAGCGCCGGTTCTGGATCTTCGTGCATTTAATCATTGAGCTTGCCGTTTACTCGAGCATGATCCCTTTCCCTCCCGAGCACCATCACCATCAGCGAACAAATAGAGGAAGGGAGCAGTATCCCCTAAACCGCTGAGACATTCAGGCCCATTTAAAATGTTGAACACTAGCCTATTTGAGTAACCGTGATAGGAAAAACTTGCGGTTTACTAGAGGCGTAGTACTCAGAATTTCGCAAAATCTGCATTCCTCAGTATGTCCGTGATGGAAACGATGGGGAGCGTATAGATCTACTCCCGACTACTCAAATAGGCTAGTGTTCAACATTTTAAATGGGCTTGAATGTCTCAGCGGTTTAGGGGATATGGTGCACCTATACCGCACATACCGTTACTCACTTGCACTATGCCGACCTCCCCTTTCCCCGCACTCATAAAAAAACATTTTCACTTTTGTGAAAGTTGGGTAGTATTGCAAAAATGCAAATCACCATACTGGAGAGCGGGATTTAACAGAAACAGTAATAGTTCACGAGGCACACCACCACCCAGATGACAGACGCGACACGCAGCCATCTTGCCTGACATGAACCACTCATCATCCACAGAAAAAAAAATGCGGGGAACGGAAGGTTCCACCAACGCATCAGACCCCAGGCGGTAGGAGGGAAAAAAGGATCAAGACATAGCCAACAATGCGGTTGATGGAAGAGCAGGTGAGGGAGAGAAAAAAGAAAAAAAAAGCACACCGAGCTCTGTTCTGATGGGGCGGCCAGCTCCGCCAAAGAAAGAAGTCTTGTCCTATCCCCATACTCCCTCCCGAGGAAAACATTGGAGAATACCAAGAGAAAAAAAAAGCGAGTTCCGGCCATTCTTGTGCTACCGTAGGTTCCAGACATAGGGGCGTTTTTTTCTTTCCTTTTTTCTCTCATGGCTGCGGGGCCAGCCAACTCACTTTTTTCTTTTTCTTACTTATTTTTTCGTCAATCAGAACTGTACCGTAGCAGATATGATACATCAAACATAAATTCTGCCGTTTCCCCCTATTGTAAACGAATACCAGTACTTGAACGTTATTCGTAGCAGCATTTTCGTTGCGCTTTTCTTGCTTGCTCGCTCGCTTGCTTGCGTTGTCTATACAAACCATACAGGTTTGATCAATCTATATCGATCAGCTGCATAGGCTATTAGTTTAGCTCGAGAACGAGCTCCGGGCTTCCCAGCAGACCGCTGCCAAGGGGTTCCTCGATACTTGTATGATCTTCTAGGTTCAATGTGTCGCGTGCTCGCTTTCTTGGTCTGGCCGCGCCAGGGTCAGGGATAAATATTGGCACGGTGCGCAACTAAAATGCCAGCGGCAGTGGCAACAGGGAAACAGGACCCTGATAGGTTCTTTACTTCCTCTTGCCTTGGTCAGTTTTGAAAAGATAATTGATGGATGATGTGCGGTACCTGGCCTCTCGTTCAATACACCTGCCAAAAAAAATCTCTTCAAGCTTTTGTCAAGCAATGGGAGGTTCGCATTTCCAGGCAAGCCAGTTGTGGTCTACCACTGATATTGACCAAAATCAATACCAACACCCTTGCGCTCTCTAGAATTAACTGCTCCCTGCTACTTTTTTATGCATGGTCCTTGTACTGTGTCGTCTGGACGGATACGAATATACCCTTGTAGATATATCGTATATTATAATATGATAATAAAAATTCGGACCCAGGACCATGAATCCCGGAAGCGGGCTACTCAACGAAGCCGAAAAGTCGCTCTTGCCCCTCCGCTCTCATCCCCTCCCCTCCCTCCCTCCATTCATTCATTCATGTCTTCTGCAGCTCCAAGGGGGGGCGAGAAAGAGAGAGGCCAATGAACAACATGCCAAAAGTGATGAAAGCACGCCAACACTGTGCTCAGGGTTGCAAATCCATTGCGCACGGCGCACTGCAAGAGCCCAATATTGTATCCACCCCATTCATCCGCTCTTTCATCCCTTGCGGCAACAGATCCAACAGGATGGCCACCGAGCGGGAAGGATCTCAACCTTGCTTGCCCTTGTCCTCATGTGCGTAAAACAGCCGGACTAGTTGATTAATTATCCTCTTTTTTCTTTTTCCTTTTCCTTTTCCTTTTCCTTCTCCTTTTCTTCTTGGTTTAGTGCACCCCGCATGGGTATTACCAGGATAAAATAAGGATGTTGAATTCGTTTGTGCTGTGAAACAGGAACCATTGGATAATCGTTGTACTCGGACAGGGTCAAAAAGGGCGGAAAAAAAGATCAGCAAGATCAGGTGGGGTAGTTAGGAAATAGGTGGCAACAGTGGAAAAATTCTTGCCTTGGCGGACACCAGAAATCCAGACTGAAGAAATAAGTATCCTAGTATGATACTTGACCATTTAAATGACATTTAGATGATGACAAAATTGCCAATGTGCAATTGAACCTATGCATTTATATGAGTCTCTTAAAGAACTATTCCAAAAGCCCTGATTCCTTCTCTTTTGATATTAATTTGGCCTTATATGATCAAATTCTTAATAAGACCCATAGATGGAATACAATGGTGACTACACTGCAACATCTCCAGGTTAATGGCATCCTATAACACCCCATTTTTTCCACTTCCTCCTGATCGATCAGCGCCTCTATCCTTGTTTCGCCACCGAAAGTTTTCCGTCCTTTTTGACCCTGTCCGAGTAAATACAGAGGCAGGGCGGGTAGACTAGGTAGGCATTGCCAGCCAGCGAGCGGGCGGTACACTTGTATGAGGGAAAATTGAGAACAATCCACACTGGCAGGCTCAACCTTGAATCGAGAGTACTTGCATGCATATCAACCGATTCGACTCCGCACAGACTTGTCGGGATGGATGGATAGATGCATAGCTGAGTTGGATAGAGGGAGAGACATCCCCAGAGTCAAATTACCCCGACCGACCGGCAGGGCTCTCCCTCTTTTTTCAGTCAGGTTGCATGGAAAGGGGGATGTTGTGTGAAGGAGAGTGCAATGGAGGGGTGAAGAAGCCTCAAAGCTGAAGATGGTACCGTAGGCGGAGGGGAAAGGGAATCAAGGCGGCATAATGGGTTACAGTAACTTTTCCCTATTGTACCTTACTCGAGTGCAGTGCTCGAGTACTGTACGGCACTTGCCCGCTCCAAAAGTATCCCGAAATATTAGTAGGACTTAGGCCTAGGAAACGCCATGCTTTCCGGACACCTTTGGAGATAGTACTACTTGTAGTACTCGGGGGTGAACGAAAGTGATGGGAAGAACAGGGGTTTTAGGTCCCCGTGCTCATGACCGCCAGAGGGAAAAAATGTTTTAATTTGGTAGGCATAATGCCGAGAAGGGTAAAAAGCTTTGACACCGCCAACCCCTGTTCTTCCCATCACTTACCTTCATACCCGAGTACGACAGCAACCAAGCCAACCAAAGCCACTCTACAGTATCATACTCGTAGCGAACGGGAAAAGTTTGACCGAGCACTAGCCCTTGCTCCGTCTGAAACAGTCCAATTTGTAGCCAGGCACTCTGAGCCTGTCCCGGAACGCTTTGAGCCTTGTGATTTGCTAGAAATATTTGGACTATGCTGAGTCATTTGAGCCCCAGAAAAGAAGGTTGAAATCCGATTTCCCGGCCAGGTTTAGCCGGATTAGCCCTTAGTGCGCCCAGCATTGAATTTGATTATTTCAGACCATCAGAGGAATAACCTTCAATGGGGACACGAAGAGGCGGATGACAAACAAGGATCAGTGAGGAGTGCTTTTTTGTTTTGTTACCCTACTCTGACGATTTCACTTTTTGCCTGGCTGCTGGCAAGTATCCTGTTCGTCACCATGTTGAAGAATTTTCAGCAGCAGCAAGCGGGCTGTTGAAACAGCTAGAGACATGTATGGAAAGACAACACGTGACTGTTGGCAAGCCACGAAAGCAATCCTATTTTCACATTGACTCTCATTAGAAATGGAGTCCTGGGCTGGGCAATTGTACAGTACTGTGCTGTACCTGTTGCACTTCGTTAACCTGGCTTCTACAATATGATGAAAATAAGGACAACATTTCAATCGCTAGGCTGCCAAAGTAAGGATTTGTCCGTTGTTTTTCAGAGGTTACAGTAGGTCCTAGCAGCTTTTTGAATGTCCTTTCTCGTACTAGTTACTATACCTTAGGGTATTGCATGATGTATATACACCTGGAATATATGATTCAAACCATTGCTATGTCGGTATTATCCACTTGCATTATCCACTGACTTATAGGCAACCACTTGTGTCTTCCTTTAAGTTTGATTTGTTGCTGCGCTGATAGGGGCGGGTGGCTTGAAACGTGAAAGGAAAAATAGTCGACCCAAAAGTGTGGCCAGTGATGATTTCCAGCATTAAAGCAAAAGCCAAATCCGGGGGCTGGGCGCAGAACAACACAATTGCATCCCGCTATCCCGGATCTCGCTAAAGCAAGATACCTCGCTGCATAGTAGGAATTCCGCGACAGCCCCCAAGTCATACAAAAGCACTCGTTCAGTGGAAGGACAATGGCGCCCAGGCCAATGCCGGTATTCCTGCGGTGAGCTTAAAAAAGACCATTCCTAAGAGGGAAAAGGGAAAGAAAGGACGAGGATGATAACCAGGTAATGAACCTGTTTGGCGTTATAGCGTTGGGGGGATGCAGGTTTTCCTGCCTCTTACGAAGCATTGACAAAAGTCCTCAATATCGATAGGAACAACCTACCAGTAAGCTCTGGTGCCTGTACTCCACTATCTCCGTCGCAGGGTTAATCCCCTGCCCGCCGAAGGTACGTTGAGTTTGCCAGGTTGCCAGAATTGCGAACACCAGTTACTGAGATCCAACACACTCAGCGTGCTCAGGCTTTACCGTGCGAGGAAAGCACTAATCTTTCCCAGGGGATTTTATCCTTGAGTGCGGAGATTAACCCCTGCTACGGACATAGTGGATTACACTTGTAGGAGATTTTACGGTATTTTGTGCTGGAGGGATCATTAACATTCTTCCTCCACTGTCCCGTATGCCCCCCCCTGCCCCGGATGAAATCTTGAAAATTTTCGCTATGGGGATAGCGTGGTGCTATTATGGAATAATTAAGCCTCACTTCTTGGATATTGGAGTCACCTTTCGTCGTAAGGTTGGGTGTATTTTTCTTTTTTTTCCCCTTTTCGCCCTACCGGTATTTGTCTCAGCGAAGGGCTGAAAGAATGGGTTTTTTTTGCCCTGTTTTTTTTCTAAAGAAGGGAATCCTAGACGTCTAGCATGAGTTCTAATTATTCATATTTTTCACTTGGCGTGAGAATACCGGTAACTGTCTGGAGCTGGCGACTGAGGGCAACAGGAGACCAGACACCGGAACCGAGACTGCAAAACCTTTCTACTGAGTGTGCTTGGATTCCCCTTTGTTTACCAGGAAATGTGTTGTCACTTTTTCGAATCTTTTGTCTTTTGTGTCGTTTTTTTTTGAGCTTTTGAGTTGGTAGTTCGCGGTTACCGTTTTCGGAACCCAAGTTCTTGTACCCGAGTACGAGTACCCGGAGAGATTTTTGAGCACAAGACGGGGATCATTCTGCTGGTCAACTGTCCCTGTCTTGCATGAAAAGATCACCACGAGTACTTTTAAAGCACAACAGAATACGGTGCCAAGGAGACACTTCGGTACCGATGCCATCACGATGACCGCCGAAATTCGTAAAAAGGGAGCTGCTCTAAAACTGCTACGCATCACCGTTTTCCATTTTAGGTTAAATTTTCCCGCTCCTCTCTCCTGGTACTTGGGCGTTGCAAGAACAATAGTACTGTAATCCCTCCCACTGGTAGTTGATTCCCCACGGGATCGGACCAGCGAGGGATGATTGAGGTGAGAAAAGGGGAGGAGTCTTTTTTTCACCTCTTCTCCCCCCTCCCTTTCTAGTTGGGGCCGTGAATTTTGGTGATAGATTATCAACAGGTTGCATCTTTCTGCTAGCGTTCATGTGGTTATGCTTGCTCGCTTGATTTCTTGGCACTGTCGTTGTTGTCTTGAGATGAGGCATTAGTCTACTGAAGTACTCGCACAGCCGAGCAGTTCATCCTACGGTTTCGGCTTGCCCGCGGGAGTGATTGATTGACCGGACAATAGAGGAGTTTAATGGATGGACGAAGGAGTTGGAGCCTATTTTCATTACCTCACCGAAATTTTGATATGCTCATACCATAATGTTCTCGGGATGGGTATATGCAGGCACAGTACTATGGTGCCATTCTCCGATATGAAGCAAGGGAAGTGGCGACATTCGAGCAGCGACCACAGAGCGTTTATTGTTTCCCCCTTTCTTTACAAAAGCCTCTACTCCCCATGGGATGCTTGTATGACATTTCTCATTCGGCGAACGCACCATCGCCCTTGTGGGTCGCCATATTTCTTCCCTTCCTTCCTTTTTAGGGTACAGTGATTTTGTGGGGATTTCCCCTCAGCTTACAAGTACAGTACGAGTACCGGTACAGTACCGTATTCATTTGGGCCACGAGTAGCATCTGAGGAAAAGAAAAAAAAAAAGCACCATGAATCAAATTAGATTCCGTTATTTGCTGTGCTGAGTTATCACACCCATGTATGTCAAAGACCCGAGTAATAGATACCATATTTGGCTTCTCCCTTCCCTTGCCCTGGTTTGAACTCTTTTGGGTAGGCTATGGTGCTCGTGCTGGGCCAGTTTTCAGCGAGCGAGTGGGCAGCGTGGGTTGCGATAGGTACAACATATGATATCTAATATGTATATTATAGTACTCGAGTACCGGTACAGTAGTATACTCGCATAGGGCGTGCTTACAAGTAGTTTCGTACAGCATTGGGAATCCGGAGTCCTGGAATTCGGGGATGAGCCGTTATTTCTTGGGCAGTCTAAGACTGTAAAATTTGCTGCTTGGAACAACTACAATTAATCTTGTCCTAGTCACTCGAGTACTGTGATTGGCTGGCGATTGAGGTTTCTTCGATTCTGAGTCACCTTGGCGTTGAAAAGTCAAATTCCGAACCTGAAATAGCTAGCTACAGTACGAGTACCAGTACCAGTACGAGTACTAGGCGATTTTTTAAGTCATCGGAATGGCAAGTGATGAGTTACTACTTAAAGGTATACTAGGGCCGAGTAACTCATCATTTCCCATTCCGATGACTTATAAAAACTTCTAGTACAGACTGATCGACTGATCCCAGATTGCTCAGAGGATATGTATTTTGTTTTTTGTTCTTGTCTCTTCTACTTTTTTTTCTTTCCTTTTTTCCTTTTCTCTTCCATGTTTGCTTTTTGACAGTGTTCAATATTTTGAAAAGGGAAAGGGAAGATCCGTTTTGTTTCTTGAGCTGCACGAGCACACCCATTTGATTGGGCTCGAATCGATCAATAGATTGCCACATGCATCATACTTACTGTTTCGACAGATACTTGCTTGCCATCTCCTGGGCTGCTGAAACGGTGGAAAATTTTGTGCCGCCTCTGTGAGTATCTAAGACAGAGCAGACTAGGATGCGGCGATGATGTGCGTAGGCATGATAATAGCTAATATCAGCTACACGTGTATGGTGTGAAGTTTGCATCTCTACAGATTTACAGTAATTAACAAAAGTTGCTTATTAACATGTGTCTCAGACATTGACAGGGCGGCACACAATTTTCCACTGTTTCAGCGGTCCAGGAGATACTCTTGCCCGCTCTACCGTACCAGTACAATGCGGTATTCAAGCGCTTTGCTAGATCACTTTCTGCACTCGCGTGGCACAAGGTGTTCAGGGTGAGTGTCGCTTGACTGGTGAGAGAGCAGAATATCAGTGGGAATTGTTTGCGTCCTTTTTTCCCCTACCCAAAAATCAACCAAGACGGACTCTTTCTATGGTTACGCTCGCCAAATTTTGTCCAGTTAAACTCGAATCCGTCTCTCCTGCTCGTCCCGCAGCCACTGTACTGTACGACCCCTTAATAATCTACTGAACTGGTTAGGTTTGGCCCGTGCGTGTTGTTTCCAAGCATCCAAACATTTAAACATCCAAGCATCTGGACATGTCTTTGGCAGCGCACGGGTAGCTCAACCTTGGGTCTGAGAGTTGGGTTCACATTATTAATTGACGTAATAGTTCGGTACCGGCACGGTGCCTTTTCCCCCCTACGGTACCACCCCTTCCCTCCTTCTCCTTCCAGCCGAGGCATCATCGGTGGTTCAAGCGCCCAAGCAAATTTTTTTTTTTCTCCTTTGGCTGGGTTCTCCCGTGTGCTATGTGTATGAGAAAGTGACGATGGCCTTTTTTTTTTCCTTGCCCCCTTTCCCTATTATGGACTCGAGGACCGTTCAATTTGCTGGTCGGATGCAACCGATCCCTTGGGCTTGTTGTGTGTCCTGTCCCCAGCCCCGGCACCCTGGAAAGGGGAACCAGTGGGACACGATGGGGCGGATGGACGGGTGGTTGGCTGGATGGGTGGCATGGGGAAAGGGAATGAGGAAATACCGGTAACTTAGGGAAGGGGAAACATCGTCTCGCTTGTTTTTAGATAGGGCAGCGTGATACCGATAGACTGGAGGTGCTGCCAAACAGGATCTAGTTGTCTTGCTACTGTGAGGCAGGTACTTGTTCTACTTGCAGTAAATGGGCCCGGGTGTGGAGCACGAGGAGGAGGAAGAAGGGGAAAAAGCAGTAAAGGTAAGGGTTTATTTTTTTGCCTCTAAGTTAACTTACTCTATCCAAATGTGGGACATCAGGGTGGACCGCATTGTGAACCTCCAAACCACTTTGCCTCCTGCCCGAACACGGTACACAACAATCCCGTACGGGACTGCGCTTTCCACCGCAGGCTGCAAAGCACCAGCCCCGGATCGTCCGGTTAAACTGGGATCCATTCCCCATCCTGCTCACTCGTGTAACGAATTGAGGGCTTCCGGCGGCGAAAGGAAAAAAGAAAAAAGAAAAAGTAATCTTCTGTAACAGGGGACTTGGCCAGAGGTTCGTATGGGACGAGCGCCAGCACTAGTACATATCATGTTCATGCTGACCGCGAAAACGTGTCATGCGGAGGGTGCATAGGTTCGGTAATAGGGTTTGTGCTCGCAAGTGTTGGGGAGAATATTGAAGAAATTTTTAATGAAGGAAGGAGTGGTCACGGGGGGGGAAGAGATGGTGGGAACTGGATGTGGGAAAGACTGGTTGGGCTGAGGCTGGGTGGCTGACAGGTTCTTTTCTCCTAAGAACACGATACCGTATGCACTCCGCCATCTCTTGAGAGCTATGACGCTTGCTTCCCTGCTCGCCTTGGCTCCTTGTAAACACCTGGACAGTACCCTTCCTTCCGGCCCGTCACCATTCAGGCCTTGTGTTGGCAGCTACTGTACTCGAGTACTGTGGCGGGGGTCAAGGACCAGGCCACTTCTCAAAGCCTTTCAGCCTACTGTAGCTTTTTTAGCTCTAGCTTTGGCTTTACCGGCGGTCTCCACCTTCACCATCTTTTACTCCAGCACTAATGGTTGGTTGATACCCCAAAGTCGGAGCCGCAGTATCCTGATTTCTGTTCGATTCACCTTATGGTTTATCACTGTGCGTTTTTTCTTTATAGGGCGAGTGAGACGAACGATTCCACGCAGTTCTAAAAAAGAAACAGAAGGATGGAAATTGCAGTATGATGATGGGGAGGAGGGACGAATAATAGTAATGATCATAATAATAATAATAGCAATAATACAGGCATACAGGAAAATAACGCGGAGAACTCAGCCGCTTTCATCCCCGAAATTCTTTTAGTATTTGAGTTGACAGATGAGAGTTGAATGATGTTGTAGCATTTACTCCTTGCTGGATGCGTGGGAACCACGGTGCCCTCGTAAAACTCTCCGGGGTTCTTTTTTCTTTTCTCCTCAGCCTCCCTCTCAAAACAGAGGCCTGCCCTGATCCCCCTTAATTCTGGTCCCTACTCTACATACGATGAGATTATATCTGCGTTTATGTTTGCGTGATATTGTTGCTCGAGACGGACCGAAAGTGGGCACAGTATTTTGTCGGAATGGTAGAATTGTTATCACTCGGCTCTTTTTTTTGCAATCTTTGGCACTTTGCGTGGGGGTTTCGATACTCTGGGGTCTTATCCGAGAGTGTGGGGTCACTTTCTCTCGTGACCAGTCGCTGAAGCTTGTTTATTGGTTCGGTACTATTCGGATCTGATAAGATATTGATAAGATAGGATGGAACATGACGACATGGAACTCCGTATGCCTTCCCCGGTGCACAGGTAGAACTTTTTAATTTCGCACTCTTTTTACAAGGCCCTGTAGATCGTCTGTCTGCCTCTTTTGCGTTATCAATCGTTTGTATCCAATTCCGATTCGACCCCCTACCGTATCCCTTTCCCCTCCTCCTTTCATCTTTCTTCCTCCTCTACCCCCTACAACTTCCTGCATCCACAGTTCCGTACAGGGCTCTAATTTGCTCCACGGTTTGGGGCTAAGCTTCTCCGAAAACTCCTTGATTATGACCTGCAGCCCTTTGGACTTGATGCAGTGGTCAGTGTCGAACAGAGTGTGCAAGTTTCCCGTTCTCACTCTGTCTATCTCCGAGGAGAATAAACTCCAGCCCTACCAATGCCCCCCACAGCCCCACCAAGCACCGTTCTTTGAAGAAACAGTCAAGGGTGCATTGTTCTCGAGGAGTTTCGTCTTAACTTACAACTTTCTGCTTGTTGCTACAAGTAGTCTACCACTTGTGGCTGTACCCCATCGTGGGAAAAAATTCCACGTGGTACTCGTAGGCTGCGGAGCTAATTCTGTGGGCCCAGGAATAACTCTGGGGGCGCATAGCTAGTGACGCTAGAAGCCCCCGATCAATTATGGCGGAATTCCGTTGTCGTTGCCATCGTCGTCGGATTCATCAGATTCGCTGCCCCTTTCAGGGTCCAGCATCCCCACAATCGTGAGGATGGGAAAAGTTCTCACTGGGGGGGTAAGGAAAAACCTGGACCCCGCCACCAAAGCTACGGGCTTCTCTCACCCTTGTTAAACGAAATTCTCTTCATGCTAGCCCTTACCGATATGGGGATATGAGGCTCTAGCCATTTATGCATCTTGGTAGCATTTTATTATGCTGTAAATATCTTCTACTCGTATATCTAACGTTATATATGATTCCTTTCCAGCCGCTGAAAATGTTTGTCCTTGCCGATAGGCTTGGTGGCGTTATCATAATATGCCACTTTGGTATTTGATAGCTGCCAAGACCTGCCCATTGAAGAACCTCACGGGTTGGCCGTACAAGCAGGTGAACATTGTGCATAGCTGTTGGGAGGGTCTGTGTAGTTTTCGCCAT
Organism: Tuber borchii; assembly: GCA_003070745.1. Lineage (NCBI taxonomy): Eukaryota > Fungi > Ascomycota > Pezizomycetes > Pezizales > Tuberaceae > Tuber > Tuber borchii. Next base: position 170,354 of record NESQ01000047.1, read on the forward strand.
TGGACACTTTGGCATACCGGTATACCTTTGTTCACGCTTGGTCCTCAACGCTGTCTACCCTAAGTCTGGAAATTATCGTCTCAACGCTCTGGCATTGTTCAGCTAACCTGCCGCTCGTGTGCTACCTGAAACGGAAAGAATTTACCTTTTCACGAATCTTGCCACCCGCGATTTTTCTTGAGTTTCTGGCCTTCTTGTCGTATCGTGTCATCGGCGCAACATCGAAAGAGAAGTTTCTCTTTGCTCATGCCCTATATCGGTTTCTAACCCTTGCATTGCTCTGTTTTCACCGTCATAGAAGTCGCCCCTTCGTTCTGCTCTGTCTCTTTGATACCCGCCACGGGCCATTTGTTTCTTCTCTTGCGCATTCACTTCCTGCGCCTTCAGGATGAGATCGAAATCCTACTCGTACAGGGTTGCAAGGTAGCCCGGATCACACTTCCGCTACCGGACCAATCTGACATGCCTTGAGAAGTAGGCGATCACATGTTTTTATCCGTTCCTCGAATAGTATATCTACACTCGCATCCATTTTCTATCGCCTCGCTGGCGAATAGTGGGACTATGGGCTTGGCCCGTGCGGGGATGCCGTTTCTAAACACCTTCTAGCGCACGCTACAACATGATCTAGGCTTAAGGGATTGTTGGCAGCCCTCATGGGTTGAGGCTTGCCGTTCAGTGTGTGTCTGACTCCGATACTACTGTCTTTGTATCCGGAGGGGGGGTATCGCCACCCCGCTACCTATCATCCTCGCAGCGCGGAAGAGCCATCCTGGAGATGAGGAGAGGGCTGCTCCTGAGATGAAGGCCGAAGTGGCCGCGGGGGTGGTCCCGAGAGGACCGTGCTCGTGTGAAATGCCGGGGTAACGGTTATGAGGTTGTCGCGGAGAAGTTTGGTTGGTGGGAGGAAGGCCGTTGGTGTTGTTGGTGGTTTCGGCCTGTGCACATGATGGTCCCGAATGCATGCTTTGGGTGTACGGCTGTTCAATTTCCCCCCGGGAGTTATTTTACACGCATAGTAAATACTCGCATTGTGAGGAGGGTCCTAGGTTGGTAGTACTCGTATACTTGCGGGGTGGTTGGTGCGTGTCGTCCGTTTCCGCTTGCTCGGTACAGGGTGTTGGCCTTTGGGTTGCACGGTACTCGGTACGGGATCGTTGGTAGTGCCCCGCAATGTGGCACAAGCTAAGGAAGGGAATGGTTTCTAACGCTGGGGTTGTGGAGTTCGAATTGGACATGGGTTTCAAATGCGAGTGATAATTAGTGACTGTGGACTTTCTCGCATGGGTGAAAACGTTTCAAACCACGGAGTGCCGGAAGTACGTCTGGTGCTATTAGCTGTGGTGGGGCGCTTAGGCCACCGTATTGAGGACGTGCTTCTAGACCACTAAACCAGCACGCGGCCTTCGATAAATAGTGATACGAGGATATTCGTACCACCGCATCAGGCGCACACTACCATCCACCAATTCTCCAACACTCCTACTAACAAACGGGGCTGTGTGAGCACATTGCAAATTAAATAAGCGTATGAATTTTGTTGTACGCGGTTCTATGCATTCTTGAAGGATTCAAGTACGGTAGTCGCCATATACCTGTGCCCTTGGTTGACATCGTGAGCGATCCACCAGCCCGAAGCATTACGACTCGAAGCGACCACACAAATGCGTTGCTCTCGACACCATAAGTTGTGTGGGTGTGGTAATTTAGTTGTGCCGCTGCTGTGCCTTGGGGCTCGGCAGGGTAGAGTCCGGCGCAGTAGGAGTACATTACGGGACGAGTGGGTCTGGGGTTGGCGGGGTTGGATATATGGATGAATCGGGTAAGATGGATGGGCCTTTGAGTACATTATGTTTGCCGTAAAGAAGGAGAGGAAGGGGTGCGAGCATTCTATTTGTTTTCTTTCCTTCATTCTTTTTTTTTGGGGCGGGGGTTCCTGTATTACTGGAATTGCTAGAATCTTGGATGAATCGTATCATGTATTATCACTCGATTGAGAATCGCTGGACGGATAGGTGAAACCCCTTCTATATGGAGGTTTCTATTATAATATGTGCTGTGAGGACTAGGTGAGTTGAGGGGAGGGAGGGGGGGAAGAGGAGGAGGTGATACAAGTCGGACTATCGTCCGGACAGAGCATAAAGCAGAACAGAAGCATATATGGTAAACAGGGAATTAGAAGGTTGCGGATTCACACACCCTCAGAAGAGCGAAATCGCCACACCTTAAAGCTACCGAAAGCTTAGGTATCCCTTAACCTGTATTCAAGCACTGTGGCTGAAGGCTAAGTTGATGGCGTGGGTCATGAGGGTAACTGGACTAGGCAAAGTGGTAAGCGATCAGAATCCTTACCTTGTAATCATGGCTAGTGCTAGATACTAACAGTACGTAGTCTATTTGGGAAATCGTGATAGGAAAAACATTGTGTTTCACAAGTGGTGTAGTGCTCAGAATACCGCGGGGTCAGTAATGTTCAGCATTGCCATGATGGAAGCCAGAGTGGCCGCGTAGATTTGCTCCTGGGTACTGAAATAGGCTAATGTTCAACATTCTGAACGGGGTTGGACACCGGAAAAATACCATTGATCGTTACTCCTTTTGTGTTGAATCTTAACTCTAGTTGCTACTTCTTTCATCCATGTGATCGATGATCTCTACTTTAGCGTGACGCTAAAAGTGCCTGAACGAAAGTACAGGTTAAGGGATGCCGGGAGCGCTCGAGCTGGTGGTGGAGATAGTGTAATTACTTGGGCTCCAATAGTAACTTTTGCGGCGACGTTATACTCGGGTGTGTCCATAAAAATCGGAAACTAAGGGTGGCAAAACAGGGTTTAGATGGATCGGGAGATAAGAATGTCTGGAAACTAAAACATGCAAATCCCTGTAACAAAGACATCTTAAACAAGATATGTTGAACCAAGTCAATAATTGTACCAAGCAAGAGACAAGAGACCAATATAAGGCAAACTAAGTGGATTGAAAGTAAGAGAAAAAAATGGGGATATAGTCTGTTCCAAGGTTGAAAGGTTCTGTGATTGGTACCACTAGGCTATATTCATGATATCAAATTTATTCTGCTGGATTCTGTCCCCTATACATGCTCTTTTCTTTTCAACATACTACAGGTTCTTAGACTGCTGATCTACAAGGGGGCTTTCCATCTTTTGTTGTATTCTGCTCACCAACCTCGCATGACAAGGGTATTGATCTTTCCGATTTTTATGACCATACCCGAGTATAGAAGCCATCCTGGTTTTTTTTTTATCCAGGGAAAGAAGGCCTAAAAAAAACTTGGTAACTTGACCCCCCGACAGACTTCCCTCGTTTTTTTTTTCACTACTACTATTGGGAATGTACTGGGCGGGATGGTGCTAGTAAGATAAAGTGACCTAAGCATCAGAGGAAGAAGGAGATACCAATGCTTATCACTTTTGAAAAAAAAAAGAATGAAAAAAACCTGCGTGAGATTGCTCAAATCGTGGATTGCTGTTCTTTGCCATTAGGCCGGATTGGCTCTCGTATGTTATGTGGTTTTAATAGGAAAGTCGTGAGCTTTCCGCGATAGTTTTACAGTACAGTACAATACGGGACCGTTTACCCCGTTCTAAACTCCACCTCCCCCCTCGAGTTTTAAAGCGTGGGTATGAGTTGAAGTGGACGAGTTATGATAAGGTGAGAGGGTTATTATAATATGATAGATGGGTTTATGGGTGTGTTTGCGTAAATCTTGGTAATGGTGAGGGTGTGGTATACATATATAGGAGGATGTTAAGTGGGGGGTTGTATGATAGTTAATATAATAGGAGTTTTCAATGCTATAATAATAATAATAATAAAAAGACTTTTCAGTAATGAGTAAAACAACAAAAGTTGCATTAGGTTACTTTACGGTGTTAACCGGTAGTGTTTTTACATTTTTGGTATGATAGCATATTTGAATGCATAAAGGGATGGATATAACTGAGGGCAAAGTGTACTGTACCATAGAGGCTAATTACAGTGAATCCTACAGATATTTGTTAAAAAAAAGAAAGAAATCCATCTATTGACAAAAAGCTTCAAGTTGCAGGATTTTGCTAGAAAAGAGAAGAGAATGTGGGTGGCCACTTGTAGAGTATGTGCTATTATATGTTTGGGGTTTTTCTTCAATTTTCTTTTCTGCTTTGTGCATTGTTTCTGGGTTTCTGGTAGTTTGGTTAAATAGAATTTTATAGCGGCTAATAGATCTCTGGAATCTTTGTACCTATCTGGAAAAAAAGTGTGTATTGTAAAGCAGAGTAATAGTAAGTTGACTATTTCTGGGTGTGCCAAATTTACATGAAATAGCAAAGTAAGCTAGCTTTTTTTTCCATATTTTTAACTTTTGAAAAATTCCTGGTGGCAGTTTGAAGAGGAGATATAATAGAGGTACTTACTTGTACAGTACTGTACATACTATGACGTTGGAATTACCATTTTCTCGGCTACGTGGGGGGGGGGGGGTGGGACGCCACTGACTTAGCTCTCAGCTGAGACGGAGAAAAAGGAATACAAGTAGCGCCTTACTGGGAGAGGCAACTACAACGTCCTGGCACATCTATCTTCTATTCGAATCCCACGAGATGGCACAGTAGAGTCATGTCCGTAAAGCTCTCATGCCGTTCCTTGCATCATATCTCAAGAACAATACCTATCAACAGTAACAGATAGATATTTACCAAATATCCCTCAGGGACAATGCAAACTTCCACCATAATTTGTTTTACCGAATGATACGAGAGAGGGTCAGCGAAGCGTTTCCAAGGGCTGGTAGCACTTGGAAGGATACGAAAACTTTGCGGATACAGCCGCAGGTGGTGGATTGAGCATTCTTTGGTACAGTGCTAGTGACTTGTTATGATGGAATACTGTTCTTGGGATTAGGGAAACGCGGCATGGCGCAAGTTTTTTCGAAGTGTAACTGTAGTGGAAGAAAATTATGCTCTAGGCAAAGGTGTAGCGATATAAAACAATTAAAATAGAAATACCTACTCTACTTAGTTGAGCAATGAAATGCTATAAATGTATTTTATCTGATTATATTCACTAGCAAAAAAAAAAAAGAATTCGGTCATCACTCACCCCTCTCCAACCAGCTATGGATGTAATGCTAAATGCTAGTGATGTCCAGCGCAGCCCCAGAGGACTCACTGGCCAAAAAGCGCAAAATGAAACTCCCCCTAAAGTCTAGGGATGGCAGAATGGTCAAGGATCCTATCGATATTTCAGGCTTCAGGGCAACACACCAGGTTTCCCCTATAAACCTCATCACCGCTGAGATTTCGCAGTCTCTCTGCTGCTTGTTCTGGAGTGATATCGCGTTGTGGCTCGGCCATGAGTTCGTATCTAAAACTTTATTAATGGGCGGCGGGGTTACAAGGAGGACACAATGCTTACCCAACGAGGAATTTCCTCACTGTAGCACTACGGAGTAGTGGAGGGACGAAGTGTAGATGCAGGTGGCATGCCTTGCGGTCCTCCGGGTCGCCGTCAAGGGGTGCCTGATGTATTCCCATACCTTTTGTAGCATGGTTAGTTAGCTAGGTTGACGGTCTCTGGCTGATTTTACTCACTATAAGGGAAGTTCGTCTCAAACAAATTGTCGTACTTCTTCGTGACGATAGAAATAACCTTCGCGAGCCCAATTTGCTCCTCCTCCGTTAACTCTGGAAGGCTATGTACCTCTCTTCTGCAAATGATCATAGTCTCGAACGGCCATATAGCCCACCAAGGACACAGAGCCGCAAAATGGTCGTTGAGCGCCACAATCCTCTTCTCCTTTGTAATCTCAAGATCCACGTAGTCCTTCAACAACCCGGCCCCATGTTTACGCTTATACTCCTTCATGTTCTGAATCTCCAAACTGGGTTCCTCTGGGATGCCAGTGGTCGTCCAGACCTGACCGTGGGGATGCGGGTTCGAGCAGCCCATAGCAGCACCTTTATTCTCGAATATTTGCATATAGGTGTATTGGTCTCCAGGGACTGTGATCCCGAGCTCCGCCGCCGGTACCTGGTAATATGGGGATGATTTGGGGAGATGGGATGCGTAAAGTGCTGTCCAGGTTTTGATGATTGGGACTATCATCTCGGTCGGTATGTCTGCCAGGGTGAGATTGTGGGATGGGCTAAAGCATATTACGTAGCACTTGCCTCGAACACCGGCGGCCTGTAGAAGGAGGGAGGATTTGTCTGTTGGAATCATCTCTATAGTGAGCCTCTGCGTCCTGTTCTCACACTTCGCAAGGCGAACCTACCCCCGGATTCTGGTTGAACATAGTCCTGCTGATCTTCCTTTACAGCACTATAGTCGTTGACGAAAACGAATGTCTCTGGGTATGCCGGGTTGGTGTCGCCCACTGCCCTGAGATTTCCAGGGCACAAATAACACGAAGAATCGAAAACCGGAAGCGAAGTTTTAGAGGGGGTTTCTTTCTGACCCCTGTAATCATATTAGCCCCTCAATCTTCCTAAAAACAGGGCAGGAATTTTCAGTTCTTACTGCCACGGCCGCTTCGTGCGATGTGGTGAAACGAGAATCCATGATCCACGTAGCGGATTATACCGACGGTGGGAAATGTCGTCCAAGACTTCACGATCGCTCATTTCTCACACTCTCTACCTGCTGCTAGTCCTTGGGTGAGGGATTGATATGAATTGAACGGAGCAGCGGGAGGTGGGAAGAGGGTGTTTGTATTCAGCGTTTAATCGAAGGTGGGACATGTTTGTTAGCGGGGTTGAAGCGCCGAAGGGGTCCCCTCAGTTTAAACTTATAAAGTGCGGCTTCCTAAGTTCTATAGAATATTACAACATTTGGTTACGGGTATCATATCGGCTGATTCCATGGAAAACTATGGACAAATCGAGCCATGGCATCCCAAAGGATGCCCTGGATATAGGATATCCCCCGCTCCTAGCCATCGAAGACATTGTGGACAAATGAATGTTTTCCTCGAACCTCTACCGAAGAGCGCTCGAGCGCGCCGGGCGCGAGGACCGTGGCGTCCGATTGCTGGTATCCCGTTAACAGGTCCGGCTCCAGACAGCTTGCCATACCGCTGTAGTAGTGATGACCCCAGAGGAACTAGCCCACTACCGATATCCTAACGCCTGGAGTAAATCCCCATCCCAACGATCAACCGTAACACCCCTGAGCGACCAAACAACCAAACCCACCAAGGCTATAATCTACACCCTATGTAAGGCAAAGGAATAAAAACAAATGCTTCTCAAGTAGATAAAACAAACCCAAGCATCCTCGAGCAAACCCCCGGCATCATACCAAGCCATGAGACCAAAACACAAGCCATCACTCTCTCACAGCACAACTCCATGACAATTGAACGGAGATCAACCTCTTCATTCCGGCACCTCAGGGTGGTGGCTAACGCATTGCTTTCCGGTGACAAAGACTGTGGCTTCGAGCCTCATTAGTGTTGCGAGAAGTGTATTGCTCTGGCTCATCATTTTTGTTCACTTTCCTTATCGCACAAGAAAGGGCATTTTCCTTTATGCTTAATACTTATCAAGCAAAAGTGAGATAAAAATATAATGAGAAATGATCGGCACGGCAAATTGCCCGCATGAACACTAAACCCACAGTCTACCATATTGGAAGGGGATAAACAAATCCCCCGATTGGGGACTGACTATCGGCCCCGCCCGCGATGCCGATGTTCCACTGGATCGTTTATCGTTTGCAGGGGCAAAGCTACAAAGTACTCGAGTATGGTGAGTCGCCTCTGTAGCCGGAGCGGACATTCATTCTGGTTTAGTAATATGGTGAGGGAACTCTGTAGTCGGTGTGTTTTTGCCAAGAAATATTGTCCATCTTCAACCACCAAAGGATTTTCAACCACAAGTCTAATGAGAATTATGGCTCTATTAGGTGATAGATTGAATGGCCCTCTACACACTAATAGAGAGAAAATAGAAATATCTCAAGTTTTCATAGAGATAATAGGGTTTAAAGTTTGCCAGTTTCAACCAGTTAAAAGGGGAATGTCAGGGGTATTTTTAGGCAGGTTAATGACTGCTAACCTCATTGAGAGGGACTGTTAATCAATATTTGCCAAGAAATTAACCTATATATAATTCAGTATTGACAAATTAACCTACTGTTAATAAACGAGAATGAATGTCCGCCTGTTCCGACTATAGAGTTCCCTCACCATAGTACTCGGGGGTTGACAAAAGTCGGGTCCACTTCCGAAAAGAGACGTCTCCGTTGCGTGGGACCAAACCGGATTAGGGAATTCGAGTGATAGCTAGTGAATTTTTTTTGGTGGCGGCAAAAAGTCAGGACCGGTAACACAAGCATTTGCCAGCGTTTGCTGGAGAATTCGCTGAGCGAGTGCTTGTGTTACCGGTCCCCAAATACCCTTACACCCGAGTACATCGATTGCCAGGTGTATCCCCATTATAGGTGAACAGCCTGGTGAGCCTCTATTAATTGCCGTGCCAAGGAAATCAACAGTGTAATAATAAACAAGTCCGTGCTCCCGCCAGAAGTTTGACTTACGAGTACCTCTCAATGCCTCTATTAAAAACTTGAGATATTCCCTTTTTCTCTCTGTTCACGGATGGAGACTTAGCCACCTCACCATCTAATAGAGCTGTAAGTTAATCCTCATCGGACTGGTTCTTGGAAATCCTTTTCGGGTCCAAATTGTTGTGCTCCGGCAATACTTGTAGATGTCCCTCATCATACATACATACTCGAGTGCGGTATCTTCCTGCCAATGATGCTGCACATCAGCTAAAAGGGACCGATCGACAATGGGGGGAGGCAGCCGGAAGCCCCGGATCCAAGCTCATCCAACCAGACTCAACCAAATGACATGGTTAAGCTTCTCCCCACGTCATCCCTAAGTTAACAACAACAATCACTCACCCACCACCCTTTCTTTCTTTCTCCCACAGAGCCTCACTCCCACCACCAACAACCAAACCAAATCGAAAAGAAAAAAAACGAAAGACTCCACCACATCACCCAAAACCAGAAACCCCGAAAAATAAATTAAAAAATGGACCACCTAGCAGCCTACCTCCCCCAAGCCCCCGGCCTACTTCCAAAATGGCTACTCTTCGTCGCCGTAGTCGCGCTCGGCAACTCCGTGCAAGCGTACCTGACGCTGCGCTTCAACAAACGCATATACTGTGCGCGCCCACTCGACGTGACGGCGCTCTCGTCGCGCACTTTCGGCACGTGGACCGTGCTCAGTGCAGTCCTGCGCGTCTACGCTGCTTACCACATTCATGATCCCGTCGTTTATGATCTCGCGATCTGGAGCTATGCCGTTGCTGGGGTGCACTTTGTTAGTGAGTGGTTAGTTTTTGGGAGTGCTGGGTTAGTATCGTGATTTTGATTTTGATTTTGATTTTTTATTCTCTCTCCCGAAGTCTTTTAAGGGGGGAAATTGTAGCTAATTCGGAGGATAGGCTGGGTGCTGGGCTGGCGGGGCCACTGATCGTTTCTTCGATGAGTCTTGCTTGGATGATTACACAGCGAGGGGAGTATTAGGGGAATTTCAAGTGATTGGATTAGGGTTAGGAAGATGGGAGGTGAGAATTGAGGGAGGTTGCGCAGTTGTTTTTTTAGATGATACTTAGTATAAATGAGAGCAGCTGGAGGAGGAGGAGCTACCTAGTAAGAGACCATAAAGCTTTAACACAACTATCGAACCATCGTCCATAGCACACAGATAAAACCACAACATATTTGATTGATATCAGGTTCTTAGTCACCCAATTAAGTTGATTATGTTCCTGTCCTACTAATATAACCTTTGCAACTTTTTCCTTCCCTTTCCCCCCTCCCATATTTTCATTAACGCCCAAGTCCCAAAATCCCAAAAGCCAAAAACTCCAACCAGCAAATCACACAAAAGAAATAATGCCCAAAGGACTAAAACAGCATAGCCAACTCCATATCCCTCATCCCGGGAGTCCGCTCAGTATGTCCCCACCACTTAACCCCCCTTCCAGAAGCAAAGCTCGTGGAATTCCACCTGCCACTGCACATCTCTACCCCATCGCCCGGCCTCCATTCTGTCGATACTCGGGCATTAAGTAGGCCCGAAACAGTCAGAACAGCAAACTCGTCGCCCCAAAGATCCGGTAACAGCTCGTACTGGACTTTGCTCTTCCAATCTCCCATGAATGCCTTCAAGTCGACGCTTAGTCCTTCCTTCTTCGCGGCGCCCTCGGTCACCACGATGCGCATAAATGTGCTCTCCTTTGCCGCTTCAATTCTCTCCTGTGCGTTTATCCGCGCTTGGGGGAGTGAACGGGAGTAGCGGGTTTCTGGGTAAAAGTATTTGTCTTCCCGCTGTTTTTGCCGCGCCCTCAGAAGGCGGGCTTCGAATCTGTCGAAGGGGAGGACAATATGCTCAAGTGGTTTGCAGACGGCCTGGATGATGCCATGATGGTCCGATGGCGCGCGGACGGCCTTTAGGGCGGGGAAGGCGGAGGAGTGGATGCTACGGGCGAGTAGAACGTTGGCTGGTCCGGGGATTAGTACGTCCCAGTGGAGGAGTTGTAGGCTTGCCGATGCGAACGTTGGCTTGGCCTTTTTTGCTGATGACTGCGGGGGTAACTGTGGGCTGCTGGTTTGCACCAGTGTGAACTTCTCCAGGTGGGTCAGGTGGGAGAGTATCTTGGAAATGAGGAGCGTCGAGAGAAGCTCGAGTTCTATCAATGATAACGAACGGATCCTTCGGCAGACGGAGACTCGGTCGACGTACTCTGATACACCTGCGTCCGTCACGCCAGGGAGCTCCTCTAATCGTAGGTATTCGATTTGGTCTGGTATAGCCAGGAGAGTGTTGTTATCGAATTCGTAGTCATGGAACCGAGCTACAAGTAGCTTCTTGAGCGAGGGAAGTCGTTCGAATACACCCGCGAATGTGAGGTGGCTCATCGACCCGGCCTTGTTCCCGGGTCCTCCTTGCAAGACCAATGTCTCTAGCTTAGTCCAGCGGATGTGCCCGTTCGCGAAGGATTCTGACTGAGACAACTGCATAGGTCCCTCGGACCCAATCGTCCAAATATGCTCCTTCAAAAAGTCTCGAGAGAGAAGCGCGGTCTGGATATTATCCTTCACACCCACTTTATACACCGGATAGTGCCCCTCCAACCTTTCCAGGTGCGGACACAGCTGGACTATTGATGCCACAAGCTTGTTGTTTTCCTTGCTCTCTTTGGCCGTCAAGTCTTGGTACTCGGGCAGCTTCAATTGCTTGACCATGGCAGCAAAATCAGGCCTAACAAGTAGTGTCTTTCGGAGAAGCCATGCTCGGCATCCATTTCGCAATTTCATCCGCTTCTTAAGCTCGGGTGAATCGGCTCCCGCAATAAATATCTTACCGTATCTATTATTTGAAACTTGTCAGCACCTAACCCTGGGATATCGTGTGGAGACATTGCGGTAACAAACAAGTGTGGTACGGCAGCTGCGTGCCATTCCATGCACACTTTCGAGTAGGATGAGAGATCTCTCGCCAGGCAAGTAGGGCATGAAGGCTCGAGGAGATCCTTATGTAACGCTTCCAAGTGTCCCAGGATCCGGGAGTGTACATCTCGTGGAAGAACAACCTCACAGACTGCAGTGGGCGGCGGTGGTCTTTTAACCGTACGGCGAGGCCCTAGCATGCAGAAGTCAAAGTAACGATGATTCTGTCGACGAGGCTCTCTTACTGCCATTGTTGCACCTGATGAACCAAGGTGAGTCTAGAAATTGGCTTCGGCCTCTAGTTAAAGGAGGAGGAGAAAGGGAAACACCGGGCTGGGGGTGGGTTCCCTATTATAAACCAACTTCCTTTCCTGTACAATATATCCTCCCAGCAGCCCGAGTTTACATTTTAGCTACAGCCCGGATTTCGCGCCTTAGGTACCCGACAAGGATGACCCAGCGAGAAAAATCGTAGGGAAAAATAAGTAAATTGGACCAAATGGTTGGCGTTGGATGAGGCTCTGGCCATCCCCCCACCCGTGGGTACCCATTCTCTATCAATCGGTCTGTGGCTTCGCTTCAGATACGGTAGCGTAAAAAGAGAAGATCAGCATGGAATGGTTCAAACACAGCTGAAATTCCCCATAGTATGGAGGATCCACCATGCAACAATCCAATTCACCCCTGGTTCATCTCTAATATCCTTCCAATGCGCTGTATATGATTTTTGGTGCTAGCCAGCTGGGAGGCTGAATTAACCCTGCCTGCATCCTTCGGTAGATCGCCAGGTCGCCGACTTGGTTTTACCGAGCACCGACCAATCGGGATCCAAGGTTCAAGATTCAAGACGAGCCAACATTGGGGGCGAGAAAATGCCGGAGAGGGAATATTTTTAAGCTGATCTTGGCTATTAGTTGAAGCATCTTTAAATTGACGAATAGAAGGAGGTAGATACCTGAGGAGCTGGAAGATATATCTTTTTGTGACATATCAACACACAAATAAGTTATGTTGCGATGCCTTCAATATTGCACCCACAACTGCCCGATCAAAGCTCCCTTTGCCGCTTATCTAGGAACACCTTTCAAGCCACAGCCATGTCATTTCGGCATCGGGGTATGGATCAGTCGGCAGGGAGATTGATGCAGATTTCTGAGCGCGCTGATTGTAACTCGATCAAAGCGCCTTGATTCTGGTGATACCGTCAGTTACTCCAGTAATTCACCCTGAAATTTCGCCAGCCTTCAAGCGCCACCTCGTACCACACAAGCACAGACACTCCCGCACTCTGGAGACTCGAGCATGTCATAAACGAGCAGACAACACAAACAAAACTCCAGAACGATTGCTTTCTCTCATAAATGCTCGCGGCACACTTAAGCGAACCGCCAGCAGAGATTGGACAAAACAAGCGAGGTGAGAAAAGCAATGGTTTTGTCTCCTGTAACCTGCACAAATATTCGATCGGTAGAATACTGCGCGATACGGTTGAATTAAAATTGGACATTGTTTGAAGGGCTCGTGTTACCTTACGCACTGCGCGTGCTTTTTATCCCACCAATTGCTGGTTTAGGGTGATTTGATCGGGCCCGGCACAGCACTTGTCGCGACTGCCAGTGGATTGTGAAGTGGACGTGCATCTCGCCGTCGCCGAGCGGGACAGAATTTCCACGAACGATATCGCTGCCCCCCGAAGAGCCATAAAGAATAGGGTCCCGCCGCTGGTAACTCAGCATCCGATAACCAATACTCATGAGCTATCGGGTAGGATATTTACAGGAAATCCTGATTCAAAGTCACCAACGAACAATTTCAATCCCCGCCCCCGCGATCTCCCAACTTTAGCATCAAGTACCCGGTCCAATGAGAGCGTGTTAGGAAGCCCAGCTTCGGATAGGAACGTATTACTTCGTCAATATAATAAGTTAGGAAGAAATTACCCATCCCACATTCCCCTACTAGGCATATTCCGTTCATGTCTGATCCTTAGCCTCTCCGGTGAATTTTAGCCTCTCCGATGAATTTTTGCCTCTCCGGTGAATTCTCAAGATCGATAGAAAACTTGTAACGAGTGAGACTGGATGATTGGTGGGGTGGACGATGATTAACACGACCACATTCTGATACGCTGGGGTGAAGATTTTTCCTGCACAAAGTATGATACAAGAACACTCAGAATTGAGTGATGGTGCCATGTGGTGCCCTTGGTATGGTTATATGGCAAAGTACTCGAGTATTAACAGCCTGCAGTGTTGTTCCCACCTTGCAGGGATGGGTGGGCCTTGATCGTGCTGAATGAGTAGTATGCTTTTGCTCCTACCCGAGTATGGCAATTCAATTGGGAAGCAACTTCCCCGCGGGGGAAAGTTTTTTTTTAGGAGAAGGATTTTCTCAAATATCCAGGTAACCTGGTATGCTGCCAACTATCCTGGCACTGACGCTGAAGATCTTTCCCCCTGTGGAATTGGCATGTTAGCGGGCTACCCCGCCAGTTGGCCTGTGCTTCCATACCAGCACTTAAGTACCAGTACCGTAAAAACTTTTGCGATTCGCTATCTGAGGATTCCTGGAGACCGAGTCATTAGCCCAAGATAGGTTTAGCTTGGAAAGCTGAGAAGATCAAACAGGGCCAAAGCACTCAGGCTATACCATGCCAGGAAAGCACTAATCCATCTCAAGAAACTTTGTCTCTGAATCCCGAGATTTGCGGCCTAACCGATGCGGGGAATAGCCAAAGTTTTTACTGTACCACCTCTTCCTGAGAGCGAATCGCAAAAGTTTTTACGGTACTCGAGCAGTTAGGGGACCAGCATAAGTGAGGTGATATCATTTTTTACTGGCCAAAATTCGGTGAGTGAAACTAGACAAAGGGCTGATCTTGGCTATTTTTTATTTTTTTTGAGGTTCGCAAGAGTCAGGTGAGCCCTCTACCTTAGAATCTCGAATGATTGCTATTCTCGAATTGTATCCTCTGGTAGGGTTTGTCATTTTTTTATAGTTATCTTGGATCCCACTGCTGTGCCACGGGGGTTCCGAAATACTACTTGTCCCAGGCAATCAGTACTTGGAAATAGGGGGGATATGCGGTATTGGCTAGATACGCACTATATTTCTTTGATCTTTGTTTTCAGGTGCGGTACTTGTGGCCTGGGCAAGTGCCCTCTGGGTAGCCAAAGTGCCTGCGAGCCAATCACATCTCACTCGCTTCACTTACTCTCAACTCATGGGATGAGTAAGTTATCATGCGGGTATGATGTTCTGTTTCCTTTTGCCTCATCTATTTGTACGGATTAGTCATTGTCACGTGGGGGCGGTATCACGTAGTGCCAAATTAATTTACCGTAAAATCTAGCTGTTCGGGAATTGACCGGGCTCGGGCTTTTCGAAATCTCCAGTACCGCATCAAGAGAACTGAGCTTTTAGTAGTTTTTTTTTCTTGAGAGAGAGGAAAAATTTGGTCTATCATTAGCCTTGGAAACTTGGTCGGTTGTAGGTTGTCCTGTTCTAGGTCAGTTCATGAGGGATCGGGTTTTGGGGGCAATGAACAAGGATGCCGTGGGAAATTGTGAAATAACTTGCCAAAAAAGCCCGCTATCCGAGTACCGGTGGTGAAAGGTGCTCGGACACTCATGTTAAATTTTGTTGCACATCCCACTTGTAGCTAGGGAGCCAAGGATTGTACCGTAACCTAAGACTTAAACCAAATAATCCTTCCTACGGTATGACACTGTAAATATTTGTAAGGGCAATTGGTTGGATACCCTTAATACATCTCCACTCGCGGCCCTAGGGATGTCTTGGGTAGATAAAATCCTTCCGTCACTATCATTACCGGCAGCGTAGCGGAAATTGTAAGCAGTCCTACGTGCGGCCTATCGCGGTTTTCACCGGTGCCAGTACTCGGGCGTGGTCTTCCACACCTGCTGGGAAGACTCAGTTAAGTGGCACCGGATGCTGTGGTCTTTCAATGGTGTTGGAAGTCGCCCTAGAAAGATGAATTGGCAGTGCAGGCTGTGTCCCGTTTCTCAGCCTAGTTTCAATTGCTCTATAGGGTGCTAGATTTGATTAAGCCCATCCCTTTAGATAATCTATCCTTTCTGAGTTCAGTCTGGAGTTGACATGTGTGTCCTACTGCTTGGGGAGATTCGTGTTGGGTACGGGGATCGCATTCTGGAGGGCAACTAGACGGGGAGCTCTGATGGCTGTAAATAGTTTTTGGACAAGAGAGGTACAAGAGAGAGAGAAAAAGAGTAGGGCTCATCACTAATTAGACCGGACAGTATATGAGACATAAGAGTGACAGCTAGTGATGAGATAAGAGTAAAGGAAGCCGGTGGGGCCTGGAAGGGGTGCTCCTAGGCGTTAGAGTGGCCGAGGTTCTAGAAAGGCGTGGAGGGGCGGTTGTAAGACTGGAGAAATGGATTTCGTTGTATACCATCAAGGATAAACCACACCTTATATATGTTTTTTTTTGCTCTCTGCTTCAGTAGATCACCGGGCCGGATTTGGATAAACATGGCCAATCATAGGCCCTAGGTAAGGCCTAGACAACCCGATACTTTAACTTGAGTATCCACCGGCTGCCGCTTTAGAAACCTCTTTTCTACGGATTTAAAATCGAACAGCAGGGCTGGGAGTTCTCTGAGATGTCTCTCGCGTAGGAGAAGCTCTCTGGTCTCTGGGTTAGCAAGGTGATTATTCCAGGGGTTGGTGCCAAAAAATCCATTTTATAAGTATCTTGTATTTTATTTACACTCACTGTTGCCATGGAATATGCAAGAGACTCCGATGCAAATACGACGGTACAGGACATAAGGCACGTTGACAGACATTTTGGTCAGTTAATGCAGCGGCGGGTGTGCGCATAATCTATATTTGACACCGCACCCCACCCAGTAGCTCAATTTAAATCAAAGCTTGAGGAGAGACAATGCGGATTGAAAGGAAAAAAATTCAAGAAAAACTAATATTTGGCATACAATTCCTTTGCAGCTATCCCTCCTAGGCATTGATTCCCATGGCTTTCTGGAAAAAAATCTCCATCGATACTCTTGGCTCAAACATAATTAAGAGTTTCTACTATGTGTCTCCTAATAGTATCGGAGCCATCTTTAGGCTAGTGAATATCAGGAAATCGCTTATGCAGGCTTTCCTTAGGTCTCTTTGGGTAGTGCTCAATATAGTTAATATCAGGTGAATTGGGAGGCTATTCCATAGCCTGTGTGTTTTCTTTCATCCAAGTTAAAATGTCTACATGGTATATATTTTTACATTGTAGTACTGAAAAACCAAATCCTCAATTGTATACTCTATCTCTTGCTAAGTATCCATTAGACTACCCCCTAGAGCTCTAATATACATCAATGAGGTAAGCCCTTATTCAAAAACTTGGAATTAAGGGACCTTTCTTCTAGCTCAGATACAAGTCTAAAACATTATCTTAATCTCAAGCTCATTTGACGTGCTATAGATGTGGCCCTCTGCTTACCATTCTTCTTAAGTTCTTAAGATTCTAACCTCTAAGATCTTTAACCATTTTTATAGACCACTTGTCGCCGAAAATAGCACACTCAATATCATCCTTCGTCTAATCTGTATAACCTAGTATCTAAGTTAGCCCTGGTGCTCATTCTTAGCCTTAGCCTTTCTCTATGCTCTATACTTTTAGACGTTCATAGAGGCTAGGGTGAGCATGGCTCGGGCGGCTAGAACTTGTAGGAAAATATTATTACACAATTTCGTCAAAGTTTGACCCTCTGAGTTATCTGCTCATACGATGGTGCTCGGTGTAATTACCAAGGATTTTGCGTCTGCTAAGGATGAAGGCTTTTTCTGCGCTCCTGCACACGTAACGCGGGGAAATGATTCTGAGGATAGTAGGAGGATGATTTGGTTGTTTCCTAATTCCTGCCCTTTCTCGACGTCTGATAAGTACCTAGTCATATAACTTACCATAGTGAGATGCCATCATCTGGGGTAATAGTAAGGCTGTGATCGGTTGCATTGAGTAACGGCGGCCGTGCTAGGATCTCCACCCTAGCACTCTTGGATTGTATTGAAAATCTGATTGGGCTTCCTATAACTAATCGAGTGATTATGTATGAATATCACCCTTATTGGGGCAGGACATGAACCCGTCCTCCTCTTATCTCACGACCCCATCATTTAACGGACTTTACTTGGCATAGAGGAGGTAAACAAAGCATCTGGGGGACATCGGTGTCAAGAAGTCTAACAAAAAATAGAAACTGACGGGGTCGGAGTGGTTACATTTTTGCTTTGGATGTTTTACAACTGATGTATGGTTCAGTGGCTGCCATCTCTAGTAGGGTACTTGGATAACACCTAATACTCAAGTTAGCGAAGGCTACCACAATCCACCCCCTTGACCAGGGGCCCCGATATGGCAAGGCTTGTTATTTTGTCTAAAGCTAACTTATGTTTCACAGAAGTGTAGGTTGTTTCTGATTAATCTATCCGAAGGAGGGAATCACCAAAAACCCATTCCCAAGTCAAACTCTCATCTTGAAAGCATAGTGAGAATTCAAGTTCTACCTTAGCTCCCCCACTATCGTAGCTTCTCTCCTTATATAGAGGCCAAAACCAACACCTCCACCTCAATCCACTCCAGCACAGTTTGATCATCAACAATAACGCAAAGACAAGAAATCGAATCGCAAAAGGAAAAGAAGAAAAAACACGCAACAAAACAGAAATGGACAGAATCCAAACCTCAGCTCAGCTCCTAGCGGAACTAACCCAGTACCAACAAGCTTACAAAGCTCTTGCTAAGAGAATCGAGACAAAGCTTGGTAGGCACGAAGAGGATGCTCGCGGGGTCAGGTACACTGCTGAGCAGATCGCTTATAGGGCTGAAATGTTGAAGCATGTCCTCGAGCCCATGTACGGGGAGTTGCATGGTTTGGGGGCAAAGGTTGAGAAGATGGAGAGGGAGTTTAGGGATTTGGAAGCGGCGGAGGCGCTATTGAGTTTGAGGGGGTGATTTTGAAGGAGCGGGTGTCTGGTCATCGGTTGGACCGGTGAAGGGGCTGTTAGGGGCAGTCAATGAAGTGTGGAGAGTGGGGTTTGTTGGAGAATTTAATAGAAATAGAATTTTTTGTTTATGAAGTTTGAGCATTATCTGGCCTTCTTGGCACTTCCCTGTTAGTACCCTTCACTATGCTGGATAATTGAAATATATCTCCTGTCTTCTTATGGTTGATAAGTACTAAAGACTGTGACTGTGCTAAAACCAGCACTGCCAAAAGTTGTCATATTCCTTGATCTGGTGTAGCGGGATATCAGCTACATTTGGGTCTAAAGCTATGTTGTAGGAAGTGGAATATGTTTCTCTTATTCAATGGGTTCTCTGCCCTTGGTAGCCTCCCTTTGGCGGTCGGTATGTTTCAAAGCTCAGAGTGTCCGAGTCAGGTTGTCAGTTAACAGCTTGACCACTTGCAAGGATGTAACTATCACTCGAGGTGGAAATGCCAATTAGCTTCTGGGGCTTCAAATGGTTTTCGTTGTTCTAACTGGGCGTTATTCAATTCGTTTCACACGTATGTCTTCCATCACCCAGACGACTCCCCTCACGCTGAGGGGGAAGAGCTTAAATCACTAGCACTCACTCGGCCATTTCCCCCTCACTGGCCAATGTTGGGTCAGGTTCTCATAGGGCTCGAGACGCCCGGCATGAAAGTCCGATGTAGTGCCTGAATCAGATAATCGGAATGTATGAACCATATATTACAGAACTCTTAGCAATTTACTGGTTCCCAACTGCTCGCAGTAGACTAGTGCATCTGTGATCCGGACCCGGACCGAATCCCGCCTTGCCCCACAGCGGGACCTGACTTTTTTTCTTTTTCATCTTCGACATCCTGGTTATGTTGGAACTTAGTTAAAGAAGGCACGAAAGGAAAGACCAAAAATTCGATCACAATAGGCTCATATCTCTCCGTCTAACTAACAAAAAAATACTCCCGAAACTTAAGGAACCCTAAAGAAACATACTAAGCTGACAAATCCTGATCCCTGGCGATCTCAAGCAATCTAGAGCCATCCTTTTACCGTATCTCATAACCCTCCATGATCCCCAAAGCCTATGCCCTGCAGGTGTTCCGACTCCGTATGCCTAGTGGTATAGGGTATGAAAGAAACACCATGGAGCCAAATGCCCGATACCTAATGCCCAATGGCAATGGGCACCAACAAAACCATGAGACCAATACCCTATGCCTACCGGCATAGAATGTGAAAACAATAACCCATTGCTAAGTGCCTAATCGCCGCACACCCACATGCCCTATAACCGTATACTGTATCTCCTAGCCACATAGCCGCATACGTGCATATCCACATATCTGCACAACTGTATAACCGCATGTCCTATAGGCAATCTAGCATGTTGTAATACAAGTTATTGCTTTGGAAATGAGGGACTTTCCTGTTAACTGTCATTGGACTATGCTTATAGTATCTCTTATCCTAAGGGTGTATCTGCTCTGATAAACATATCCAACGTTTGATAATATGAGTTGTTATCCTTGACCACGGGCGAAAAGATCTAAATTGACCTGGCAATAGGACAGGTATTTGTTCCTACAATAGTATCACGTGAAATTCCTAGCTGGCGCAGTGGTTAAGGTATCAAGAACTAATTAATCCGTGTGCAATTTGCAAGAGCCCAGGACTTCAACTTTCCCACACCACGAACTGTTATTGAATTAGGAAATCCCGTCCTATGGGAGCTGGGAGGCCAGGGATATTAGTCCTCCTCAATAAAGCAGGGGCGCAAAATAGGCCTGATGTTCGGTGGTAGAATCCGACTCTAGGCCATACCCCTATCATGGGGGTACGGTCCTCGATTAGTGGGGTAGTAGAAGAAACAGGAGAAAGGAATACCGATTGTTAGAGAGGCGAGATAACAGTTCTCTCCCTCCTGATTTTTGATAACAATAGCGTTTTGTGAATGATATGCTGGTCCTTGATTACTAACGCCGCTGAGTCGGTGTGCGAGGGTGGGGCCTAGGTGGCCATTTTCCATGGAGCCAGTCGTTCACTATTGGTCACGTTGTAGATTACCGTAAATTCTTGGTAAACTCGGGCGCCGGGTATTACCTGTATTGTAGTTACTACCCTCAGTAAGGCGTATTTGCCACAGGATTAGGCTTGAAGAGAAACAGTAGTTGCCTTAAGAAGTATAGCAGTGGGTCAAGCTTTTCCCAGAATTTACGGTAGCAATGTTTCCTCAGGAAGGTTAGGTGCGGGTGGTTGCTGTTGTTGGACTGTAGGTTATGTTGGTAGATTCACTTAAAGACATATCTTTGCACATGACGCTCATCCACCGCTATTGGTAGCGGCCCGGCATGGGTAGTGATTCCAAAATGCTCTCATTGCGTATTTGGATGAGGTACCGGTAGACTAGGAGGGGGGTCAACGAACAGGAGGGCCCAGTGAACAATGCCCTGGAGGTGGCCCAGCGGTGATCTTTTTTTTGGTCCGTTCGTTGATCCGGAGCTAGTAGAAATGCTACCAAAATTAGATTCACAACGTCATAAGTTAGAGCTTAAGAAGGAAATAAAGGGAGATAATGACAATAATTATGATAGTAATGATAAGGGTGGAAATTGTGGCGAGGATTCCTATCAGAGTAGTAGCGAGGCTTATACAAATTAGGTAAAAATATGGACGAGGGAGTGTTGAGGTAGCTTTAAAATTCGATAGCAAGTTTGATGTCTAACTTATATGCCACCTCCGGAAATCCTTGTGCTGGGTAATCCGAATCCTACAATTTATTTGATAATCCATCTTGACCATGATACAGCAGCCGGGACCTACGACCTCTTTATTCAAGTGGGGCTAAATTGTTAGACTTCTAAATGTGCATTTCTTAAACTCAAATCAGAGAGCTGTGTTCTGAAGAAAACCTGCATTTAACCCCCACCACATAGAAGGGATTTAATAAACTTTAATAGCAGAGGAAAGACAGCGCGGTATATCCCCTACCCTCCAAGATGCGGTTCGCTGCCAGACAGAAACCCCTTTATGAACTGGTAATGGTAACTTATTAAGACTGAATAAGTTATTTGTAGTAACACTCTATCCAATATCCTTGACATCGGCAATCATTTTGAGGATATGGGTCGGCCGGAACCAACTCCGTAGCACAGTAATCAGTCCGCCCCATAGTCCAATGTATTGATCAACTGCCTGGCCAGTCTGGCTGTGATTCTGCAGAGCATGTATCTGTTTTGCTAAGACCATAGCCAATTATTAGCGCTCAACGGCGGTGTTGAGGTAATTACTAGAGCAATCCAATACTCAAACTGCCCAGGCGAGAGCCTCTAGACAATCAGAAGATAATCTTGCAGGGTTGGTATGCTTTCATTATTTATCACTCATGGTGGAGTAGAGGGTCATCGCTGCTCGAGTAGCAACAGCTTCGCTTATGATGAAAACATGACGTAACGGGGGTCATTACCCAGACCTTTGTGCTTGATGGTCACCATGACCGGTTGAGGCTTGAATTCAAGGCGGGCGTGCTGCCAGCTGGCTATTGGCGATCACCCATATTTCAGATATCATAACAAGAATTGGACACTGCTAATAATTGGCAGCCTGGCTTCAAGCAGAGTTGTTTGATGTCAGCGCCTATTGTGGCACGGAGAGTAGCCCTTTCTACCAGACTGGATAATAGAATATCCACATCTCCAAGCGTTTCCACAAACCCCGAGGGGCAGGAAGGGGTAGTTATTTTCAAAGGCGGCCCTGTCCGGTTTCAAACATGACGGACGTGTAGATCTTCTAAGGCCAGGATTAGTCCCTAGCTACCGGTACTTCTAACTATCGGCCCCAGATCGCTGTATCTCAGTCTTTAACCTGCAAAGGAAACCCAATTCCCTGAATATTTTATAATTCTTCTGCCAAGATGGGTGTTTATGGGAAATCGACCGTCTTCACGGACTAACTCGGCTGCCGGTGTCCGAGTAATCCCGACGACCGAGTATTATTGTATTTATTGGTGAGCTATATTTATAATAACCTACTGGTCGGGTTTGTGGTGGGCCTTAAACCGGGTGCATATTCTATTATCTCCAAGACTGCCCACGAGATGGCACTCGTCCTATCCCTTCCGCCGCTGAGACATGCTGCACTAAGCAGGGATGTCGAAGCCACTCCAAATACGTCTCACACTAACTACATCAGGTTTCTAATTGCCTGGATTTGCACCCCCAAAATATTTGTATTTAACTTGGCAGCTTCAAATGGGGAATATTGCTGCGCTACTGAGCACCCCTGCCTAGTGCAGCATGTCTCAGCGGCGGAAGGGATACTAATGCTTGGGCTATCTTGCCATTTCGATCATTTCCTTGAAACCGTTGAGTTTATTACGCAGCCACGACTGCCTAACGTACCCCACGGTGAGCCGAAACACACGGTGACACGAAACAACCGGTTACCGGCCCGCCAGTCGAGAGGATAAACCGGTTTTCTGAATACAACTTTATATGTTTGTTTCGGGTCACCGTGTGTTTCGGGTCACCGTGGGGTACGTTATGCAACTTATTCAGGGTATGCTATGTATGTTTTCACTTACCCTATCCTATTGTGATTGAAACTTTTATCAACCTCAACTCGTACTTGTTTTGGAATACTGTAACAGATTTATTGGTGCCTTATGCCTGTCGAAACCCGTTTCTAATGCCGCACCTACCGGTAGTACTCGCGCAGGGATGAAAAAATCGGAACAAAAGATCAGCAAGGCTATCTGGGGAGTGAGGTAGCGAAGCAAGCACTTTGGAACAAAATCAGGCTTGGCACACAGCAGAAAGCCGGATGATGGTTTAGGGAAGAAAA
Source organism: Tuber borchii (assembly GCA_003070745.1). Taxonomy (NCBI): domain Eukaryota; kingdom Fungi; phylum Ascomycota; class Pezizomycetes; order Pezizales; family Tuberaceae; genus Tuber; species Tuber borchii. Next base: position 193,682 of record NESQ01000047.1, read on the forward strand.
CTACGGTACATCACTATACCGTAGTCTAAACTTGACCATTCGCTGCACAGACAGCTAAGATGGGTTCCAGAACACATACCCAGCACCCTGTGCAACACACTGTGCAACACCCATGGTTTAAGATGCCTCACAACCTGATCGCTGTTCACCCGTCGCCACATCGATCATCCCCTTCATCCTTGTTTTTTGTTTTGCCACCAGAAGCGTTCCGATTTTTTTATCCCTCCCCGAGTACCAGCAGCGGAGATCAGTGATCATCCTACCTCGGTGTCACAGGTCTAGGTTGATCAATTGATGAGATGCTTAGGAATGTACTTATTCAAGTTATATTTTGGTTCTTCAGTCTTAGCATTAGCTAGTGATAGTCCAGCTTAATTCTATCATAAGTTCGATTATTTAGTGTTCTGTATGTACGATGATTTCAGTAGTGTGTTCGTACTACCAGTATTTGCTATTGATCACCATTGCCGGGAAAAGGTGTGCTTCAGGGGTGGGGTGGTACGAGTACTCGCACCCATCAGCAAATCCTTCAAAACCCCTCTTCCCCCCTCTCATCATCCATCTTCCTTACACCTCCCTCCCTTTGCCCTACCACCATCGATACTCCTATCCAAGAAGTCAACTAGAAATCTTACCAAGAAACTGCAAAACAGAAAATTTAATGCCTTTCCTTGCGCTCCCGAACGAGATCGTTCTCCAAATATCCAAATTTCAATCCCCCCCGGACATAAACTCTCTCCTAAAAACCAGCCGCCGCTTCGCTGCCCTGCTGAAACCTGAACTCATCGATGCCGCTTGTTGTGCCGACTATAGTAGCTATGGCAAACTTGCAATCTACAAAGCCGCATCTTGCAATGATTACGATATGGTAAAGCACCTCCTCGCTAAGGGCCTTCAAAGACACGAAAGAGCAATCCTCCACGACGCTGCCTCAACCGACCCGAACTCTACGACTACTATGGAAATCCTCCTTGCCTGCGGTATCGATCCGGACGGTCGCAACGACCGGGGCCGAACGGCGCTCTCACATGCTGCCGCCGCAAAGGCGGGTAAAGCGGTAGAATTCCTGTTAAAGTATCCCCAGATTAAGGTTACGGTCGACTCCTATGATTCGGACAGGAGAACCGCCTTGGGGATCGCGGCGAAAACGGGGAACGAGAGGATTGTTGGGCGTTTGCTTGCCAATGGGGCTGAAGTTGATTGGGTGGACAAGCGTGGCTTGACGCCTCTGCTTTTGGCGTCTAGCGAGGGGCATGACAGGATTGTTCGGCTCTTGTTGTACAATAATGCTAACATTAATTGGGCTGATCATGGCGGTCGCACCTCTTTGCATATTGCTGCGGCGTTTGGGCATGAGGGAGTGGTGAAAGTTTTGCTTGGACCTAGGTAAATGGGAGCTTTGAAGGGAAATGAGGAGAGACATGTGCTTTCCTTTTTTATTTTTCGCACACTGGTTCTGGTCAGAAGTTTTTTTTTTGCCGTGGGGGAAGGTTTATCAATTTATTTGCCAGATTCTCGCTTTTCGTTCACTCCTTTCGATGGATTGCGTTTGTTTTTTTCGTTTCCACCCTCCCTTCTGGATATTATGCTTCTGATAGCGATTCATAGGTGTATATCTTGGGTTTCAGGTGAATTCGATCTTTATCTACAGGTACTGATTCCTAAAAGGTAGACACTTCACAAATTTGCGCTAGCCACTAGAGAGTTTATCGTGAATTTTGTCAACTCCAATACCCGATGGTAGGTCTGTCTCTAGATCCATTGATAAATTTAGTAAGATCTACCTTCCATGCCTTAATTTAAACTTGCATCATGCCAGGAGAAACACCGCCACTGCCGACAATCCTTGACACCGGGTTTTCTAAACCCCACGACGCAGCAACTTCCTACTACGATGCCGGTATCACAGCCAGTGCTTCACATCACCCCTGATGTGTTCAAAGCCTTAGGAGTCCCCCATTAACCCTGCTCTACGCATGATGTCTCAACGCCGGGCGTTAAGCCTATCGGACCCCCTTTTAAAAAACTTGTGAACACGACTTTTGAATACCGGTAGAGTAAGTCTAACCAATATTTCATATATTATTATGCTTTCCCACCATCCCAATACAAAACTACATTTGTAGCCTTACCTTACCTTAGTCACATGAAATCACTCGATAATGATTTCCAAGCAAGAAAAGTGTGAACAGGGACTCTACCAGAGGCCGTAGGTGAGTCAAAACGGCGCTCGCACCGTTATTCATTGCGCTCTAAGAGCTGGCAGGTTTATTAACACTCCCTGATCGGGCTATTCTACGCGTGTGTGCACTGTAGGCGCGGCAATAACGGTCCTTTCTGGCTAAGAAGGCGTTGAGCCTTTTCCTCTTTTTTCAGACCTCCTTCATCCGTTAAGGCGGCACCAATGATCCCAGTTTTCTCTCCCACTTTCACCTGAGGTGGTTCTTAATAACGCGTGTTGTGCGGTGTGTTTGCGGCCGATAGCCAACCCGGCACGGCCGCTGAAAAAAATACACATTATTTTTTCTTTTCTTCGAGAGCTCATAGGGTGCGTTGAGAATGAGGGGCAGGCTTTGAGAATTGTTGGGAAGGAAGGGGGGTGGGGTTGACCCCGAGAGATGGATCTCTAGGAGAAGGGGGGGAGTGATTGGACGTGGTTGGTGGGTACTGGGATGGTGCACTCTGTGCTGGCAGGGAGCTATCCGACGTTGGCATCGCAAAAATGAAATTTTGATTTAACTGGTAGGATTCGGAATAATGTCAACTAAAATAGAAAGGGGGGTTAGCCAGAGAGGACTCTTTCCCCGTTCTTTGACGGTGGAAGCTACTGTAAGCGTCGAACTGAAAGGCACAATATTACTGTGCCAGTACTTGAGGTGGAAGTATTTAGATGCGCGTGGAAGAATTTTGAAAATCTTGGCTGGAAAGTGGTTGCAAAACGTAACACATTTGCAAAACCTTCATCTGGTCAGCAGATGCAGTATTTACGGGGTTTCTCATCTTTCAGTATATTTTTGGCAAACTTGCTTCTTCAGCCCTCGACTATTACAAATTTCGAAAGGGTCGTCACCTTGTTAGTTCTTCAACCTTCTCATTTTTTCTCTCTCTCGACGCTACGGCGATTCGGATTGGCCCTCCAGCTCACAGTTGGTACTCGGGTAAAGCTCATAGTCAAAAGTAGGAAAGTGGGCTGCGGGAGATTGCATTCGAGGCAAACAGAAAATCTTTGAGAAATTCCAACACTGCAACCTTTCCAAAATCGACAATGAGTGATATCTTATCAGTGAACCCGGCTATTGTGATACAGATGTGAGACAAGCCACCAAGATGAGGTGCATAGCGCTCCAAGCCCAGAGCCGCTGGCTTATGTTGGACAATGCTGGATGGAGAGTTTAAAAGGTTATCGATGCTACAGTACTCCTAGGTCTTCTGAGTGGATCTCTCCTACGGTACAGGTACTAATATCCGCGAGGCGCCAGCGCTCTCCCGAGGGCGGGCCGCCGCCACCCCGGCGGACACCCCCCCTCAATGAGAGCCAAGGATACCGTATGAAAGTTCTGTGCTTCTCGGCAGAGCGTGAAGACGGAGCCACCATCCACCAGCTCGTGCATGACACCTCACCTCCACCTTAAGCTACAAAAAACATTCCTGTCCTAACCTCCGCTGCAAGGACCTAACCCGGGCACACTCACCTTGTCCGCTGCCCCCTCGGCGACTCCTGGTGCGGCCGCGTCCATGGGATATGCGCTTCATGACCTCACCGCATCAAGCCTTCAGGTTCGGCTATGGCAACGTGGTCAAGTTGCTCCTGCTCGGCTCCAATGTGAATCGGCAATTGGATGGCACTGAATGTGGCACTTGTGGTCGGGCATGGGGACGTGGTGCGCATGCTACGCGCGCATTCGGATTCAACATCATATATTTACCCTGACTGTACTTGCCCGGAATCTGCCATTTGGAGATCGTGGAGGGCGGTAACACCTGTTTGGTCTGTGTCTGCAGAATGTAGGGTTGCGGGATGGGGAATGGTGATGATGAAGGGCTGGCTCAAGATCAGAGAGTAGGGGAGTTGAATTCTGCTGTTTCTTGCTTCTGATCATGCTTATGTAGGACGATTTCGGAGAATGTGTCATATCCAATTTACTCTAATCCTAGTAGCACTATGGTACAATATCGAATAAGCCAATTCTGCCTAGTTCCGCCAATATCAAGATTAATAATAGCTAGCGAGAAGGCATCATGCTATTAAATTGTCAGAGCATACAAAACAAAATACCCCTCCATAAGTAAGGTAGGTGTTTCCCATAAACCCTGTACTTTGTATCATATGCTGCCTTAAAGTAACATCATGAATCCGCGACGCTAGGCAAACACGGGGCGCTGCCAAAGGCTACGCAGCCGCCCACGCTGCTACAAGATACTGTATCCACAATCAAGCACACCTCAATGTTCCCATTTAGTCTTCACATTTTCAGATCGCCACAGAACAGCTCGAACAAGCATCACATAACAACCCATACATCCGCGATTGAGTACCGTAAGGACTAGAATAATTGAACCTCGCGCTAAGACGTCCGAAATTCCCTCTTCTAGAGAGGGGCGGGAGCACTACGGAAATTAGCGGCCTCAGCTCCAGGTTTAGGGCGGGGGGCAAAAAGTGCCGGACCTTGCGAGCAAAGGCAACTCTAACGTCCTAGCACGAGGTTCAATTACCGGTATTCCAATTCTTGCGGTAAGTAAATTAAATTCTGAAAGAGGTGTTAAAAATAAAACATGCAACAGGCATAGGTACCGATAATATTACCCTTTTTCCTAGTGATGGGTGTCTCCATCCCCTATCGCACTCTGCCTACTGTTATAGTATTTTTCAAGAGAGCAAGACGCTTGAGCTCTGGGGATCAACCAGCAAAAACTTCCTCCCATTAGAATAACAGTTTTACTTAGCAGCTATAATATTTCGCTACCCAGTCAGGCAAGGAAAAATTCGGGAAAATCTACAATACCAGTAAGTTGGTTCGCATATCAGAGCTCACGCACAGCATAAACTCCTATCCTTCAAAGCAAAGCTTATAAGAAGTAAAGAAACTGTGACTGAACTCTATTAGAGCTCACGTCCTTAGTAAGCACCTCATTATGCTCAGGCAATGTTGACCAGACAGGATATGAGATCTGCTTTTACGGTAGTATAATACTTGCTTTCCATGCATAATATAGATACTGGTAATTCATACTTCTCTTCCTGCAAGATTTTTAAGCATTTCCTTTGATTATAAGAGCTGCAGAGTGAACGGTAATTCACGCCGATTAGTATCAAGGGGGGTCGGGAATCTCGTTCTTAGGTAAATTTGGGTAATACCGTAGTAGACCTTATGCTCTATCATAGAATAGAAGCTGAAGACATTTGTCATTGAGAAAAGGGGCAATGCTATTAGTATTTGTTTAGGCTTCGTATTGGAACGAAATGATAATAATACTTACAACTTACATGCTTAGAAGCTGGAGACATTTGTCATTGCTTAACACCTCCTGCAGAATCAGGTGTGCTCACACGACTGCGGTGAGATGTGGTTGATATGTGATATCTGCTGGAGCGACGCTGTTGCCCTCCGCACGGGTATCGTGGAATCACCGCCCGTCACTTCAACCACCATATAGCACTAGACTCTAGCTCATATCTGCTAGGCAAGCTCGATGCTATAGAGAGGAACGGCAAATTCTAACGACATCCCAGAGCTGACAATTTGTAGTAGTCGCCGCCTTGTGGTAATAAGCAATTCTATGGATTGAATTGAACTGAATTCGTATCGTTGTGATGGTGTGGTTAGGCGGAAGAATATTCACCCTGATGGTACAAAAATGTGGCGTAAGTGTGATGTCGCTCCTCAATCCTCTGGTATTGCCAAGTATACCATATGGTCTCTATCATGTTTCGAGATTCGGTCTCGGAGCAAGGAGTAATAGGGAACAATCAGGACCCTCGTGGCTGACTTGTCATCGCTAGCTTTAAGTGCGGTAACGTAACATATAGTCTAACAATGCAAAATCACTTAATAAGCATTTAATGTTGCTGAGAGCGGTTGAGTACGGTATGGTATACGGTACAGGTAGTAAGTCCTAATTCCGACTATGCTTTCGTAGCGTTAACTTGGCAAGTTAGTATGGTTAGAGTATTGGAACTAAAGCGGTATGGGTGACCCTTTTATTTTAGTTGCTTAGTTATTCTGTTGCATCTCACCAGTCCCGCTGGACCCGTGGATGTTGTTCTCGATTATGGTTTTGTGTTTATCCGACTACCATTATTATTTAACCACTCCCCTATCGAGCCTAATTTCCGGTTCTTGACTCTGTATGTGTATATTTATCAATGGGGTTGCTTCTTGGTGACCCGTAGAAGCCATTCATGTAGTTTTTCAGGGCTCGGGGCTTCCTTTCTCGTTTCTCCCTCACGGATGGGAATGTTGATGGGGTTGGAGTATGACTGATGATGAGATCGAGTGATATTGTGTGATGAGAGGAGCTGGCCGGTGGCTGGTGAAGGTTTCGATACGAATAGTGGGAATGTGCGAAGTTGAGGCTAGGGATGACTTTGGGGTCAGATATGTGTGGCGTGATGCCGTGGTAAGGTTGGAAGGAAGGTGACAATGATTGGGGGGGTTAATGGTGCATGGAGCGTATTGATGACAAGTGGATGAATTTTTTGTGCAAGCGATCGTTTGGTTAAAGTTTCGCAGCAGAAGTGGGAGAGACTGGCCCAAAATATTATATTTTTACTGATTAGCTCCCAATTCACAAATCATAATACTAACTAGCGTAATATAGAAACATATAAGTAGAGTTTCAAGGAAAGAAAAGACGGAGTCATTATGTCATAACAAATTTCTAACCCCCAACCATCCAAACGCCCACAAGCAAATTGATCCAAATGGAATGCACAAGCGACACCCCACCTCCCCAAACATATACAAAGAGGGCGCCGAGCGCCCTACCGCTCCACAACCTTCCAATCAACCTTCGCTCCCTTCCCCTTCAACATCTTGACAATATCAACATGCTCATAATACTCAGCCCAGTATAGTGCCGTCTGCCCTCCAAACCCTTTAAGATGCACGTCGGCGCCCCCCTTCAACAACTCCTTTACGATCCCGGTGTAGCCCATGTATGCCGCGAACTGCAGCGGCGTCTCGCGGTTGGAGTCGGGGATATTGATGATGCCCTTCTGCATCTTTAGCACCCGCCGCAGGCTCGTGATGTCATTGTACTGCACAGCCTTATGGAGTATCGTCGCGCCGTCCCTATTCTGCACGCCGAGGATGGCGGGGTCGGCCTTATCAAGTAGCAACGGAATCACCTTGCCGCAGTGCGGACCGTCGTAGACGCGGTGCAGGGGCGTTTCGCCAAATATATTCTGCGCGGATAGCGAAGCGCCGTAGGAGAGGAGGAGAGAGATTGACGGTAGGAGGGAAGCGTGCGGGGTTGGTGGGTCGATGCTGACTAGGTCGTGCAGCGGGGTGTTTCCGAAGGAGTTCTTTGCTTCTAGGTTGGCGCCGCGCTCTACGAGTAGTTTTATCATCGTTGGCGAGGGCTCCTTCGAGCAGACCGCGACTTGTAGCGGGGTTAGCTTGTTTTCGGACTTTTTGTTTGGCCCGCTGCGCACGTTGATGTCCGCACCCATCTCCAGGAGGAGGCGGGCAAGGTGTTCGTGGCCCTCGTGAGCTGCCCAGTAAAGCGGTGCTAGGCCATCTTTGTCTAGCAATGCTAGTTTGTGGAGAAGGGGGGTCAGTAGGATTGAGAGGGCGCGGTTGCAACGAAGGAGGCTGTTTAAGTCACCGAGACCTAGGTTTGAGGCTATGAGGATTAGGAGTTCGTTCGGGAGTTTGAGTAATTGCATTGTCGGAGGTCGGGCTTGAAGTTTTGGGCGTTCTGGAAGCACTTCGGAGGTAGGGTCGAGAGGGGTTGAGAAGTGTATTGACGAGTGAAGAACGGGGATTGAACGAGGCTGAATTGCCGGGGCACCGACCAACTGAAAATCGGGGGATAAGGGGTGAGCGTGACACGCCAAGTGATTGCTTTGCCCAGCTTATTTTTGAGTGACTACCAGAAACCCCGTCACTTGTCACGCTCATCGACTAGTCTTCTAGAGATGGACGTATAGACTAACATAAGGCCTTCCCCTCCTTTAGTAATTTCCCTTTCACCCTCCTTTCACTTTGCGCGCGGTTGATCGTTCCTCTGTGCACGCTGATGCACCCGCTAGCCTTGAGATCACAGTTTCTCACTCGCATGATAGTCTAGCTATAAAACCACGTGACATGGCGCCAACTCAGGTGAATCACGGGTATGCTGGGATCTTCCGCCAAGACAGCATCAGAGCCTCACGGCTAGAATCCCGGAAGAAAGAAAACAGTAAGGTACGGTGAGTGTAGAGCACTGGGCGAAACCATGACTGACTTCAACACCTCTGCTTCATTCATCCGTCAACCTCTATAAACAAATAAAAAAACAAAAGCAAACTATACTCTACCAAAAATGGGCTACTCAACAGCTGACAAGCTCTATCTCGCGTTCTTCGCCATGTTCATCCCAGTAGTAGCCTTCGTGGATCTCATCCCTATCTGGCCACGCGCGTTTATCCCAGCGCCCCTATGGGCCCTTCATAGATTCTACCTGGACAACTTCAATGACCAGCTAGCCATCAAGGCCCCCACGTGGTTCAGCGTGTTCCTCTTCTTTGAGGCGTTCTATAACTTGCCGGCGGCGATCTGGATTTTCCTTGGGATTCGTCGTGGTATGTTCCCTTTGCACAACAGGAGGGTGAAAAGGGGGAAGAGTCACTAATGAATTGCGTTGCATTGCATTGTAGGGGGCTCGAGCTCTTGGGTTCACATGTGCATGTTCGGCACGCTGTGCACGCTTAGCACTGTTGTTTGCATTGCGGAGATACGACAGGATCCCGACATGACTGCTTTAGAGAAGAATATGGTGATGTTATGTTATGTGCCCTTTGCTATTATCTGTGAGTGCCTTTAGGATTCTATGGCTGAGGTTGGGGGTAGTGGCTAATTATGGTTTGCTTGGTCTAGTCCCGATTATGGCGGTTCATAATATGATTAGGATACAGGGCAAACTTGCTCTTGCGGATAGGGCTGCGATTAGGAAGAAGGGTAATTAGATAGAGATTGTTATGATGAACAGCCGGAGATTAGCTGTGTTGTCACGAAGTGGACTGCATTTATAGTACCAGTATGGTAGAATTTAGAGGCGTTGGAGGCGCACCTTGAGAAGGGGGACAAAAACTTGGCTATATTGCTGACAGTTCTGGTATCATATCCAGAATTTGTTGTGATAATTGTAAAGCCAGCCAACTTGAATTTAACTCCGAACTTTTCAGAGCCTTGATTGTTCACAAATCCCATGAAATTTGACCTCTACAAGTATATCGTACAACCACTAATTGCTGAGTTTATTAAACCAACCCTGGACCGTTACTGCCGTGCAAGAAAAAATAATAGTAACAGTCCCATTCAAAGGGCCATAGAAGTCGTGACAATAGAACAGAAGTTTCAATGACTTGCGAATTAACACCTGTAACAAGTTAGCTGTCTGAATTTTTGAGAGGGGAGGACTTCGAAAGAAACATTCTATAATCGCAACTGCCAGCACTTGCGCGAGAAGAATCATCACTCTGTAACTGATAGTCAATTTTGATGTCGAGATCCCTCTTGTTCTTTTCTGTAGGCTTTGAGCTGATCCTGCCGGCGATGACTTCACCTCTATTAACTCTCAAAACTTCGTGGAGGTAGAAGACTGTTTGTTTCCAGTGGGTGTATTTCGCATGAGGTCCTGTAGAAAATTTGATCGGCTTGTGGCACGCCGAAAACTCGATATCAAACCAGGCGATGAATGCGTGCGCAAAGTCGTTCCTATTGAAATGGAGCTCGAAAGGGACATTAAATGCGAGCTCGGGTGCCGTGACAGTGTACAAGTCAATCGAAAAGACTTGGCCGGGGTCTGTAACTACAGCTTTCATCTCTACAGTGTCGACTAGAGGCTCCGCTAGGGCGGTTCTCTGTAGGGGTGTAAAGTCAAATCCGTAGACGTTGTTCCAAACTGATGCCAACAATTAGTCACATAATAATGATATGACTGGACAAAGCTCACAGCCAATCTTCTCCTCTTTATAGTCTCCGTCTTCAATGGCAGCCATATAGATATGAGCCTTATCTGGGAATATCAACCCTCCGGGAGCAAGATATTTGTCTCTAGCAAGCAAAACTGTATCCAACATGCTTTCGTACAGTAGGAAGTAACCCATCCACTCAGATATGATGATATCGACTTTTTCAACAGGAAGCACAACTTCCTCCATCTTTCCTTGGAGAAGGGTAATTTTGTCGCTCATTCCGTTGATCTTAACAATTTCGCTTGCTTTTTCAATGATGGTAGACATATCAACACCGATGACATGTTTGGCACCAGCCCTAACGGCGAACCTACGTCCAAATAGCCCATATTAATAATATTTCTTTGATAGAAGGCTAGTAAACAAAGGACGGTTTGCAGGCATGACTCAGAGGCGAATTCTCAACAGTATATTTATGACAGGGATAACTGTATAAGAAAGGTTTCTCATCCTTGTGAGAGGGAATGGGGCCGAGGAAATTTTCCCTATGCCAGAGCAGAGAGGGGAGCAAGAAATACCGGGCCTTACATGCTAAGAATAGATGTTCCGCATCCAACATCCAGAACAACCTTGTCCTTGAACAGGTGCGCATTCTGATAAATGGCGTTCTTGTAGGCATTGGTTCTCACCTCGTCTTTCTGGCGGAAGATACGATATGAGCTAATTTTTCCAGAGGTAAAAGGCGGGGAAAACTGGGGGTTATCACGAACCAGCATCTCCTCGTGAATGCCTGGTTGTAGAGACAATTCGCGTCAGTTTCCGGGTTTAAAACTGGCATTATTTGCGCCTCTTCCTCGAGTGAATATTTATAAACTAACCATGATGATTGTAGCTGTCCAGAAGGCCAAATATTAGCAAAAATAATTCATAATGAGAATTCTGTACGATACGAATTGCCGAAGATGAATTTTTTTTTTTTTTTTACCTCTGGAAGTAATGCTCTTCAGCTTGTTCAAGACGCTTTTCCGCCATTTTTGCTCTTGAGAAAGGGCGGTGTAAGAGGGGGTGGGACAATTGCGGAAGCCTCAGCCGTAAGGAGAATCTGGAAGCGATGATGAAGGCGAGTGGGATGAGGAAGGGAAGGAAGAAAGAAAAGGAAGGAGAGAGAGAGGAGGGAAGATTGATGTTTGTAGTGGGGAGGGGTTGGCGGGACGTTGTAAAACAAACCAGTAGGGGCTCTTTTTTTTTTTTTTTCCTCGCTCTACCTCCGTGCAAAGCCCTGAGTGCCAAGGACTTGGTCCCTTGAACCGTCATCCCCAGACCCTACCCGAAACCATGACACCCTGCTTTTCTCTGGTACCTTATCCTTCCCTATCATCCTACAATAAGTATTAAAGACTAAAACTTGTTGCCACTATCGGATAATTTTTCAAAATGGAAGCCGAAATGGTTGGCATACCCCCTCAATCCAAGAAACTGCAAAAGTCCTCTCGGTCCCTACAGCGGATAACGATAAAAAGTCCGGAATATAGCTATTTCCATCTCAAGATGTTTGACATCCCTCTCATCGCTGTCTAGCCACTTTACTCTTATGGCTGACTAGATATCTAGGATTTTCGACCCTCCGCTTGATACTGCTGGTCTGGTCGATGCAATCACCTGGCGTACGACCCTTACAAATAGCTTGATGCAATACTTAGGCGTGGTCGGATCCGCTATTCGCATTGACATATTACACACTGAAGGCGAGGAGGCTGTATTGAGACTTCCGACTGTTGATATGGTCAAGTTTGGTGCGGCTGTGAGTGGATTTGTTGGTACAAGTGAGGGGAGGAGCATTGGATTCAAGACTTTAGGCAGTTCTGCATTCTTGATGGGATTGATAGGGAGGGCGAGGGAGGAGGATATATGGGACGGATTTGGTAATTGAGGTTGTTTCGGCGTACCGTAAGTGATTCCCTCCTTGACATATCAGTCTTTGGCTAAATAAGAACATCGTAGACTAACGATATAGGCGGGAATAAGAAAAAGTAAGATAACACGGGGGATATAGCAAAACACTGCAAGTATAAACAAAAAGAACGACATAATTCTCATTTCATTCCAACCGACTCCAGATCCCCGGAAAAACACGTAATCAAGCTTGTCCGCTATTACAACCTTTCGCTCTTAGCCCATCAACGATGTCCTTGACAATGGAATCGGTGTATTTGCGCACAGATTCTTCAATAACATTCGCAGCGCATAGTTCTTTGCCGAAAATGGATTCAGCTATCTCTCCACCCCGAACAGCAAGCACTGATAGAAGTGTATCGCTTAACTGTTTCTCTGAGGTTAGTTTATCATACCTACCCTTGAAGGTGAGACTATTGAAGCTTACCCCATGTGTACTCTCACAGCAGCCTTGCAACCACACACCCGAATTGTCCGCAACGGCACCTTCCTTGAATTGGATACGATAGTCTCTGCTCACTTGACAACTCTTTTCCCCTAGCAATCCTCTTGCAGGTTTCAATAGAGTCTCGTGAACATTTCTAACATATCCTGTCGCGATAATTATGGCATCAAATCCTGCTGTAGTCTCGACTATACCTGTCCTGGCATTCTTTAACTGGAGATGGATTTCGCCAAACTTGTTTTCTTCTACTCCAGTAACCTCCCGCAAAGGTATAATGCGGTGCTGCCATTCAGCCTCGCTTGGATTATGCAATCTCTGGTGGTAGAGCGTCTCATACAGGCGTTCAATAAGCTCGAGGCGGACGACACCGTAGTTTGTGGTACGATCTTGAACTATGGATTCTTTACGAATCTCTGTTGGCATCGAATATACCGAATCAACACAAGATGGATCAAAAATCTCGTTAACACTAGAGAACCGAGGGGGTTAGTCCAAATTCAGTAAGCGGGAGCGGGAGCAGATCTTACAAAGGACTATCATCGCTTGGCCTTAGTGCTGATCCTTTGATAATCAGGCTGGTCTTGGAATTGGGGTACCTGGAGTGCATGTCGTTAAATATTTCAGCGGCGCTCTGGCCGCCGCCCACGATAGCAACCTTGTATGTTTTGTTCCTGTCGTTCAAAAGTTTTGGAATGGCCGATGAGTATCCAGACGAGTGGATGATGCGTGGGCTCAGGGGGTTTTGTGGAAATGCTTTAGGAATATTGGGTTTCCCTCCTACGGCAATTACCACATGTCGCGCAGTCAACATCTCCTCTTGGCCCTTTTTGATATCCCTCGACGTTACCGCCCAGTTTTGGATTGGTTTCTCGCCAATAGGTGCGACCGAAACAACATCTTGTCCGTACCTTACGCAACCCTCAAAATGCGAAGCACACCAGGTCATGTAATCGTTGTACTCCTCTCTCAGAGGCAGGAAGGTACTAAGATTGGTGAAGGTTACTAGTCTGTTTTTCTCGTGAAGATAATTCAGGAAAGTGAATTCTGATCGAGGGTTCCTCAAGGTTGCGAGGTCCTTGATGAAGGAAATCTGCATTCGGGAGCCGGGAAGAATCATTCCTGCATGCCATGCGAATTCCGGCTGACGCTCAAGGAACAGCACCCTAGCCTGGGCTTTTCGATCATGAAGGGCTATGGCTATGGCCAGGGAGGCTGGACCGAAGCCAATGCATATCAAGTCATAGGACTCTTGGTTGTTGCTGTTCATGTTTGGGGAAGATGGAGAGTTTCTGTTGTGGTGTGTCGAATGGCGGTTCTCGTAGCCGCTGTTGATGCTGTTTGAAGTGGAATGGCTGTTGGAAATACCATCGGTGAAAGTAGTGCTCCCGTTAATATGACATCCATTACCATTACTATGGACTCCGTTCATATGATGGTCGCTCCTGTACCCGTTCGTGATATCCGCCATGATGGTATTGCGTTTATCGGAACGCAAAAGAAAAGAGGAGAATAATGAATTCAGTGTGAATCTAGTTGATGAGAGAAGGAACCTACTACTAGCCTAGCGCTTCAGTTAGCTTAGCGTTCCTCGCTGCAAACATGCCTAACCAATCAGGGTGAAGGCGTTTCCAATGACCCATCATCATCATCAAACCAACTTTTATTTTTCCTTGCCTCGTGTTTGATAGGAAAAAGAAAAATGGGGCTTGGGAAGTGCGGGATCATGTTTTCCATTATTAACCTTTTCGGACCTTCTGGACCTTTGTGAAGTCTTGGGGAGAAGTGAAAAAATACAATTTGGTAAAAAAAGAAAGAGGCGTTTCTGCTGTGAGTTGGTTGTGATTGCGATTGTGATGTAACGGTTTGTTTTTTATGTGATGACGATTATTGATATCGGTGTTACCGGCGCAGCGAACGAAATAGTAAAATATTCCTTTTTAGGTGGCGGTTTGTAGTTTGTTATAAGTAGAGAAAAAGTAGAACTATCGGTATAATATAGCCCTTCTTCCTACACACTACGCAATCATAAACTCATCTTAGCATCTCATCGCTTTCGTGTTTTTGCTTTTTAGTAGTGGCAATTTAGAAATCTCTATTACCGCTTGAATGGGTGATTCCGTATACTGCACTGCAGAACGGAATATACTGCAGCATCAAAAACCTTGGAGGAAGTGAAGGCAGGGAGGGAAGAAGGAAGGGGAAAGATGGCGTCGAGCTTTTGCTTTTAATGGCCTACAATGGTGCAGGAGTGACGAACACAAGGTAAAAATCTGATAATAAGTAAAAATGGGTCGGATCTGATAAAGAAGGCAAGCAAATAAGGGAGATAATTTGGGTATGACGCGCCGATTCTGTAGAGTAGAAAACGGTAATAACAAACTACTAGCATAGATGGAGGCCTAAAGATACTTAAGTACCAACAGGCCAGTCCGGACTATAGTCCGGACTGTAGGTCGGCAGCCCGGCCAGTCGGGCCGTGGTTTTTAAAAAGCTTAGGCTAGTCTGGTCGAAACTACCGAAGCTTACAAATGCCTAGGTAAAGCCCGCAGATGCCTAGGTAAAGCCTGCAAATGCCTAGGTAAAGCCCGGCCGTAACTGAAAAAGCCTACGGTAGGCCAGTCCGGCCGTACCCAAAGCCGGACGGACTGGCCGGTTGGGAACACTGCAGAAAAGAAAAAGAAAAAAGCGATAGAGAAAAAACCGTACCGCAGCACAGCACCGCACCTACAAACATACTCAATCCCCTACTATCCATCCACCAATCCGGACACATACATCCATCACCCGAACTACTTCATACACTACCCCATTAAACAAAACGGAATCCGCCCCCCTGTAAGGCACGTAGGGTACAGTACTATCATACGGTGCTAAGCGTCTAAAATCGACCCTCACCACCACAACCAAACCCAATAACGAGCCGGCCCTGACAGCAACAGGGTTTTCAGAGAAATACTCTGGATAGACCTATTTAAAAATGACATCTCTCTGGTTCTATGAACTCCCTCTTTCGATAAAGTGATGCCGTTTGAGAATGGTAAGAGGGGCATTTTGAACAAAGAGAGTGAAGTCACCTACAAATTTATGCCAAAGCACTGCTTTTTCGTATGTATTACCGGTACTATACTGAGCGATGGAAGTGAATTGTGGGGATAGTTTTTGGTGTCCGGAACTATCGATACTCATCATACGCACCGGCCTCGTCCTGCTTCCCCTTGCAAGAGAGTGAGAAAGAAAAAGGAAGAAAAATGTCACATAAACAATCATACCACTTTTTCCCTTCTCAATCCAAACCGATTCCGAACTCCCCTAGCAGCTAGTAATGCCGTCTCTAGGAGAAAAGAAAATAATGGATAATTAAAAAAGAAAAGAAAAAAAGATAATTAGATTATCGTAATCAGATCGCGAGATTGCGGTCAACTTCACCCTGGCATCTGGGCGCTACCAGGGTGGAGGTGCCGCGCAACAAACACCCCACTCGAAGTGGGGAGGTATGACAAGGATCAGATAAAGTGGGATGGCGGTGATGATGAGGATGGCTGGGATTGTCTATGCGTGGGTCAAGGGTAGCAAGTAGGTCATTTTTTGTGACCAAGGAAGCGGTGAGGAATTGATCGGGTCGGATAAGATTGTGAATTGTGATAGGCTATGGCAGGTTAGGTGCTGAGCCGCGGCTTGGCTGGATGGGTGGGCGGGCCGGGGCGGGGTAGTTGGGCGGAGTGGAGTGGAGGGGGGTGAATGGCTGAAAGGGGATCTGATAAAAATTGAGGTTTTTCTTATCACATCGGATCAAGGGGGCCGGGAGTTTCTTTTTTTCAGACATAGCCAATTAGGAAGGTATAGTATGGGCACTTGTATCTTGCAATAAGACGCTTTGAAGTTGGGTAGAAAGCCCGAAATGAAAATTATTTATTTCCCCTCCAAAAAAAAGTATTTGGGAACCCGGCTATTGCTATACATCCGCCTAGCTAGTGGGAAAACCTTGTCTCGTATTCAGATACTTCACGCTAGATACGAGCATAGTACGATGGACGTGCCGCAGTATATTCACGCACTACCCACCATCTCCTCATCGGGGTGGTATGAAAATATTTGCTTTCCTCTCCCTTCACCGATCATCTGGATCGTTTCTACTCTTGTCTGGCCTTTGCTTGCCACCTTTGTGCATGCCTAGTCGTCCTCGAGCGCTCACGCTCGTGTACAACTGCCAGACGAGTGATTGTTCGTGAAGTTGTGTATGCTAGCTACAAGATCGTCGGCGATACATAGATGTCAGGTAGACGGACGGGCGCGGGGCTATACTACTTAGCAGGCCCACTGGGGGTCTTTGCTTGAGGAAGGATTAAACGAATTATCACGCTTGTCTCCGCGGAGTTCCCGGGTTTGCAGTTAGCGGTGTATCCTGTTACTGGTTTTTGAGATTGAAGGGGGGATTTGAGGTCTGGGGTCACAATATTATTAGAAAGATGAATCCCTTTTTTTGTTTTCTAGGACATGCTTCGTGTTTGTCTACGAGCTAACCTTTTCATTTAATCCGGGAATTGGAGCTATTAAATAATGTTCTTTATAAGCGGTTTGTGTCATAAATTTCTAATTACCACTTAGCTTTCTTTCTTCCGAAATGGACTCATCAAGTATTGAGTGTAGATCGGACGAATCTTTTTACTCAAGGCTCTGCTGCCTAGACATGGCAGCGTAAATCCCATCTCTGGCTACCAATTCGTCATGCTTGCCTTGCTCGATGATCTTTCCATTCTCGAAAACGTAGATGCAGTCTGCCATCTGGATACTAGCTAGGCGGTGCGCAACTACGATACAGGTTCTGCCCCGGCTCGCTGATGCCACGGCTTCCTGAATGAGCTTCTCGGAGTGCGAGTCGAGAGCTGAAGTAGCCTCATCAAGCAGGAGGATAGCCGGATCGCGCATGAGTGCTCTGGCGAGCGAAACACGCTGCTTTTGCCCCCCGGAAAGTTGGGAACCGTTGGTCCCACAATCACTGGGAAGCTGTTAGTGACAAACAAGTTGAGAATTAACATTGGGGAGTATATTCACGTTTCGTAGCCTTCAGGAAGACCCATAATAAAATCGTGTAGCCCACACATCTTGCAAACCCTCTCAACATCATTCCTAGAAACTTCTTTGCCGGAGCCTACTCCAAGACTAACGTTGAAATGGATGCTACCGGAAAACAAGCAAGGCTCTTGGGAAACGAGAGATATCCGGCTCCTGTGGTCACGTACTGGAATAGCCCTAACATCCACATCGTCGACGAGAATACTGCCAGAACTCACATCGTAGAAGCGCTCTAGCAGGGCAACAGCGCTCGACTTTCCAGCGCCAGAATACCCAACGAAAGCAACAAACTGGCCTGGCTCAATAGTGCAAGACATGCCATCCAGTGCAGGCACATCCGGGCGAGCGGCGTATCTGAATTCAACACCTCTGAACTCAACTTTGCTCCCATTTCTTGCTCTAGGCAAAGCTGTGACTGATTTCTCGCTGGGGGGTGGCTGTGAATCAGTGTCAATAGTAGGTTTCTGATCGTGAACCTTGAAAACGCTTAAGGCAGCACTCTTCGCTCGAGTAACCTCCGGCGCTAGTGAGAACATCTGCCCTGAGGCCTGTGCAGAAAACAGAAGAGCCGGCAAAACGATGAAGAAGTCCAACTGTGTGTAGTTACCATTTCTAACCTGCCGTGAGCCCCAATAGTATGCGAGGGCATAAACAAAGTATGTGATTGATAATGCTAAAGCCAACCAAAAATTGCCTGTCACAATAAACCGAAGGCTTTCGCGGTATGGCTTATCTACGGCTTCGCCGTAGAGTCGGGTTATATCGTTCTCCCTTCCGAGAGCTGCGATTGTTTTTATAGCTGTGCACGCCTCAGTCGCCAGGGCTGCAGCTTCGACATATGCAGTTTCATGCCTTTGCTGAAACTTTGCTAGAACACGCAGTCTAAGGAAGCCAGAAGCCAACATTATCGGGACGGCTGCAAGGAGGACGATTGCGATCTTCCAGGCAATGACATGAGCCAAAATAACTCCCCCAACCATCGATGTCGTGACTGAAAAGATTGTACCCAGAATAACACCGGATAGACCACTGAGATGGCCGGTATCCATATTAAGCATAGAGACTAGTGCAGCTGGTGAGTGAGAAGGGGTCTGGAACCACGCGATATCTTGCCGCAAAATATTTTTCAAGGAAATATCCCGAATACGTCTGATAAGCCTCTCCGATACGATGCCAAAAGCTGATCCACTTGTGGTGTAGGCAGCCAATGCAATTAATGCGAGGACGAAAAATATCAAGGAGAAAGAATCGGCGCGGCTTTTGAGTTCAACGGAGCTTCTCTGGTTGTTAAGGGTCGAAATTAGATTCCCGAATAGGACCGCTTCGCCCAAGATAATGCCTCCGGTGATAATCGAAGCTACAAGCCCAATCACAATGATCGGCGCATCTGGTTTGCTGAGGGATAAGCATCGCCGAATAAGGGCACCGGAAGATAGCGCCTGGGACTCTTCGATTGCTAAAGCCTCGTTCTTTTGCCTCTGATCCTCGTTCCTTTCGCCTGTTCTCTCTGCGGGTCTGGTATCATCATGAACCTTCGTCTTGGCAGAAGAAAGACTGCTTGCGCTAGAATTTGCTCCCCAAAGCCTCTGTGACCTGACTAGTGCACGGTAGGCGCCGCGAGCTTCGAGCAAACTTTCGTGGGTGCCTTCTTCGACCACATGGCCATTTTGTATGACGATAATCTTGTCTGCGCCACGCACGGTGGCCAGCCGATGGGCGATCATGATCGTCGTTCTGCCCTTCTTGCTCTTAGCCTTATCAAGGGCGTCGAGAACGACTGCTTCGCTTTGGGAATCCAGTGCACTCGTGGGTTCGTCTAGCAATAAGATACTTGGATCACTAACGAGCGCTCTCGCTATTGATATCCGTTGTTTTTGACCGCCGGATAGCTGCGTAGCACTAGCCCCGCCGAGCTTGGTGTTGAAACCGTTCGGGAGGCTCGCGATAAAGTCGTAGGCGTTAGCATCTCTTGCAGCTTGATAGCATAACTCGATTGCTTCGTTCTCGCCTAATCCCTCCTTGTGCAATAAACCGTGGTGGATATTTTCCATTACAGTCCCAGAAAATAGCACAGGTTCCTGGTTTACTAAGGCAACGTGCCTCCGATAGTCTCGAATGTTGAGCTCTCGCAAATCGTAGCTGCCAACTTTAACTCTTCCAAAGGCGGGGTCATAGAAGCGCATCAGCATCGCCGCAATAGTGCTTTTCCCACTCCCTGAAGGCCCCACAATCGCTGTGACCTTGCCAGCTTCAAACGTGAGATTGATGCCCTCAACAACCTTGATAGTGGCACGAGCCGGGTATATGAAAGTGACATTGTCGAGAACAATGTCATTTTGTTCCGCTGGTTCGGGCATAGATAGCCCTTGGGCCGAGTACACATTGATAATTGGGTCGGGGCGGTCAAGCATTGAGATGATCTTCTCACCGGCCGCAGCGGCTAGTGCAAAGGTCTGCAAGAAAGGGCCGAAGGAGCCGATAACGAATGATGCATCAAGTATTAAAAATACCACGGTATATACTGTTCCCGCACCTTCACCCCTGTTGAATGAGCCTTCAGCGATCTGCTGAGAGCCCTGCCAGAAAGCAAGTGCATTGGCCGAATAGCTATTTTCCATTATCAGATCCGAGATCTCTCAGGGTTAGGGTTTGGCCAACATACGCGACGAAATAAACGAGCCCTAACATTAGTGCTCCAGCAAAGGACTTTTTGATTCCTTTCACGATGGCAGGCCGCATAAACCTCAGATGCTCATCGGCGAGTTTATCCAGCGCATCGAATGCCTGAACCACTTGTACCGCCGTAATGGCTCCTTCTGCCACAGAGGTCGCTTTTTCTGAATATTCAGTCGCCTCTCTAGCATATTTGGAGACTAGTTTAGAGCCAAAGGTAATGACAACAAACATAGTGGGGACTACTGTCGCAAACAGGACTCCAGCTAGGCGAGCATTCAGGGCGAACCCAACTGTGAATGCGGCGACGAAATAAGATACGGATTGGAGAAACAGGCCAGCTTTTTCGGAGGTGCCCAATTGGATTGTTTGGGTGTCTGCTGTCAAGCGGTTTGCGATCTGATAAGATCAGTAATGATAGAAGCGAGCAAAAGGTTGTTAGGGAACATACATCTGGGCACTCGATTTCAAAGTATGCAATCTCCATCCCCACTGCTTTCCTTAGTAAATCCTCCCTCAAACCTCGGGAAACCCTTTCTCCAACAATACCCCAACAAGTAGCCCATCCCCAAGTGATGAAGAAATACGCAACGGCAGCTCCAAGCAGCTGACCAATTCTGGTCTGCAATTCTTCTTCGGTCGGCGGGAAATGATTTATTATCTTTCCGAAGATGACGCCAATAATCGGCAAGGGAGCCCCTGCTGCTAAAGATAATATTATTGCTAGCAAAAGGATAGCTCGTTGACGCCATGTATTGAGAGGCCGGTATAATGAAAAATAAGAAGTCATAAACTTCAAACCTAAAAGTTGCTCAAGAGCTGGAATCGCTGGAGGAGCTACATCAAGGGTAGTGCCTGGATTGGCTGTAGTGCTGGGGTTTAGAGAAGCGATACTAATCGAGTGATGTGAGCGGCGTCGTGATAAAGGGCGGTTTGCGTAAGGAAAGGAGGCCATTGTCCTTGTTCTCAGCCCAATGGGTGTGAAAAGAAGTTGTCTGAAATGTCTGTTTCTACAAGGTTCACGCTCACTAGATCTTCGGAACCTCTAGGTGGATAACTAGTGATGAGTATAGGTGGGAGCTCGAAGAGACCCTGAAAACTCAAGTGCCCGTCAAGCTATAGAAACCCAGGTATCGTCTCGGAAAAGCGGGCAAAATCGGAAAGGGATAGATGGGGAAAAAATGAAGCGTGGAAATAAGCAATGCGATCTAGGGCGGAGAGGAATTAGAAAGAGTCTCTAGGTTAGGAAAGGCGAGAAGTATGAGTGGGGGATATGATAGTGGGAGTTGAGGTTCTATACAGCTTGGAATAAGTGGGGGACAGATTGATAGGATAGGATTGATCCCTCATGATTCACACACGGACATAGCCGAAGCAGAATTTACTCTCAGAGATTGAAGTGGGTCTGTTAGCGATTGAATGGCAGTAGTTTCCACATAGTGAAGGCTGCTGCGTCAGTAATTAAAAGAGTAATGTCAACTCCGTATTGTAAAGCATAAAGGCCCAAGATAAAGAAGACCCACCCAAGGTCATGGCCCTAATACCAATTAGAATCCTGTGCATGCATGGCAGAGAAAGAGGCGTTGATGGCCAAGCTGTTTCCCCTTTTCCGGTGCTCCGATATTTTCGTTCAATATCCTCAGAGTGAGATAGAGAGGAACTGTACTATGGTGAGGGAACTCTGTAGCTGAGAAATTAAGAGTAATTAACCTATCCCCAGCTCCTACCAAATTTTAGCCTAATCCTAATATCTCTATGAAAACTTGAGATATTTCTATTTTCTCTCTATTAGTGTGTAGAGGATCACCCACTCTATCACTTAATAGAGAAATAATTCTCATTAGAATTGTCATTGAAAATCCTTTGGTGGTTGAAGATGGAGAATATTTGGCAAAAATACTCCGGCTATAGGGTTTCCTCACCATAGTAGGACCGATAATTAGATTGCTAGTAGCGCCGCTTATGGTGGGTTGAGCATATCTGAGAGTTGTCTGGTAATCTGGGCGTGTCTCGCATGAGGTAGGTCATGACCTGAGAATTTAGTTCCAATTGGAGCCGAAGCTTTTAAGGCACAAGGGTCCGTCCGGTATTTGCCGCCAAGTACACACCTTAAATTGACCGCTCTGTACGACGTCCAATTATTCGAGTTTTTGCGGTAGTCTTCGCACACACCAAAGTGGCTTACTTCAATATTCTTTTCGTATTCTTACTAGCAAAAAATCCTGAAAAAATTGGTGAGGTCACAAAGTAGTGTGTGCGATCGCTAAATGCCTGCCCCTTGTGTAGGAAGTGGAACCATATGTTGCTAGCCTCTGCTGGGAGAAGGATCAAATGCGATAAGGGGCGGGGCCAGAGATCCCCTAATTGTTGCACAATTGTGAAATAAACTCTGCAGGAGGTAGGTAGGGGAAGGTGTGAAAGAAAAAAAGAGACGAAACGGCTGTAAGAGCCAGTTATCCTTCGGGAGCTCGAGTGGACAAGAAAAAAGGAAAAAAAGGGCACTACGTCGTGCACTGCACCTTCGGGTTGGTCACAGAGCCACATCAGAGCTTCAGCGAGAGAAGGATGGATGTTTGCATAATTTATTATTAAGCCTGACGTTGGAATATTAAAACTCTGTTCGAGAACCGGCCCTTGATTAAGGATTGCATGATATTGTGTAATAGTTTATATTGTCCGTGGACAAAAGTAACCGCGCATCAACGAGAAAGGAAAAGCTTTGCCCATGACAACAACACTCTCCCACCACGGCTTCGTGTCGTTTGGTGAGCTGTCGGTTCTGAACCCTCATCCTCAAAAGTTGGCTGGACCAGAGCTATTGCACGAGCTCATATCTCCAGCACATTATGACCACAAAGCCTTAGATTTTATGTTCGCAGACGGAGAAGCAAGAAAGAGTTATACGTATGAGCAGCTCGATACCCTTTCGACACAATTTGCCCTTCGCCTGCTCGAGTGCCTACCTCGTGGTGAAACCGGACGCGCTGTTCCGGTCTTGCTCCCGCAGTCGCCGGAACTATATATCGCATTGGTTGGGATCTTAAAAGCTGGTGCAGCATTCGTGCCGCTGAGCCTTGACGCTCCAATAGAGCGAATTCGCTTCGTTGTTGGAGATGTAAGAGCAAGCGTTATTGTTACGGAATCGTCGTTCTCCAATGTTTTTACCTGGGAAAAATGCCCGCCGACTGTCCTTGCCGACAATCACGTAACAGCGGCCCCAGACAAGCTCAGGCTACCTTTGGACATCGACCCCAGTGGGCCAGCGTATATTATGTACACTTCTGGCTCTACCGGTGCTCCAAAGGGCGTTATAATCTCTCACTCAGCAGCTACCCAGTCCCTTCTTGCACATGAGGAACATATTCCGTTATTCGAACGATTCCTCCAGTTTGCTGCTCCTACCTTCGATGTCTTTGTTTTTGAAATGTTCTTCCCGTTATTCCGCGGAAAGACCCTTGTTAGTTGCGACCGGGGGAGACTCCTCGCAGACCTTCCGGGAGTAATCAACCAACTCAATATAGACGGAGCGGAGCTGACACCAACGGTTGCGGGCGGACTTCTCATTGAGCGAGAAAAAGTGCCCGGGTTAAAGGTGTTACTCACAATTGGCGAGATGCTAACCCGCCAGGTCGTGGACCAGTTCGGCGGTGGCGTACTGCAGGGCATGTATGGGCCGACTGAGGCAGTAATACATTGCACTCTTGCAATTGGCTTTGAGAAGAGCTGGAAGATTGGGGATATTGGAGTGCCCCTTAAAACAGTTTCTGCCTTTGTTCTTTCTACTACTACATCCGACCTAGAGATTTTGCCCCTCGGCTGGACTGGAGAGCTCGCAGTTGGCGGATATCAACTTGCGGATGGGTACTTGAATCGTCCGGAACTAACGAAAGAAGTTTTTGTTGATTCGAAAGAATACGGCAGGCTTTATCGGACAGGAGATCGTGCAAGGATATTATCTAGCGGAAGGATCGAGTGTCTTGGTAGAGTTGGAGCTGGTCAGGTTAAGCTTCGAGGGCAAAGGATAGAACTAGGAGAGATAGAAGAGGTTGTGTTAGGAATACCAGGCGTTAGAGGTGCTATTGCGAGTGTGTTGGGGAGCAGGTTGGTTGTCTATGTTGGAGGTGGCGTCGAGCGGGAAGCTGTATACGATGTTTGTAGGAGGTGGCTGCCGAGGTTTATGGTTCCCGGTGATATTGTGGTCTTGGACGAATTACCACTATTATCTTCCGGCAAGGCCGATCGGAAGAAGCTCGATAAGCAATACTTGGAGACATCTCAAACTCCTGCCGCAGAGAAGGGTATCGAGGAGCTCAACGATATGGATCAAATAGTCTATGACTGTGTCGAGGAATTATTAGGTCACAAGCCATCTAGGCAAGGTAGCCTGATCGCGATGGGATTCGATTCAATACAAGCTATCCGTCTAGTATCAGCTTTACGGTCACAAGGCTTTACTGTCGAAGTAGTTGATGTTCTCCGAGCCGATTGCGTTGAGGGCATCGCTTCCGCGATGGGCCCGAGCGGAGCGGGATGTTCGAATGCCTTAGCTAACGAGAATGTCATGGCTAGATTCTGTGCAATACAGGAAGCTGTACGACCAAAATTGCCAGTGCAACGAGATGGGATCCAAGACATTATTCCGTGCACATCTGTACAGGAAGCTATGCTCGCTGAGACCGCGAGAGATCCTGAGGCATACTGTAATTGGATTTTGTTGGAGTTACCTTTGAGACTCCCAGCCTCCACTATCGAGGAGGCTTTTCGAGGTGTCATTGACCGTAACGAGATTTTAAGGACGGGCTTCATGACTGCTGGTGATGGGTTCGCTCAAGTTGTTTGGCGATCATCTAGGACTAGACAGTTTTCCCTTGCGGACAAAGTTCGGTCATCTTGGGAAGTGCCATCACTTGAGCAACTTACTGAACCGCCTTTTGCTGCTTCCTTGGTTAAGAGTACGGACGTTTGGTTGTTAAGCATACATCTGCATCACGCTGTTTACGATGGTTGGTGTTGGGAACAAGTGCTCTCTGACTTCTCTTTCCACCTCAGCGGGAGTGCCAAGCTACCAATCCGACCGCAATACCGAGATATAGTTCAATACGAACTATCAAGAAGCAGGGAGTCAAATGAGTTTTCTGAGGGAGTTTGGAAAGAATTTTTAGGCGGGGCCCCCAATTCGAGACTACCCAGCTTCCATGGACATACTGCTGCTCCTTCTGGCGTCTTCACAGAGACGATTGGTTTACGAAGTTCTCGCTCAGAATATGAGGCTTCAGCAAGGAAGATGGGGGTTAGCCCACAGGCACTCGTCCAAACGGCTTGGGGTTACCTGTTGAGTCTCTTCATGGGATCTCCGGATGTCGTTTTTGGGACAGTGGTCTCGGGGAGAACAGTTGCTCTGCCCGGGGTTGAGGATATCTTAGGACCAACCATTCTTACGCTGCCGCTCAGAGTGAAAATAGGGCAGGGAGCTACGACAAAGGATATCGTTCGAGCTGTCCATAAGAGTAATCGGCTGGTATTGGAGAATTCCGGGCTTCCCCTGAGAGAGATTAGGAAGGTCTGCGAAATTGAAGGGACACAGTTCGATTCTTTGCTTGTGTGGCAACAAACTTTGAAGGCAGGAGGGGATCCCAAACTAGTAAGACAGGTCGAGAATCGAGATAGGCTTGAGGTAAGCACCCCGTCTGTGACATCCTACGAACGTTGCTGTTGATCTTTGCGTGGTTTAGTTTCCTTTGCTACTAGAAATCGAACCCGGCCGGGATGTTATTCAAATCAGAGCAACATACCAGCACGCCGTGCTACCGCACTCACAAATCAAGCTTTTGCTAAGACAGTTAGACCAACTTGTTTCTGGGATTATTTCTCGACCGGCTAGCAGGCTGAATAGCCTATTGGACTCCTTGAACGAAGATATTCTTGCAATTAAGAATCCATATCCAACACCAGCTACAGATCCTAAAACGGCTTCTCTTGCAGAACTTGTTGAGCTCTCTTCGGTGGTGAGGCCTAGAGCTACTGCACTTGATTTCGCAAGGGACATTTCCAATGGCACATCCGACTCAACAAGACTCACGTATGCCGAGCTCAACGCACATGCAAACAAACTCGCTCATCACCTAATTTCACTGGGTGCCGTTGCCGATGAACTTGTCTGCGTGTGCATGGAAAAGTCGCCCGAAATGTATATCACCATATTGGCGATTCTCAAGGCTGGCGCAGGTTATCTCCCGCTCACACCAGAAACGCCAAAGGAGCGCATGAGGCAGATTTTAGAAAATGCCCGGGTAAGGATTTGTTTGACCACTGGCGATTTGGAAGATAAGTTAGGAATACCGAAGAATTCACAGGTAGTACGGGTGGATGCCATAGATGTTGACGAATACGCTGATAACAATCCCGGGATGGTCCGAAATGGTGATACATTAGCATACGCTGTGTTCACTTCTGGCAGTACGGGTGCGCCGAAGGGGGTGCTAATTACTAACGCGAATATTGTGGATAATCTCTTGGTTTTGAAGGGACTGTATCCTACCAATGAGCGGTCTAGGCTTCTGCAGTTTTGCTCAATTAGTTTTGATGGTGCGTTTGTCGGTTTTTAATTGGGGAAAGTTGAAATAACATTTGACCAGTATCTGTCTTCGAGATCTTTTATGCATGGACCATGGGCATCTGCCTATGCTCTGGAACCAAGGATGTACTCCTTCGCGATATTGAGGGGGCAATTAATACAATGGGAATCACGCACTTGAGCATGACGCCAACAGTCGCTGCACTAGTCAGCCAAAAGAATGTGCCAGGAGTGGAGTTCTTGGTGACAGCGGGTGAGGCGTTAACGAGTAAAGTTTACAATGATTGGGCAGGAAAGGGACTTTTCCAAGGTTAGATTTATCGAATCTGTCCAAGAGAGACGAGGGCTGAAATTCTAGCAGGATATGGACCAAGCGAAACCGTGAACATATGTACCATCAGACCGAACATGCGGGTGATTGACCATATCAATAATATTGGGGCGCCGTTCACGAACACTTCTGCATTCGTGCTTGTAGATTCTGAAGAGGAGTTTAGAGTGGTACCGCTGGGTGGAATCGGGGAGTTTTGTTTCGGGGGCGCTCAAGTGGTGAGATACTATGACCTGTCTGGGCTTCTACCCTTGTGGGGGCTAACCAGTAACCCAGGGGCGCGGATACTTAGATATGCCTGGACTCACAAGCCGCAAATTCATTTCTCATCCCAAGTACGGCAGGGTATACAGGTCAGGTGATATTGGAAGAATGCTGCCTGACGGTTCACTCGAGTTCGTCGGACGGCAGGACGGCCAAGTCAAAATTAGAGGCCAGAGAATCGAGCTTGGAGAAATCACTTCGGTTTTGCTTCGATCAAAAAGTGTTATCGATGCAGCGGCAACTCCAGTCCGAAGGGAGCTACAAGACACCTATCAGCTCGTCGCTTTCGTCGTTCCACAAGGAATGAATAGTTCGGGATTCTCGGTGATACGGGGTGATGAAGGGGCAAAGAAGTTAGTTGCGGAGCTTTTCCAGGGCTTGACAAGCTTCCTTCCACCGTATATGGTTCCATCTGCTATAATTCCGTTGACTGCACTGCCGATGACAGCCCAAGACAAGATCAATACAAAGCTACTACAGTCTACGTACTTCGGGCTGGACAGCGATGCTGCAGAAGACTATGCCCTAGAATCTTCGTCCCGAGCGGATGGGAAAGAATGGACAGTACTGGAACGCGAGGTCGCAGACGTTATCGCTGAGGTCGCACGAGTGACACCTGAAGAGGTCGGGCGAGCAACATCCATATTTAGACTAGGGCTTGACTCGATATCCGTTATCCAACTATCTAACCGGCTCACAAAGATAGGATATATAAGACTGGACGTCTCCCAGATCATGCGGAATCCGACTGCCAGTTCTATTGCACATTTATTACAGGCTTCTATGTCTGGTCCAGTACCAAGCAAGCCCGTTCCTAGTGGCGGTATAGAAGAATTTGTTGCAGATGTTGAGGGCTCAGTTTTGAGTCAACTTGGTCTCTCCGGGGATGAAGTCAAGATGATTCTTCCTTGCACTCCGTTGCAAGAGGCGATGCTTAACCAGAGTAAAGATGCGGACTTAAATCTCTACTACAATCATACCACGCTTAGTCTTAGTGCAGATTCAGCACGATTACGGGATGCCTGGGAACTTATGCTCAAAGCACACGATATAATGAGAACTTGTTTTTGCGTCACATCTCACCCACGACATGCATTTGCCCAAGTGGTGCTTAACGATTATCAATTGCCTTGGTCTTCCTTTGAGTTAGAGGCAGGTGTAGACATATCAGAAGTGATTAACCAGCGGATTACTTCGGTATCCGAATCACTGAGAACCTCGAAGCCACCATATGCATTTTCGCTACTACAGACTTCCCAGAGCGCAACCCTAATTATGCATTTCCATCACTCTTTATATGATGGGTTTGCTATGGATATGTTACTAGATGACGTGCGAAGAGCTTATCACGGTTTAGGACTTCCTTCTAGGGGCACTTTCAAGCCATTCTTGGAGTACATGGAAGACCTAGACTTGGCCAAGGCTGACGACTTTTGGAAGGCAACATTAGAAGGCCTCGAATTTTCTTTGTTCCCAGACTTGACTGGACTGACGACCGCGTCAGGGAGTTCACTTGCAGGAATGGGCTTAGTGAAGATTCCTTGTTCAAGAAGTTTAATCTCCGTCGAGGGAGGTTGCAGAGGCCTGCAGACGTCCCTCTTAGCCCTTGGACAGACAGCTTGGGCGCGGCTACTTTCTGTATACACTGGTGAAAGCGATGTTTGCTTCGGTAATGTGGTCAGCGGGCGGACTATTCCCGTCGAGGGGGTTGAAGATATTATTGCCCCGTGCTTTAATACTGTACCCATTCGAGTACAAGTTTCACCTAATTCAACAAACCGGGACATCATAAACAGGCTACAATTACTCAATGCGGAGATACTACCATTTCAACTCACCCCGTTACGAAGAATAATGACTACTCTACGCATCCAGGGACAGAGGCTGTTCGACACTTTATTCATTCTGCAAAATGCCAATTGGCCATCTGATTTAGAGCAATTATGGTTCGAGGTTGGCGACCGAGGAGGCATGGATTTCTCTATTGTAGTGGAGCTTGTGCCATCTCGGAAGACGGACACTTTGGAGATTGCACTTCACTTCCGGGGGTAAGTCAAAAATGTGGCGAGCTTGTAACATAATACTGATATCTAGCTAGGGATGTATTGTTAGAAGAGCATGCAGATGTTCTCGTGAGGCAGTTAAATTGTGCTATTGTCTCTTCTCTAAATCAGCCCTCCGATTCTGCCGCAGATTTCATGTCTTTCGGCCAAGAATTTCTTTCGTATGCAAACAGTCTACCAGTCAATATCTACGATAAGTGGAGCCCAGGCCTATTACACTCTGGATTCGAACGCCATGCCCAAGAGAGCTCATCACGAAATGCCCTGGAATATCTTAATAAGAACGGCGAGGTCACTGCCTGGACGTTCAGGAAACTCAATCAGGCCGCTAACCGAGTTGCACACTACCTAATATCCAAAGGACTGAAGATAGACGATGCGGTGCCATTATGTCTAGAAAAATCTCCTATGTTCTACATTTGCGTTCTTGGTGTATTGAAAGCCGGTTCTGCCTTTACTCCAATTGACCCCAGCTTGCCGGAGCAGCGAAAGCGGTTTATGATTGAGGAACTTGGTGCTAGGGTAGTTCTCGCAACCAAGACCACTGCTCGAGACTTAAAAATCCCGAAAGGAGTAGAGCTTGTGGATATCGCGGGTGAAGATCTATCATCCTGGCCGAATTCGAACCCTGTGATCCGGGATCTCAAGAAAAATTGCCTGGCATATCGAATTTATACTTCCGGATCAACAGGAAAGCCCAAGGCTGTATCACTAGAGATCGGCAGTGCAGTCCACACACTCCATGCCTCCCGATCCGTCATCCCATGGAGGGAAGACTCGAGATTGCTACAGTTTGCCGCAACAACATTTGATATGTGTTATTATGATTGTTTCATGGCATGGACTTACGGGTTTACTCTCTGCTCGGCGGACAAAAGCCACTTGCTTGGTGACTTGGAAGGGACGATCAAGAGAATGGGAGCTACGATGTTGGACTTGACTCCCAGCGTGGCATCAACTCTACGTGTGGAGAACCTGCCGGAAGTTGAATTACTTTATTGCATCGGAGAAGCCATGCCCCAGAATCTTGTTAATGATTGGGATGGGCGGTGTGCTAATTCTTACGGGCCCACTGGTAATTAATATCACCCTGATATTCGATTGATACTGACGTGGTATCTAGAGGCGGCAATGTGTTGCACGATCGTTCCCACTAACAAAAAAATCAAGTCTTCGAATATCGGCAAGCCATTCCATACCGTAAGCTTCCGTGTACTCACCAAGGATGGGAGATCAATGGTCCCAATCTTCGGGAGCGGCGAGCTATGTATCGGAGGTCCTCAGGTTGCACGCGAATACCACAACAACCCGGAACTTACGGCAAATAGATTCATCAACTTTGAAGGGAGCCGAATCTACCGGACCGGTGACGTAGTTCGTCAGCTGGCGGATGGAAATTTTATGTTCATTGGGCGTACGGATGACCAGATCAAGATTCGAGGACTCCGTGTGGAGTTAGACGAGATCAATTCCGTGCTGAGGTACGCACATGCCAGAGTTAGGGATGCTACGACTATGGTCATGAAACACAGCGATGACTCCAAGGAGCAACTTGTGTCATTTCTTGCGTTGGAAGACCGAAAGCAACATGGGATGAGGGCGAGTATTCTCAAGGTTGATTCGCAATTGGATGGTATTATGACAGCATCCCGCGATGCCGCGATAACTAAACTTCCACGATATATGATTCCCGGGGTTATCTTGGCCATAGATCACATCCCACTTTCGGCCGCCGGCAAGATCGACAAGAGGTCACTATCAACATTATTCAAAGAGCAAAATATTCAGTCTCTCACTCCCAGACCTGTTAGTGCAGACGATGGCACGGAATGGACTGAAGATGAAACGAAAGTCAGAGAAGTCTTTTCAAAGATATCACGAGTGGCAGCCGAGCAGATTTCACGGTTTTCCACTATTTATGAGATCGGACTTGACAGTATTAGTGCTTCACAGGTTGCTATGGAGTTGAAGAAGGCTGGGCTGCAGGTTTCCGCGATTGATATATTAGAGAGACCCTCAATTGCGTCGCTTTCTCATAAACTAAAACCTGTCATCGGAGCATCGACAGCAAAGGGTACGTCAGATGAACTGCTCTCTGGATTTGCAGCGCGCTTTACGGATCAGGTTTGTGCAGAAACAGGATTACTGAAAGAGCAAATTGCTGGCGTGTATCCCTGCACACCGGTACAAGAAGGGATGCTTTCCCAATTTCTGCGGTCCAAGGGGGAGTTATACTTTAATCTTACGGTCTTCGAGCTTCCGGAAAATATTGATCTGTTGGGGCTGCGCGATTCCTGGGATGTTGTTTTTAAGTCACTCGATATTCTACGAACTGGTTTTGCCGGCGTTGACGACGCTCAGCATTCCTTTTCAATGATTGTTCATAATCCGAACACTATTGAACTACCTTGGTCGGTAGTACCAATAGGGGAAAATTCGGAGGAGCTTATCACAAGCCAGAAGGGCGAGAAGGCTTCTATTGCGCTCAAAGGTCTTCATTTACCATTGTGGAGCCTCACTCTGCTCCAGAGGACTTCCGGAAACCATCTCCTCATGTTTTCTGCACACCACGCGCTATACGATGCACATTCCCTGGCAGTTATTCTCCATAGCGTTGCTCTCCAATACTCCAAGAAAAAGTATTCCTTATCACACACGTTTTCCCGTGCCCTTAGCGAAATTACGAAACATACTACAGATAGTAAGATTATATCGGACGATCAGGAATTCTGGAAAAAGCATTTGGGCGGCTGCGCAGTCTCTCGGTTTCCGAATCTATCCCCCTTCAGAGTGAAGAGCACCGCAAGCCATGTATCTTCCATCAACGCAAATTGGAGTTTGTCGCATATTAAAAAGGCATGCAGGCAATTAGGGATATCGGTGCATGCGGCTGGGCAAGCAGCCTGGGCCAGGATTTTGTCAGCGTATTCGGGGGAGACTACTGTGACAATGGGTGTTGGTTCGTGTTCCGCCTGATTAGTGTTGGCAGACACCACTGACATACAAGAACAGTAATTTCGGGAAGATCCGGGATCAGTGACTCTGAGGATCTGGTGTTTCCTTGTATCGCGACTCTCCCATCACTATGCATGTTAGCAGGAAGCAATCAAGAGCTTGCGTTTAACATTCAGAATAGCAATTCTCGAATGCTCAAGCATCAACATACGCCGCTTAGGTCGATACAGAAGTGGTTGGGTCATGCTGAACAGTCTCTTTTCGATACGATTTTCGTATATCAGAAGGGTGAAGTCCATCAAGATGAGATTGACTTTGCTTGGAAGGTAGTGCAAGAGGATTCATTTGTTGATTACTCGATATCTTTGGAGCTAGAACCTACTGCGAGCGATTCTCTGCTTATCCGTGCTACATGCAAGGACAATATCATGCCACGAGAGCAGACAGAATTATTGCTCCGTCAGTTCCAGGCTGCCTTGATCGACATCTTAGAATCGCCCGATAGCCTTAACACTGATTTTTCTAGATTCCCTAAGGAAACCCTGTCTTGCACTCTTGCAAAAGAGGACGAAATCCCCACTGATGTTCGTGTCCTTCATAAATTTGTTGAGAAGCATCGTCAACTAGTTCCAGACAAAGCTGCATACGAGTTTGCGACTTCGATTGAGGAAGGATGCGCAATCAAGGAGACATGGAGTTACACTCAGCTCGATGAAGAAGGCAATAAAGTTGCAAACTACTTACTAGACCACGGAGTCAAAACTGGAGATATAGTCGGAGTCTGCTTTGAAAAATGTCCGGAGGCATCATTTGCCATTCTTGGAATTTTGAAAGCTGGCTGTGCATTTGTCGCCCTGGACTACAACGCGCCCATAGAGAGGAAGTCCTTCATAATCTCAGACTCAAAAGCAAAGCACGTTCTCACTATGGATAAATTTGCGAGTGAGTTAAGCAGTAAATTAGATGCAGAAGTTGTCAGCATGCAAGGCAGCGTCGCAATCAAAACAGCCTCCACAGACACTCCCGAAATCCCAGATCTCAAGCCTAGCGACCTATGCTATTGTCTCTACACCTCAGGTACGACTGGAGCACCGAAGGGCTGCGAACTAACACACGACAACGCCGTTCAGGCCATGCTTGCCTTCCAGCGCCTGTTCAGCCCCCATTGGGATTCCGAATCCCGTTTCCTCCAGTTCGCATCTTTCCATTTCGACGTCAGCGTCCTAGAGCAGTTTTGGAGTTGGAGCGTGGGCATCTGCGTAACATCTGCTCCTCGAGATCTTATCTTCCAAGACCTTGCACTTACTATTCGAGAGTTGCGGATAACGCATTTGGATCTTACACCGAGTCTTGCTTCGCTGATTAAGCCTGAGGATGCGCCGTTGTTGTGTAAAGGCGTGTTCATCACTGGGGGTGAGCAACTCAAGCAGGAGATTTTGGATGCCTGGGGGGAGAAGGGGTGTATTTACAATGGGTAATATCTGGATATCACATTAATACCCTGGTCTGAGAACTAACACTCGATAGATATGGGCCTACAGAAGTTACAATCGGGTGCACAATGTACCCTAGGGTCCCAGCAAGAGGAAAGCCGTCGAATATTGGACCCCAATTCGACAATGTTGGGTCATTTGTTTTGGCTCCAGGCACCGACAAACCAGTTCTTCGTGGTGCTATAGGGGAGCTCTGTGTTTCCGGGAAGCTAGTGGCGCGCGGATATCTGAACCGCCCCTCGCTTACGAAAGAAAAGTTCCCGTATCTCGAATCCCTAGGTACTAGGATATACCGCACTGGTGATTTGGTCCGCATCTTCCATGATGACACATTTGACTTTGCAGGGAGAGCAGATGACCAAGTCAAACTTCGTGGGCAGCGATTGGAAATTGGAGAAATTAACGAGACGCTTAGGCAAGCGACTACTCGGGCCCGAGCTATAGCAACACTAGTCTTAAGGCACCCAAAGCAGCAGAAAGACCAACTTGTGTCGTTTATCGAGTTAGAAATGGAAGGGCCCGTTAATTGTTCCGACTTTAAATTTCTTGATGACCCTGAACAGTACTCTCAGGTCATCACCGTCTTAGCAGATGCGTGCAAACGCAAGCTGCCTACATATATGGTCCCCACTCACTTCTTGCCTGTTTCTGCGATCCCACTCTCGGTAAATAACAAAGTTGACAACAAGAGACTTAAAGAACTTTATCATGAAACATCACTCGAGACACTTCAGCGGATTTCGAAGAGGAAGAATGAAGAAGATGGGAGTTGGTCTGAGGTCGAACAGCAGTTAAGGGCTGTGCTCGCCGATGTTGCTGCCTTCAAGCGCTCTGATATCAAGCGGTCGTCCACAATTTTCGAGCTCGGCTTGGACTCTGTTTCCGTGGTAGGATTGGCCCGTCGCTTGAAGAGGGTTGGTTTTGTGGCGGCGTCCGTTTCAATTATTATGCAATGTAAACCTCCTATTACCTTTATCTAATATCTGCTAACGCTGCACATAGACCCGGTCTTGGCTCGGCTAGCTTCGGAACTAAGCAAAAGCGACCCCAGCAGTTCACAAGATTTCTCTATTGCCGAATCTGTTAAACAGAACTTGTCAGCATTCGCCAACAAGAACACATTCGAGGTTTACGAACAACTTGCCCTAGGCCCCGGCGACATCGAGTCAATTGCGCCATGCACAACGCTTCAAGAAGGGATGATCGCGAGGTTCCTTGATTCCGAAAAGCCACTTTACTATAATTCTTTCCCGATGGTGATAAGTTCGCCCAATGACATTGATGGCATTCGCAAAGCGTGGGTTCAAGTAATACGTTCAACGGGAGTACTACGTACTTGTTTTTGCGAGACTCCGGATGGGTATGCTCAAGTGGTCCTTAAGAACCCTAAGATGCAGTGGGAAGAAATCTCAACATCCGAGGACACGGTTCAAATCACTATCTTAGATAAGTTGGCGAAGCACGCGGATTCCAATAAGGACTTGCATACGGTGCCGCTTTATCTTCTCGTTGTGGAAACTCCGGAGAGAACTATACTTGTTCTCAATATCTTCCATGGACTTTACGACGGGAGTAGCTTGCCATTGATCCTTGAGGACGTCCAGATGGCTTACCATGGTCGATACGAACCAAGACCTCATCAGTTCGTCGACATTGTTGGGCATCTGCTTTCGGTCGATACCGCGAAAGCGCGTATATTCTGGGAGAAGACACTCGCTGGAGCCACTCCCTGCAGCTTTCCCGAAGCCCTCGGGGTGCCCGATGATGGTGACCACGCGGTGCAGCTCACTTCTAAAACTAGTATCACAAGTGTCGAAACTATCTGCAAGAGGATCGGATGCACTCCTCAAGCTGTATATCAGACTGCGTGGGCAAGTGTGTTGTCAGGATATATAGGATTGAGGCCAGTCTTTGGAATTGTTGTTTCTGGGCGTTCTATTCCACTAGAGAACATTGAGCAAACTATCGGGCCACTTTTCAACACCATTCCATTCACACTAGATTTAGAAAATGCACGATCGTGGGAAGAACTGGTTAAGGAAGCACACTACTTCTATTCAGAGTCCATTCCGTATCATCATACGCCTCTGCGTCTTGTCAATAAGTGGATGCGAGCAACGGCAGAGAGGCCACTATTTGATACCTTGTTCGTATACCAAAAGAGCAAGGCCAGGAATTCCAATCCAGATTCCCTCTGGGAAGCTGCGGATACTGTCGCTTCTGCAGACGTATGTGCTCTGACCTCTCACCCAACGTGCCGCCATCACTAATTATTCCACCAGTATCCACTTGCGTTAGAAGTTGAAGGTCACGCCAATGGGGTGAAATTCTCGATAGTCTCGAGAGGATCACTTATGACAAGAGAGATGTCCTTGGAGCTATTGGAACGCCTTGATGAACAGCTGCGGTGCATCGTAGACAACCCATCTTGCAAGCCATCTATTATACCCACCCCAGAAAAAGGGCCCACCCCCAATATAACTAATCTCGATCACTCGCCTAATCGAGATAATGTAGCCTGGGGAGCAGAAGCAAATACCCTACGTGAAACAATAGCGGCTCTTGCCGAAGTTAATGAATCCGATATCACTATAGACTCTTCTATATTCGAACTAGGATTGGACAGTATTGAAGCTATTAAATTATCCTCACGACTTCGCCGGCATGGAATGAAAATTTCAGGAAGCAACATTATGCGAAATCCAACCATCCGGAAGCTGGTGTTGTTTCTCCGCAGATCTTCAACCCAACCAAAGGAATTAGCTAGAGGGCTACTTCCCAAGTTCACAGAGCGCATACGAAAGGGTTGGAAGCCTCAGAAGCGCGATGAGGTTGAGGCAATTTACCCAACCACGCCTCTTCAGGAAGCCATGATAGCTGAAACCCTGGCCTCAGACTACCAATTGTATTTCAACCACGATGTCTTGAAGCTAGAGGACTGGGTCGATACTAGCAATCTCCGGCGAGCCTGGGCTGCTGTAGTCGAGCGGTCTGAAATTCTAAGAACAAGCTTCTTCAACGCATCTGAGCTATTCCCCGAATCCCCGTGCGCCTTTGGCCAACTAGTCCACAAGCGGCCAAAAATCCACTGGGGCGAGGTAACCGTGGCCAGCAACGATGATCTCCACGCTACCTTTAAGAAGGTCATGCAGGGAGCTACAGAAGAGGTTGACATTCTACGAGAGCCCCCTCTTAGAGCTACGATCGTGCACAGCGCCGGGGCTAGGCATTTTATACTTTCCATCTCCCATGCACTCTATGACGGGTGGTCTATTAAGCTACTACACGAGGATGTACAGAACGCATACCATGGCTCATTCACTCAGAGACCATCCTGTTGTCTGCTATTGGAAAATGTATACGGTGAAGACCAAAAACTTGCCGAAAGATTCTGGAAACAGATTCTTGCAGGTGCCTCTCCTTCAAGACTCCGAGCCTTATCAACAGAAACGGAAAGAGCAGTGACTTATAGACGAGAAAAAAAATCATCTGCGCCATTTTCAGCCATTCAATCATTCTGTAAGGATACTGGGGTCACCGTTCAATCACTCGGGCAAATGTGCTGGGCGCTTCTCTTGGCCCATCACTTAGGCGAACCAGATGTTATTTTTGGGACTGTTCTTTCAGGAAGAGACTTTGATTCGGCAGATGAGATTATGTTTCCGGCAATGAATACAGTTCCTATCCGGGCGATTATTCACGGAACATACAAGGAGATGTTACACTATATGCAGGACAACTCTGCGAATGTTATCAAGTACCAGCACACCCCCCTTAGGAAAATCCAAAAACTTGCCAACAGTAATGGACAGCGCCTTTTTGATACTTTGTTCATATACCAGCGCGGTCACAAAGAGTCAGTAGGCAAGCAAAAGGCTTTGTGGCGTTCGGTTGATGGCACATCCGATGTTGAGGTAACAACCTGCTAAAATATTATTGGTTAGGCTTGACTGACTGTACAAGTATAATGTTTGCATTGAGATGGAACGGGACGGGGATAATTTGATATGGAGGACAGCTTGCAAATCGACGGTGTTTCGCTTGCAAGACACGCAGCCACTCCTTCAAACGTTAGACTCGCTATTGGTCGATATTATAACCCACGCTTACCAACCTTCCATCACATACCATGAAATTGGCTTTGCATTCGGAAATCTTCAAATTTCGATGGCAGACCGCTCGGGTCAGATAAAACTCCTAAACGGGGTTCGAATAGATCTGGGGGGAGTCGAATCAGCCGTCAAAAAATCAACACAGGACATCAGTGATTGTGGTGCAGTTATCCTAGAAGATTATGGGAGGAGCTTACTTACCCTTTTCGTTACTACAACCAACCAAAGCGGAGTCTCAGCACACTCTCTAATTAAATCTGTTCGACAAAAATTGCCCTATTGGTCACTTCCATCGTTCATTGTCCCCATCGCAACTATTCCGCACACAAACAATCAGGTAGATCGATCGGAATTAACGGCCTTATTCCATGCGCTGCCATCAGAAGAAAAGCAAGAATATTCCGTCGAGAAAACTAGTGAGTGGACTCCTTTGGAAAAAACCTTCCGCAATGTTCTCGCAAAGGTCTCAAACACGCCCAAAGGGGAAATTCGGCGAACACAAACGATTTTCCATCTGGGCCTCGACTCCATAAGCGCCATTTCTCTCTCGTCGGAATTGAGGAAGAACTTGATTTTCTTGAGTGTTGCGGAGATCCTTAATGCAGCAACAGTCGAGCGCATGGCGGCGTCTGCTCGTACCATGAGTAGCCAAATATCGCCGAATCCCCCAGACAGCAAGAGTATTATCTCTAAGGCTTGCAAGAATATCGAATACATGAAAGTTCCAGAAAGTGTCAATAACTACGGCGTTGAGTTCACGATGCCAGCTACCCCCGGTCAACATTACATGATCTCGTGTTGGATAAACTCAGGTTATAAGCTTTTTATGCCTACTTTCTCTTTCAAGTGCAAACGAGTGGAACCCTCTCGCATTCTAGCCGGATGGGAGGGACTCGTTCGACAAGAGCCAATTCTCCGTACTACTTTTGTTGCTACAAACAATACAGATGTCCCACTTGCTCAATTGGTTCTCCGTAGTCCGCCAACCCAATGCAAGCAATACCAATCTTCGTCATCCGATAACGATGCCCTTATTCGATTCCTTCTTTCACAAGAACAAGCTAAGGAATTCGATATGGCTCTTCCACCAGTGTTTCTATGCACTTTGAATACGCCCACGGAGACAGTCATCTTCATCACCATTCATCACGCTTTGTATGATGGCGTTAGTCTTCCACGCTTGATTGCTAAATTCCAAGGATTCCTTGATAAGCCCGTTGGCCGACTCCTGACTCCTAACCCGGAAGGCCCCAATTTCATGGATACAGTTGCTTTTATACAATCTCGAGATCTTCGTCACCAACGCGCGTTTTGGACTAGATACCTAAATGAATCGTCCTCAACTTGCGCTCCTGAAAAAACCCGTTCCACCAGTCCACCCGAGAAACGAGTTGCACTTTTCCAGCCCAGAGCAGTTTCAGGCGTCACAAAATTAGAGAAAGAATGTCGTCAACGTGGAATATCTATTCAAGCAGTTTTCTTAGCAGCCTACGCAAAAGTTTTCGCACAACAGCAATGTGCTAAATATGGGCCCTTGACATCAAGCAAAGATGTTATATTCGGCATTTATCTCTCGAACAGACATCTTCCCGTAGCTAATGTAGAGTCTTTGGTCGCACCCACCCTCAATATAGTTCCTATACGAGTCAGCTCTCCAGGAAATAAGCCAACCATAGAAGTGGCTCGCCAAGCCCAGGATGACTTAACGGCTATTGGAGACCCAGAAAACTCAGTCGTTTCATTATGGCAAATCAGAGAATGGACTGGTGTACAGGTCGATTGCTTCTTCAACTTCTTGAAGCTTCCGCGCGGTCCCACGTGGAACTCTAATGATGGCGGGATAGACAAAATTATTTTGGAAGAGTTTACCCCCGATAATGTCGAGCTTGCTGCCAGGCCTAGAGCCCACTTTGAAAGAAACGCGTCTATGAAGGGCATTAGGGTAGATACCCCTAGTCTTCAGGCCTCGGACAATTGCTAACTGCTGACTAATGATTCCAGACGAATTTTGACATCGAGGTCGCTGTTCGTGGCGATCAAGTTGATGTGGGAGTATTTTCTACAGCTAGGTATCTTGAGGAGGAGGATGCACAAAAGACGATTCGCTGGATGTGTGGTATAGTGGAGGGAGAATGGGGGTCAGAATAAGGATTATTGTACTTTTATTTATTTCCTTTATCACTCTCACACCATACTGGTAAGGTTGTGATGATTTAGAGTGTAAATACAACTATAGTTTTTTTTTCCATTTTATAATATCATGCCATATTGCGGCAAGCCCCACGCGATACCCATACTATATATATGGAGCTATTCGTGCCAGTGTTCAATGTTTACTAGGAATACCGGCTATCATAGGCTTTCTGCCCCATCAATACCCCCCAAGCTGTGATTGCAGTATTAGTGCCATCGTGCAGTGATACAGGTGTCATACCATGCACTTCTACGACCCAAGGAACCCGCTACGATGATGCCCGCCCAAGGTTAAATTTGCGCACAGCGTTCTGAACCATTTCAGAAGCCCTTCCCCAATTCCCCCGTCGTCTCCTCATATTCCTTCTCCAGACTCCAAGTGCGGAGGCAAAAAAAAGAAAAGATGAATCGTACTCGGGTATGTACGTGGGAGACCGGACAGTCAGGGATTCTGGAGGCCTGACCGTACCTACCCTCATAGGAAATAAAGGAATGAATTTGGGATTGAAATTGCTCAAACAAGCAGGAAGCTTTGACACCTCCTAATCCCTGGCTGTCCGGTCTCCCACGTCCATACCCGAGTACCAATTGAAGGGCCATCCCCGTCCCACGTTCCGAGTGATCGGGGCCCAAACCGCTTTTACCGGCTTTTTTGTTTTTTTTTCCTCCTCCCCCCCAAAATCCCAAGGATACGGGCCCAACTCAAGGAAGTTGCCGTCCCACCAATCAAAGCCGATGCAGAACGGTTGACTTGCTGCGAGATGTTGAGGGTGCGGGATAATTGAGTACTCGAGCACGAGTACCGGTACTGGGATCCGGCACGCGGTTCGGTGGCGCAGAAGCTGTTTTTGATCAAATAGTAAGAACCTCTTTTCCGGGACTCTGCAAGCCCTGGCTGTGTTCCGTCGGCTCTCGTGGCACCCGGTTTCTGTTGGAAACTCTCAGTGTGAAAGCTGGACCGAGACATTGAATAAACGGGAAGAAGGTCTGTCATTGTGTTTGTATTAGTACTGTACTGGTCCTGTGCTCGCTCGAGCACAATACAAGTACAAGTCTGTGCTAATCCCCCCTCACCCTAGTCCAGCCCCCTCCCACCGAAATCCAATTTCCATGACAAATATAGGGAAGGAAGAAAGAAGCGGAGGATTAAAAAAAAAAGTAAGGAACTCGCCCAAGTGGGCAAGTGCTTTACTGGCAACAGGCGACTGAAACGGCAACAATGGCCCTTTTTCACTTTCTTTTCTTTTTTTTTTTTCCTCCTCGATCTATCCTTTTCCCCTACCGGTACAGCGCGGACGGGAAGCCGCAATACTCGCACCACAACACACGGCTATCGTGAACCATTTGGGATTTGGGGGGAAGCGCGTCGTAAATCCAATGAAGAGGGTGTTTTTTTTAGCCTCGTTGGTTTGCGGAGCACATTCGAAAACGACACCCCGCTGCGGACGCCCGAGTTCTTGGATATTGGGTACATGATAGGGCATGTCCTGTACCTACCCACCAGTATCAAGGGATCTTTCGTTAACTTGGCTACGGTCTTTTCCAGCGTCGCAAAGTTCCGGCACTGTGGGTCCCCGCACAGAAAATAGGCACCGCAAACGAATCTCGACCAATAAGACTGCGGTATTTGCCAGTCTTCACCATTCGAGGATCTCGCGACGCCGGAACAGACCGTGCTTATGCTATTTAGTTACTGTCGCCAGCCTACCCCGTGTGCTCGAGTACTTGTAGGTTCACGTGGAGGAGCGGCGGCAGAGAGAGAAAACAATAACACGTCCCAAGACCCCAAGAGAGGCACTTGGGCTCGAGTACCAGTGATAGTGTTGGAGTAGACTTCGCGGCACGACATAAGTCCAAGTAAGCGAAAAAGAGAAATTCAGGGCGGTCACAAAAATAGTGGGATGCCTCGTAATACGTC
The DNA here is from genome assembly GCA_003070745.1 of Tuber borchii. Taxonomy (NCBI): domain Eukaryota; kingdom Fungi; phylum Ascomycota; class Pezizomycetes; order Pezizales; family Tuberaceae; genus Tuber; species Tuber borchii. Next base: position 235,849 of record NESQ01000047.1, read on the forward strand.
TGCCCTTGTGATCGCACGGGCGGTTCGCCATTGTGCAAGTCAAAACCCTTGCCGAAAAAAGACCTGACCCTGTTTTCAGGATGAGAGGCTTGAGAGCGCTAAGAATCACAGGTGGGAGCAAGGTCTCAGTTTGCTACCCGTAAGTGAGTCAAGTAGAGAGCACAAGTCCTTTCTCTTGTCCCTTTCCCTGTCGTCCGTGAGCTGCTAGGGTTTATTAGGCTCACTAGAGATCACTCGGAGAACATCCTAACAACCGCACCACGTGATCCGTGCCCGGACTCTAAGCCCGGGATTTCGCATCCTATCAGTAGAATTACATGACGCATTGGGGAGAAGAACACAATTGGGCTAGGCTATCCTGCCAACAAAACAATGAACGGCATTGCCAATCGCTGGTAGTCCAGGCTCTTTTTTGGCTAGGACAAAAAAAGAAAGACAATAGTCCCAACAATCGAGGTTAAAACTTTTGGTTTTAATATTCTTATTTAAGCACCATACGAAATAGTAAACACCAATAGACCAGCTACCTTGTACAATCCCTATAAAAGCGTTATAGAAGTCATGTAGACTCCCGAACCTTTTTTTTTAAAAAAAATAATAATATTCTTTTCCCCTCCAGCCAAATTAATAGGATCGCTTCCATATGACATAGAGTGCACTTTTCGTAATACAGCGATCGTCAAGAGTTTTGTTTGCGTGAGGAGGGCTCGACTCTTCCGACCTGCGACTCAAGTCACCGAGTGAGCAATCATGACCTCAATTTTTGGATGGATTGTATTGAAGTCTTACTGTAAGAAGGCACTCTTGTGCTATGTTTAGTTCGCTTTGCGGCCGATGCAGACATATCTAAAGAGGAAGGACATGTTAGTCTTGGTCTGGAGAAACATACTTCCTACCTAGTATGAACATGAGATAACTGGTCGGGAAGGCTTACAATCCAACGTATGGCTTCAAACTGAGATTATCTATTTCTTCTGAGGCTCTCTGCATCAAGTCGTTGAATTGATCGTGTGTCATATGGAGCTTCTCAGTGAAAGGAATGAGCATGTGACCACTCATAGCTGATTTGTACGAGTCGTTAAGCTTCTCGCCAATTTCGCGCTCCTTGGGGTCTGATGATTCAAGATAGGTTTGTTAGCAGGCACAGGTCATGAATGCCTGAGAAGTCTGTGAGCTCGCTGTGAGAAAGGCCTGTTATAGTACTTCGCACTCAGATCTGAGCTTATGGCAGTGGTAGAGCCCACGCCTGTCACAGCTTCAGAGAGGTTAGCCAGCCTAGGCCTAGATCGCCCAAAATCCTGACGACTGACCCAAGCGGACGGGATTGTTTGAGGGATAGGCCATAACTGAGTCCCGGGACAAGTGAATGACTAGATTGGGCCTGAGCTGATGACAGCAGCCAAAACTGAGTGACTGCCCTAAGCTGAAGCCCAGCTGGCTCAGGCACCAGCCAGACCTGACTGGCTCACTCACAAGACTCCTGGCGCTTCTAACAAGAAGTGAAGTAATGGAAGGGAGATGGGGAAACTAACTTATCGACCACCCATTTAATGGCAACGGGATCATTCTGCCTGCCACATCTACCATCCCAGCCCCTCGCATGAAGGACTCGAGCGCCAATGGTGCACGAAGGTCTTTTGAGTTCTCAACCGACGATAGGAATTTTGTGCTCGTTTCTCGAACGGCATGCTCATCTGTCATAGTTCCGTTATCTGACTGGACGTTGTGATAGATCTCTACCATCTGTAGCCATCCTCCTGGTTTCAGTACCCTAAAGAACACACTTATGGTCAGCCCGTGCTCTACGCTTAAACTGCTCAGTGTAGGGGGACTGGTGTCGCTGGATGGCGCGGTGCAAAATCGAGCAAAGAAGAAAGATGGACAGATTCCGTGTGGTGGTTTTGTTTTCGAGGTTGTTGTTAGAGGAAGGTGATTTCTTGACAACTGGGTAAAGTGGAGCCGCTGACCAAGCCGTGAATTTTCTCGGGCGACACAGGGCAAACTCGAGTTTGGCACACCTTGCCAGCAGAAATGACTCTCGTGATTACCAATTTATGGTAGGTAGGGCAAAGGAACAAAAACCAAGATGCTTACCGGGCGCAGTCCTTCACATAGGATGGCCACCTTCCCTTATTGATGCCAGTAACCACGTTTCGAGAGTGGACGAAGTCAAATTCGTTTGTTTGAAAGGTAAATGGTTCGTTAAGATCGTCAACCTACAGTTTAGAAAAGGCAGTGCCGCCACGTTATTCTTAGGCTTATATTGACAAGTGGCAAATTTGGTAGAGGAGTTAGAACATGAGTTTCTTACCTGAAGAATAAGATTTGGTGGCGGGTCATCAGGCATCGTGTGAGGAGTTATATCAATTCCGATGACCTAGCGATTGTCAGAAAAGCTGCTTCATTGGGGTTCAGGGAAATCTTTGGGGGGAGGCAGACTTCACACCGTGGGTAGCTCACTGCTACCTCAGTTGCCCAACTAGCAGATCCAGACCCGCAATCCAGAATTTTTCTAGGATTATGCACTGGGGGGAATATCAATCTTCCATCAAAAACTAACTTGAAAATTTCATGTTGAGCTTCTTGTCTATCTCGTTCATACTGAGCGGGGTTTAGCTTCTATTCTTAAAACTAATTCTTGAAGGAGAGGAAGACCACCTCATCAACCGGTCCGTAGGATGTCCCGCGTTCAACAGCCAATTGCTGGTATGTTCGCCCCTGTATCTGAATAGTCGCTTCAAATGAGGTATCAAGCGATATAGTATCGGACTCAAGATTGCTAAGAGGAGAGATATCAGAACTACTGCAAGCCTCCCGAGAACTAAAGTAAGGAAGAGTGCCACATTCGAATAAGGAAGGAGGGATTCCATTACCTCGACATTGTCGTTCTTTGCTATTCTGAATTATTTTCCTTTCGAGGGAGCAAGCTGGGGGGGACTTGAGTAATAAATTTGGAATGGGCAGCGAACACTGAACTCCTTGGGGTTGGTGCTGGTGACTGCGACGTGGAATACAAAAAAAAGCACGACACGAGTTAAAAGAGCACACGCATATAGCAGAACACGGGACTATTGGAATAAAAAAAGGCCAGGACTCGGGGGACAGTATTGGTACACCTCCTGTCCGTCACTGCGACTTCTAAAGTCTTATAACTTGTGCTGCACTTTTGTGACCCGACAGTTCAGTTCAGACATGGATAAGTGTCTAGGTTGAGCTGCCGCGATAACCCCCATTTCTGTGCTCTCACCTTTCTCTTAGCATTTCTTGGTCTCCATTGAGTTAATGGTGTGTGTTCCCGCACCGTGTGGTATTACCCACCGTCATAGATACGGTCCCAAACCGTGGAGCTGGGATTTATTCCTACAAGGAGAGGTGAGATGGTGGTCGACTGGCACACCGTTTCAACAGTTTTTCTTTAAACCATCATTTTTCCAAGGGGAATAGAAAAAGTGCAGAGCATTGTGCCATGCCCAGGATTTGGTATAATACCCAACCCGTTCCTTCTGTTAGCCTTACTTATTGTTCGCCCTACTCTGGAAGAGCTCCCGTATGGAAATAAGGAGTGTCTGTGCGCTGGGAATGGGTGAACCAAAACGGCAGAAACACCCTTGACGGTAAGCTAACTGACCTAATCCCAACCAAAAGTAGCAAATGTTACAAGTTTCTCAAGATCCCAAAAGAGGGGATACACGCGGAATGGCCGGAATGCCAGTATGGTAATAAAAATCTACGCACACCCAAGTTAGCGGATGACCCCTGGCGTCCCGTGAAAGAGAGATGGATTGCGGGTAGGTGAAGGAGAATTAACCCAGAGTCGTCCAAATTTCTGAAACAAAAATTTCCGGTGTTCCCTCGAAACGAAATGGTGGGAAACCAGCCACCCCTTGAACCTAAACCGAGAAGCTGGTTGGGAGAGTCAGTGTGGGCGCCTTGATCCAAGACCAAAGCCTCGGGATGCGGGCCCACCCCTTCAAGCGTTAAGAAAAATAATAAGGGCAGGGAAAAGTTCACTGAAATTACATGTTGCACAAGCATTGCCGCAATTGTTGCGCGATCTTCCTCTCTCCACTCATAAAAGTCTTACTTTCACTTAGGGGCCCATTCCCGGCGGTTCGGTAAAGTGCTCCACAAGGGATGTTTTGGTTGGGTCGCCATTGTTTAGCTCTTGAAAACATATTTATCTTTAATATTTGGGGATGCCGGCAAGCTGAATTCTGATAATTTTCCAGTCCGATTTGTATGGTACCGGCACGGTACTCAGAGTGCTACTTTATTAAAATTCCCCTGCTGCACAGAAGCGCACACGGAAAAGCACTCGAGAACGCCCACATACATGAGTGCACACCGACCCCGGTGCTCGACTTGGTTCATAGCACCGGGAAAAAGCGATGAGGGGGTTTGGAGAGGGGTGATTAGAGAAACTAAATTTTAATACTAAAATAACGTGGCTACACAGAGATGCACACCTTCTTGATCGAGTTCTTGAAAATGACATAACACATCTAAAAATTTCCCTATAGAGGGCATGTCAAATGTTTTATTCACCGCGGGAAGTACTCCGGATCGGAGAATGCCTGCGATTGATTATGACGGAAAGAGATAAAGGGTTGTATTTCTGCTCAGCTCGGGTGGCCGTAGAATGGTGGCTTATTGGACACCAAAGATTGCAAGCTGGAGAAGGAAAAAAGGGAAGGAAAAAACCCATGTATGACAAATAGCCTCTCCAGAGACTTGTAGTGGAAGCCAGGTAATCCGGGTTATGAATATTTTCTCCTGCTCATAGCCTTGGCCCTCCATCAGTGTATCTGACGCAAGGTTTATTTGGAGAATTCAGCTCATTGGAAGCGCTGGTGAAAACGGGAACAAGAAATGTTATCGCGTGTCTGCTGGCATTCCTCTTTGTGATACAGATAGAGGTAAGTAAGAGATAGAAGACAATTTGGCCCCACTTTATTCCTCGTAATCAATCCCACTCACCCCTGCGTTAAGAGCTTCGAAGGATATCTTCAGGCGAGCGCTGCAGAGTTTCGGGAGATTAATATTGACTCTCAACCCCCCTCTTTTCTTCAGGGCATTCTCTCCTTGGTGACCTTGAATCTGTGACCTCACAAATAGAATTACGAGTTCCCCGCACCCTCTACTCATAATGGCTCTTCTTGCCGGCCACTTGCATGAAGCCATGTAACTTTTCCAAGGAAAAAACGCCTGTCTTCTTGTGGGCAAGATCTTGCAAGTTTAATGAGCCCTTGAAATCCTCCAGCCAATGCCAGCGGAATACCGGTAACCGGCCTGCTTGATCCCGCTTTCTCATGACCCCCACAGTTGCATAGAGTCCTAGTGTCTTCAAGTCCAGAGTGACGACGACAATAAGCAGCATGGCTCAGGTGCTGATCCCGTTCGTCCATGCTACTTCATAGATTACTCTTCTTAGTGCGCAGTGCGCACTACAGCGGAATCCCTGAGTACTTACCCAACCCCCCCTCTACGTCAATCTGCTTCCTGACTACCCCACCATTAAAAACAACCCACCATTAACATCCTGGGGACGTACTCTCGAAGGGGTATCGATCCTAGCATGTACTCGAGTATGATAATTTTATATAATTTTCCGCATAACCCGCAGATATGCCGAAATTTAGACACTAGAAGCTCTGGCAACTCTCAAGCGGATCTCTTCTTAGGTGTGCATCGATGGCTGATGAGACTACCATTTCTAGCGTGCGAGCCCATTTCCCCCACAGGATCCTGTACAAGTTAGCACTGTTATTCGTACGACGAAGCCTTTCCTCCAACTAGCATTGCTAAGATTGCGAGGGGCAGAACGTCAGAATAAAGACTTTGTTCAAGCCCCCTTTGGCTGCCGGGGGAGCGGCCCGGATGTGTGCTCACTGCTAGGATTGATGTCAATTCCTACTTGGGTGCTTTTTTCCCACCCAGAGCCGTGTTCGCTATGTACTCGAGAAGCCTTGCATTGTCTACCGGGCTCCCCTGGAAATTTGATTTCCGCCCAAACGGCAGATGTCCGTGCTCACATACCACTTGTACTGGTACCGGTACGTGCCATTGCGAAAATCCGAGGCTAGGCGGACACCGTTCGTTGTAGATGGTTTGCCTTTGGAATTTTGAGACCTTAAGTGGGTTGCCATCAGGGGATGTCTAACCGCAGAGTATTTCACCCCCCTTTAGTACGGTAAGCCCACGCCGGTATAAGGTTTATCCTATGTCTTAGGATACGTTGATTTTTTCACGAGTCTTCTGGTTGGACTAAGTTCGATTTACCTGAACAGTTGACTCGAAAGGAGGCCATTATTGAACAAGAGGCTCCCCTTTCTATCCTTACACGTCCTTGCCGGAACGAGAAATGCCAAGCCCACCATTAAAAGAGGTCCGAATTTCGCCGGAGATAGAATTTGCCTATCTCTAGGGGAGGACAGGAGAAAAAGAAACAGCAGAAGGAACGGTGGTGCTGTCGCTCTTGGACTACAGGTAAAGACACTGTGCTGACTAATAAACCGAGTGAGAGCATTGGGCTGGTTTTGGTCCCTTTATAATAATTAAAATTTAATGGTTTATTATTTAGTTATAACACGCAATACGGGCAAGTTAATTTCGGTCTTGCATCGGATGTCAAGCACCCAGCTAGCAAATAGTAGTCCTCTCAAAAGTGTGCATAATTGGAGATAATTAATTAAGTAAGCAAGAGTACTAGCCATTGCGATGCTGACTGGCTGGAATCGTTGCATGAACCGCAAGCTGATTTCTAAACCAACTAGACTTTACTACTTGTAACAAGGAAGAGGCAACAATGAACAATTTAATTAAAGACCAAATTGTTCTTGTTACGTGTGTAGAGCGTAAGTGAGCAGTAGCATGGCATTGCCTAGCATTTTCTAAAACAGCATATGATTTCTCGATTGCTCTATTACTCGCTTTTCCTCAATACTCGAGTACTCGAGTATAATAACCTTTTTAATACTAGCACCTAATGAGACCCAAAAAGTCCTATGAGTTAATCTTATACTGTATTAGGGAAGCTCCAATCCTTCTCAGGAACCTTTTTCTTCGAATCCGGAGGTTAGGGGGCCGATCTAGATTGTGGCTTTCACGGGGTTATACGGTAGGGAGTTTGCTGATTCAGATAGATGGATAGTCGAATAGAGTTACCGGTATTGTTCCTTTATAAAATTATTAGTACTTGCCAAGTTTGTCTACTTTGTTGCTGTGTATTATTAGCTTTATTTATGCTATATCTTTTAGCAAAATGTGTTATTGTATTATCCGTTGTACGGGTAGCGAGCCCGAGGCACCGTAAAATCTCTCTTGGGATCCACTATTAGATTATCGGCGGAAATCAGCCCGCCAGCACAGGATAAGTCTAGTTTGACAAGTTAGCAGAATTCCGGATACTGGCTAGCGAGATCAAACACCTGCTAGGGCCAGCCTCGCACCGTCAGGAAAAAGCTAGTCTCAGGATCTTTTGTCTCTAAATCCGGAGATTATGGAACTGATCAGGAAAGTGGATTTCACAAGATTTTACGGTAGTCTAGATTCTTACAATGAGCGTCAGGTATCCAACCTCCCTACGGGGTTTAATCTGTTTATACGACAATCTAGTAACGGTAAGCCAACATTAAGGATTTCTCCATACTCTAGGGCTATTCGAACCTATGCTTTCAATCTGGGTGGGTGGATTTTGAGTTACCTGTTTCGAGACTCTTATCCTAGTTCGGATGGCAGCTGCCCTGGGAGGTGAGCTACGAATGTTCTTCATGGGGAGTCACTCGACACTCGAGCCTACGTTAGATGGCGGTGGGGGTCAGTAGGAAGGACTCGGCACTGCCGGAAAGTCCCGAACTAGTGGTACTTATCCCAGGCAAGAAGTACCCGAAAGTTGCCACACTTTTGAATTTTGTATGGGCGCACTGAGGTGCACAGACTTTTGGCCATACTAAACCCCCCTGCTCTATCCCCGAATTATCCCTGAATTATCCCTGTTTTCCACCTAAATTTTCGGGTACTTGTTGCCTGTGACAAGTACAAGTCAGGTCTTTTCTCGCGGGATTTTGTTCCGATTTTCGCTCCTAGCGTGGCTAGGTACAACCCTATTATCGACTGTGGTAGCAGGTCAAAGTGCCCAACTGACACGTAAATGTATGTGAGGTCTCTGAAGTAAACGGGGGCACGATCGGTCGTTGCCCACCAATTGTACTCGCCTATTACTTCAGAACCCTCAGTCAACATTGTCACCAGTTGGCAGAGGCCATCGGAGAATATGGGGGTCACGAGTAAGTCAACCCCTACTTTTCTTTGTGCACAAGCTTTTTATTTTTATTTATTTGTTTTTTGGGACTTGGTCACAACAGTGACCCGGATGATCCCGAGGTGTCGGGTCTCGGATCACACATTATCTCATCCGCCCAGAACTTGCAGGGTTAGCAAGTCCGGTTTCCTGATAGAATCTTCCGCTGAGCTCGGATAGTGGAGTTTCCATTTCCACTCGCCTATTAGCACTATAAATTTATTATTTCATTTTCAAAAATACATTAGTCGGTTGATGAACGATAGTCTCTCAGAGGGGCTTCCTTAGACAATGGACAACCGGGAGTAATTCTGGCAGCACAGCGAGTTTCGCCTTTGCTTCATTGAATGTCTGTTGTCCCGGTTTGGTAAGATCAATAGCTCAAGTTTCGGGTTGCTATACCTGACACCCCCAGGTGACACCGGCGATGAACTAGAGGCCTACCTGGAATCTGTGCAAGATCGCAGGGAGCCTTTACCTGAAGTCGTGGACTTTAGCTGCGCAACGTGTCTGGAAGATAACCCCCCCTCCCCAATCACCCTATAATATATTTTTCCCCCCAACTTCCCTGAACCCTGCTTGACTGCGCGGATTCATATTTTGGGGCCTTAGCTTGCATGGGCATCCTGGTAGCGACATATATATACCAGGGCCTGAATATGGGTCATTGATCATTTAGCGGTGTAGCTACTCGTGGACAACAGACTTCTCTAATCAGCGGTTTTAGATGGCACGGAGTACTGATCGGGGCTAAGAAAATATTTGCAGTTTTAAAAACTTCTGATGCAGGCGAAGCTTCACCAGATATCTCAGGGCTAGGCACGGGATTTCTAGTTAGCAATCAATAGGCAGTTGCTTTGATCTTGAGTGACCCTTGATGAGGAACTCGGATTAGCGATCCACCAGTATAATTTGCACTGTTGGCGGTAACAATTGAGTTCTAGCGATATCAAACTGCAAAGCTGCAGAATCCACCAAAAGCGTTTCAGGGGCTAACCTGCAACCTTCGCTCCTAGAATCGAGGGTGCAATTTTGTGTGACGTGGAGAAATCTGTTGGCGGGTTTATAGTCGCTAAGATAAACGACGGATCTAAAAATTTAATTATGCTAGTCTGACAGTACTACACATTGCATGGGCCTCGCTTTTTAAAGTTTGGGAGATTATTTTATTATCAAGGCAAGATCGAATCGTTTTACCTTTCTTTTAAACCTACTCTGAATGATTTTTCCCCCGGTGAAGTGCAACCGCAACGAGTGGTTTCACATATTAACGAGAAAAGGGCCTAGTCAACTGGGTCAGCAAGAAACAGTGGGGTTGGCACTTTCCTCACTGCTGGTGGTTATTCAATTAGGATTTCTACCGGTGATCAAAGTGTGCTATTGAGATTTATACGGAACGAGTCAGGATGACTCATTGGAAGGAGGTATTCCCCCACCAACAATTTCTCCGGTATATCTACATCACTCAGTACTCGAGTATGTTTGATGCAGTTGTAGTCACTATCCGGCGGAGCTTAAGGTCGCTTGGAGTAGTCGGGCGAGTGATAACTTGTGATTTCATACATCATGGTAATTGATTCTTTTTGTCCAATGTATCCTTTGGAACACGTAACTCGATCAGCAAAATATTTAACAGTCTTCATTTTGAGGGAAAGCTGGCTCAGAGGGGTTTACTGGGGAAAGGGTCAATCATCAAATTCAGGGTATGTCAGATACTGTTCGATTAAAATTCCGTCGGAATTAGACACTCCGGGAACCAGTAATCACGCCTTAGGGAATCCTAAGGCCTACGCACTATAAGCGCTAGTGAAATTAGAGGAAGTGGGCCTAAAAGTGAAAAATCACAAATTTATTGTTAGCTAAGATCGGGAAAAAGGCCCATTACGACAAAGCACCAATGGCCAAAAGGACTGCCTCCATTACTAAACAGCTGGGGAAGAATTTGGTCATGTCATATCCCTAAGTGGTAGCTGCTCGTCGCGGGCTGAGGTTTGTGTTCACAAACGTCAGTCCGCGACGAGTATATGAATCCGAGAAGGGGAGAAGGAACTCTGGGCTATCATTCGAGGGAGAACTGCAGCAGAGATGCACTAGTTGCGAAAAATGCACAATTGCCACCGCCATTAATTGTGTGGAGAAACCGGGACAAAAACATGGAAAAAGAAAAATACCACGTGAGCGGAATAACGGGGGGAAAAGAAAATTTCCACTATTGCCTTTTGTTCTACTAGAGTGGATACCCAATCGGCGCTAGAGGCGAGGGATGGGGAGCTAGGTATTCGGTTGTTTTATTGGAAGCGAGAGCCATGAATTGCTACGGATAGCCCTGGGCCGAGAGAACTGGAGACAAGAAAATGGGTTTTCTAGGGGTGATCTTTGCCGATTCTCAAGGGCCAGAGCAAGGCCGGACATTTACGAGATCATTCTCGAGGCGTTACCTCTAACGGAGAAATCTTGGCGCCGGCATAAAGGGACTACCTGTGCTCTAGAACAATCAACTTGTGGATTCTGAGAATTTTAGGTAGGCCGGTTTGCTGTGTTTCGGATTACGAAAGCTAGATCCGCTGTATCATATTTGGGCATTTGAAGGGGCGAGTGACATAAGGTGACCGCGAAAAGGAGTAAAGGAATGCTGGGTAAGGTGACCTGCTAGTGGCTCTAGTTTCACGGAAGTGGTGTAATATCGTCTGCGCATTCCTGATTGGGACTCATATCAGTGATCGCAGCAGCCGCAGATAATTTTAGTAGCCGTATTTGACGTTGTGGGTAGAGTGATAGTGATTTGATAAGTACTTTTCTCCGAGCAGGAAGGGATTAGGTTATATAAAGAACTCTAATTTAATAGGGCATATAAGAGAGGAAATTTTATGATACTATTTTTCTAAGATTCCTTCCAAGCTTAGAATTTTGTAAATGCGTGATGCACGAATAAGCAAAGACCGGAATAAGCCTGGAAAGAGAAGGAAAGAATTAATGACAGTCGAGATTTCTTTCTTTTTTCGCTCCTGTGACTCCCCGAATTCCTTTGCATAAAGACTTTGTGCAGGAGCAGGGTCCCTGTGGTTCACTATCATGATGTGGACTCCCTGTATTTTGAAATTAACACCACCTCAGTGGATGGCCCAAGGGTGGTACCATGCAAGGTGCCGACACCCCAATCACTTATTGATATGTGACATAATAAGGGCAAGAAGAGTCGAGCGAAGAAAAAATGACACAGTATTGTGTGGATGGATGGTGTAACTAACAGTGACCGTGGCACAAAGAGAGCGGCTACAATAGGTCTGGAGTGGCGTGGTGATCGAGTGATTGTAAGTGACGCCTGACCAATCCTAACACCGTTCCTACCTTGCTCATTTTCAGAGGTTAGGTATTGCACTTTTAGCTGGGGCCTGTGCCCGCATGAGAGAATTAGTCGTGAGTTCTGGGGCCTGTTGATGTTGGGATTCGCCCAAGCCGTCCAGAATCTGCTGGCCTGTGTTACAGCACCGGCTCAGCTGGGGCCAAAAAGTTTTGGGATATCGTGGAGCTAGCTATTGTGTTTGATGGCGTCTGCCCCCCCACTTTACTTTACTTTACTTTACATTGGAACATCCTTTTTCGTAATTTAGGTCTAAGCTGCTAACTTATGCACCACCCTTCCAGGGTTTGGTAATCACCGGAGCAATGGGCAGTCTTTGTCCTCGTTGAAACCTTCATATCCTTGAACTATTGGCCCTTAAGCTAAGTCATACTTAAACCCCCAGATCCAGCGAAGTGCTCGCAATTTTTGTGGGTTTTGTAGTGCTAACAGGTTGTGGGCAGTTCGTATCTAAGTATGGTATGGAACACTAGAATGGCTGATTACTCGGTGATCCCAAGCAGCTGGTCAGTCTGGTTTTGGTGGTCCGGGCAGAACTAGGGGAAACGAATTTCCGGGGCCCAAGCAGCAATCGATAGTTTTGTTATTATTAGCAGTAACCTAATGCTTTCATCACGGGCGATCAAAAATGAAACCCCACGGAGCAGTGTGAAGATATCTCCTGATTACCTGGGCGTCGGGCGCCTTCGGCACGGGCCTCTCCAGGTATTAACCTAGCGGCCACCTGGAACAACTGGGCTGGAGTCACCAGGCTTTTTTTGTGGAAAACTCGATCAAAGTGGCCGAGCTCCCCAGAACCCAGACCAGACTACCAGAACTATCCGGATTTGCCGACCTATACACGGCCGTGCTCAGGCAGATAGGTCTGACCGGAATTGAGCAACTTACTATAAACTCACCAGATGTGGTTAGCCGGACCAATATGGAAAGGCGCTCTATAGATCTCAATGGAGGCGATTGAGGAGGAGAGTGAAGCTCAATTTATATTTTAAATTATAGATAGTTGACCCCCACAGCACCGCGGGTAAGAATTTCATGAATCCAACTTGCCTGTCCTTATTAGCTCTCTTCTCTATAAAGCCCTCTTCATACGCTACACAATTCTCATCTTTGGGTCTTTTATCTGGCTGTCCTCTGGCATCTCAGTCGGTAGGTTGACGGTTTAAAATCCGCCTTTTTTTTCATGACCGAGGACATACATTATCACCCATTTCTATGCCTAATCCAGGCGAAGCCTCTGAGTATTGGACAGAAGGGGCGCCCCGGCCTTATAAAATAAAATAGGGGTCAAACAGCCGTCGTTTATTTTCGTAAACATGCTAGCGATATAGACATTGAGTCAAATGTTTGGTTTATAATGTAGAGCCACCAACCCTCGTCTACCCACAATAGCCATATTCGACCCCCCTAACACTGAAAGGAAAAGTTAATTATCAGTTTTCGTAGTGCGCAAGGCGTTATGGTAAGCGGAGGCATAACCTAGGCTCCTGGCTAGGCTGTAGGAGAAATTCCCAAGCAATCTCACTAGCGGCAGTCAAGGCATAAAAAATACCGGGGTCCATGGAGTTTGGCAAAGGAGCTGCAAAAGATAGTGTAGTGCAGAGACTACTTAAATATGAGAGGCTATAAAGAGTCTGAATACTGTTGGAGTGCTGTTGAGTTTGTGGGGGCACTAGAGGCCACAGAAATTCGAGTGAGTACACCATGGGCAAGGCTCGCTGAGCAATGGAGAGGGGGTTACAAGCTAGATAGTAGATGAATATGCTAGCTAAGGACGGACTAAGGGGTATATATCTCTAAATAGATAACAGTTTGGGAAGCACAACGAACTCTCTTAACACACCCCCTAGCAACATCGTGACCCTCTATGATCTCAAACAATCCAGAACCATTCTAATCCCTAAAACCCTGGGCGCTATTTCCTATGCCTACAAGCGCAAAAAGCAGGGATAGGAACCGACTACCCTATGCGAAATGGCTTAGAGTGTGAAAGAACAACTAACCAGATATGGGTGTCCTATAATACCTGCCGGCATCGGATGTGAAAACAAAAATCCACCACCGGGCGCCTAACCACTACACACCTCATATGCACATGCTCTATAATCGCACGCCTCCCAACTACGTGCCCTACAGGCAATCCAAAAAAATTCAAGGAACTTCTTCTGGTGTATGAACGGGGGCCACTTAAACTCGGCGTGGACTAGGATAGCAAAAAGACATGATCACCCAGAGCCCAATTTTATAGTACCGGTAGGAGATTCTACTAGTGTTTTCCACGAGCTGAGAGGCTCGAGGGCTCGAGCCACACAAGCCGACTTATTCCCCGAGCCGAGCCAGACTCTCGCGAGCAAGCTCGATATTTTTGCGATTTTTTTTTTCCCAACCTTTCATCTCAAATCTGGCAAAGGGTGGGACGGGAGGAAACAGGAGACGGGAGGGGATGGGAAGAGGCTAGAGAAAGCAGGGGGGATGGGTATTGCAATAAGGCAAATCGTAGTTGATACTCGGAAGCAGGGAAAAGTAACTTTAATATCGGAAAAGGTTTTCCTGCAGCCGGTCCTACTTTAGTTTTGAAAGACTGGCTTGGTTTACGAGGTTGAGGATTGGGAAATTAAGTTAGATGCAGAGTAATCGCAAGTTGAGGAGGTGGATAGACTCTTTCGTAATTACGCAACACATATCTGATTTTGTTTTTTCTATGTTTAATATTTGAACATTATATTCTCCACTCTGGTCTACTATATCACTCTCCCCGAGCTTTCAAAGCAAGTGATATTCTGTGTCTGGTAACAAATTCAGACTCGATTCCATTGGCTCATCGGCCGAGCCGGCTCGTGGTAAACACTAGATGTTACTTTCCGGTACCCCACCCGGCAGATGTAGCCTACGGTCTGGCACTAATTGTTTATACAGCAAAGGTCTTCGTGCTACTGGTCCTTATATTTTATCCTTCTCGTGCCACCACTCCTCACATATTATACTACAATTTTATCAGGTGAACTTAAAACGCTCAGATAAGGTAATTTTAATTTTAAAATTTAAAATATGTGGCATAGTAAATCTTACTGACTGGCTACATGTACAAGGATAGGGAGCAATTAACCAGAGCAGACAGGAATATATTTAGCTGGGTAACCTTAAATAATTGTTCAATTACTTCTTAAAGCACCCTGTATGATATTATTACAGTATTACAATACTCTATAGAGATGGGAATACTTCGACTTTCAATCTGGAAGGCAGGTAGGCGATAGAGCTGGGCCAGAGATAAAGCAAGATCTAAAGTCTTAGTAGATAGTAAAGGTGAATGAAGGAAAGCCAATGGTGAAAGGTGATTTAGCAGCAGAAGTCGGTGATGAAAGGTAGACTAAAGACGCTATTGTCATTTAACGGTATTGCCAGGGAAAAAAAGAAAATTGAAATGTTTTCCTTTATTTCTTTGGCTATTTAACGGCATTAAGACTGTCTGACAAAATTGTAGTATAGGAGGGTGAGAGGATAGAACATAAAAACCGGTGGTATGGGAGACCTTTCAAATTGCTGTTGTTTATAATAATATTATAGTAATGTAGGGCATTGTTCGAACGGTAAGTTGGTGCCTGTTGTTTTTCCCCCAAAATTACCTCTATCTGGTGTATCATCCTTTATTAACTAAAACCTTCCTGCTAATGCGGCGGCCTGGGCAGTGGGCGGTGTAAGAAGGCTTTTTGGATGATACCCCTGGGCAGCCCACAAGAAATATGATGGAGAAAGCTCTAATACCGGTACAACATTCAATTAGCATGACTAAAACCCCTTCCAACATTCCTACAAAAGCTATCACAATGACTTTGCTAACTTCTCCTTAACAGTCCCAGGTATAGAGGTCATGGTTCATTTAGGGCGATAGATTCTCCACTGGTGAAGCTGGATACTCAATTTGAATGAAACCCTTTTTCATTGACAATCATCTCCAAAGTAGCACCTCCAGAATTGCCATCTGCAAGAATGCCGTAAAGTCTCTTGAAACCCACTATCAGATCACCAGCGGAATTCAGCCCCTCAACCCGGGATAAGTTTAGTTTAACAAGTTAACAGAATTGCGAATACCAGCTAATAGGATCCAACACATTCCAGGGCTGACCTTATACTACTCGAGGAAGGCGTAAGTCCTTCTTAAGAGCTCTGGTCTCTAAGTCCGGGGGATTATAGGGGTGACGTAAATAGTGGATTTCAAGAGATTTCATAGGAGTTGAATTGGAGGGGCCGCTCAAACAATTGCCTAGTTCTCGTTTGGCTATTAAGAGTGAGAAGTCTTACCGGGAATCATTGGTAACCGCTTTTAATCACTCTAGTTATAGGATTTCGGGTGTAGTAAGAGTCATACAGATGCTACTCGGGGGGAATCCTAACACCTACCCTCTTCCCCGAGGGTTCATTCTTTTGCTAGGTGTGGCCGGTGTCGGAAGGAGGGGCGTAATTGAAGTCTAAACCGCCGTTTTCGACCCCCGATGTGAGTGTTTCTCCATAATATTCCCAAGCACCTTCACCCAAGGATTTATTCCTTCTCCAATTAAAGACCTAGTTAGTGATCTAAATGTCAACGGTATCTGGTTCATGTTGCTTTCCAAGCCCAGGTGCCATCCGGAGAAGTTTATCCACCGTGATTTCTACCGCGTCGAGCTCGTGGGCAGCCGGCTTGTCTTCCTTCTTTCCCCTAGAAGGGGGTACCAGATGTTGCTATCAGGTGAGCTGGAAGGAAAAGATGAGTGACTATCTATGAAGAAGCTAAACGAAGCACAAATTTCCAGAACACATCTTCACCAATGAGTTGAAGTAAACATGTTGGATACTCGCACAACACTCCTTACAAGGGTCCAAAAATGATTTCATGACTAGACACTATCAGCACTGGGATATCAAGAAGTTTTGCAGCCGGGGTAGAGCTACTTCTTGAACAGATCCTGGATAAGCCGGGAGTGAATAGAATCTTCTTTACTTATTTGTTTTATGAAGTTGGTGCTATTTCTCGGATCATATAGTATTTGGCTTTTTTTACTTCTTGTTCACTGTGCAGTGTTCCGTACGAGACAGGACCCTCAAGGACAACACACCCGGGGTCCTTCGAGACGATGACCATCGGCGATTATTTGGAAACCTTCGAGGATTGTTGGCAAACACAATTTCATACTCCACAGTGCTTGGTCGAGGTAGCAAAGCTTCTTCAACCAAGCACCCGACAAACAACAGCAACTTTCATACCAAATCCACAATAATTTTTTCAAGTTTCGCTTCTAGCACTTTGCCCTCGTTTTGCATTCCTGGGATTAGATGTTTGCTAACAAGACATCTCTTCTAACAGAGTATCTTGACCACTATGGTCCCAACCTTTCGTTTACTTCCATGGTGCCGCTACCGTAATCTGGGGACCAAAGTCGGAAAAATGTAATTTAATTCCAAGATCGCCCAAAACCAATTTGAGAACCCATACAGTCGAGAAGTCTCATACTGCAGAAATTACCCATAAGCTGCGGATTGCATTAGGGGCAGCAGCGTGTTCTATGCCTAGTGGTAAAACATGCAAAAATATTAATGTAAATCCCGTCACTTCCCCTTACCTAGTCACATCCTATCACTCGTTTTCATTGTTGTCTGTGTCAGGAATTGAACGTTTTATCTTGCGGCGAAAGATTGTTGATTAAGTTATCCACCTAACTTTAAAGGGGTGTTTTGCTGTCCGTGATTTGATTTCGAAATCATGATTTCCTGATTTTAAAATCACATGTTAAACCCTGAAATCAGACAATACAAACTAAAAGCACGATTTCAAATCAGATGTGAACCAAACACCCTATGATCTGGATTTTGACAATCCCAAACATTATTTTTAATTTCCCACTTCTTACAAGCGTCTACAATTACTAAGCTGCTGAAGAGATCACATAAAAACCTTAAACCTGCAATATTTTTGGTATGATACCTGGTTTGCAAATCAGAATCAGAATTGGGCAAGCCATACATTTCTTATTTCGAAATTAGGCTTGGCAAAAAAAAAAAAAACTGATTTCACAATCAAAATCAAAATCACGGCCAGCCAAACACCCCCTAAGAGGGATATGAACGGTAGACTATATATACCATATCTTGATGACGCAAGCTATTACGTAGAATGCTAACCTCCCGTCCACTCTCATACCCGCAATAGTGAGCAGGAAGCTCAGACGAAGCTCTCGTTCCTTAGCCCAAAGGACCATTTCTAAAGAAAACGTCTGTGAGCTCTACCGCTAGTGGGTGCCGGAGGGGATCTAGTGTCAATTACCTTCTCTTTCATGCGGGGTCATTTTAATTCCACAAAATCATTTCTTAACATTCTGATCCTGCCCCCGAGCTCTGGGACCTCGCCCACGATCCTGGCATCTGCATTGGATATGCATAGGAAATAGGATTTTTTATCTTTTTTTGCTAGTGTCACAGATTACATGGAAGCTAAAGGAATCTTTAGGAGGAGCATGTCCAGGAAACACATCCCCGAGGGTAATTCCCTCAAGTTATCATTTAGTTGTTAAGCGTTTTTCATTTTTCTGCTTACAAGAGACTCGTTCTTATACAGTTATCCTTTCCACTGTTTCCTAGAACAAACCACCTTGAATACTAGTACTTCTTCCCTCAAGTACGAAAGCAAAAAAAAAAGACTTCCCCCAAAGGAATTTGGTTCATTACTTCTTTCTGAAAGTTTGGGTTTTCTTAGTGACCCTGGTCTGTTTGGGTGGGCTAGACATCATATAGGCTGGGTTTAAGAATGTCGAGTAACCTACTACTAGTCCAAAATGTTTCGTTCTCATACTATGACATGCTGAAATATGTTGATTAGTATCTCTACTAATTTCGACACACTTTGAGACACTTTTGTAGCTACCTAATTTCGAATTCGCCATGAGAATGCAAGTACTATACTCGAGTACCATAGGGTTCAGCTCTCTCTTGATCAACTGAACAGTGTTCTAAAGACTTGCGATTTGTCGATACCCTCTTTCCCATTCATTTGCTTGCTTACTATAATCCATCCACTCTCATCCATGAACTTTTTAGTTATTACACGAACCGAAGAGCATTTACTATTTCGAGTAGCATCGACTACAAGGGTAGGAACGTATTAACCAGAGCAGACAAGGATATATTTGGCTGGTTAACTTTGGATAATTGTTCCATAACTTCTTGCCTGACCTTGCCATAAGCACTTGGATAATCGGATCCCGTAGCAGGTAGTTATAGTTGTGGTTGTAATTGCCATTACTTGTATGATTATCAAGATTTTCAAGACGGTTTACCCAGAACTTAATCTCGCTGCGAGTGGTCGCGTACTAAGGGCTCGTTTACCTATAGACGGCCGTCTAGCAGCACGAGACGGTGCCGACCGTCAAGGAGGGCTTGACGGTTGGAAGGGTATGGGAAAGTATCTGGTGTTTACCTATCGTAGCGGGCCGTCCATTGCCTGGTGGGATTTCCAAGCGCACCTCCATAGCAAGTTGGCAACGTCATGTTTTGACTGTCCAGCTACAAGAATTTAGGACGGTAGAAAATGAGGTAAACACCTTTGCGCTGTCTATTGGGAAATTACGCCGGTTGACACGGCACCATCTAGTTTTTATCACCCAAATTTTAAAACTATACAGTTAGGTAAACGGGCCCTAAGTAAGAAGATGTATAGCAAAGATGTTAATCACACAATAAGATATAATGATAGAGCTAACTTTTCAGTCCAGTTTTCGAGTATGTGATTGCATGCCTGCGCCCAGCTATTTACCAACAGTTTGTGAATAAATTCAAGCACTGGCGTTGAATATATTATCACCTACCCAAGTTCCAACCCGTAGCGTATTCATATCAAATTTCATACAAAACCTATCAAAAGCCCTTGAGGCACACTTCCCTACCTTTTTAATCCAAGCACCTGAGTCAGTATACCAAGGGTATACCAGACTCAGGCTGTTCCTACTTTAGTTACCTCTTGCCACCTAGTCTGGGCTTATGTTCGGCCCCAGCCAGTATGTACTGAGTCATTGCACTAGGAAAAGTTGAGCAATTGTGGTAATAGTGCTAGCAGCCTTGTGTATTTCTACCATAAAGCCCGATTCCCTTAGTATTTTTCAACTCCGACCCAAGCCTATAAAGCCTCAAGCTCGGGCTGGGGGGATCATGACCCTCAGAAAAGTAGCGGCGTTTTACTCCATAACCACCTTCTTGAACAGGAAGGCGAAAAGTGAGATCTGGAAAATTGAAGAGATGAAGCTTGGTATGTAGGATAAAGTAATTTGTTATAAATTATACATTACTGACTATTAACGTCCCTCTTAAAACATGTTCTTTTGTGGATAATAAGCTTCCCTGAAATGCTACACAACGCTATTTCTGATATCTTTGAGCAACACAAAAACTAAAGTGCTTAAAAGAGAAATATCATTTGCATAGTCACCAAATTCCCCACAATATAATTTCAATACGTGCCTAGAATTCTAATGTCCCCAATGTCTCGAAAGGGTTAAACTTATTCTAGTCTACCGGTGCTGTGCTAGTACTCTTGACACCGGCGTACTCCTATATTCTACAGGACGTCATCCTAGCCTTCTACTGCTTGTGAAAGACTATCGTCGGCGAAGGCCTAGACTAACCGACTCTTGAGATCTCAATCAATCTGCATCTATCCCCAACGCAATGCTTGCAAGCGCATGATACTCCGAATCCGCTCGCCCCAAGCCTCCGCGGACGGCCCCCGCTACCAGGGCCATCAAAACCCGGCGAATGAGTGATGAGCTGGCAGAGATGATCCCCCTTCAATCCACTGCATCTTCGCCCTGTTTCAGGGGCACGAAGGAAGAAATTGAATTATACACGTGACGTCAGCCGAACACTCCCCACAGAGCCTCAAGAGTGTTGAGAGGGGATCTGGTTCAAGTTTGTGGCGCATACTGGGGACAGTTGGCGAGGTTAGCAGAGGCTTGGTTTACCGGCAGTTGGGTGATGTCATGTTGCCGGTATTTCTTATCAAGGGGATTGCTCGAGGACTGCAGGGGAAAGCGAGAAGGGGACGAAGGTGGACCTTTTGTTTTGGTTCGATATCTTTCATTAGGACGAGTTTTGCTCTGGGAAATCTGGGACGATGACCGACTTTCTCTATTCAAATTTCGTGCCCGACCTGCCCCCTTCGGCTAGGGAAGAAGGAATGATTTATTGAAAGTGGGTGGGGGAGGCACAAGAGACCCTGCCGTGGCAGATGGGGATTCGGCCTTTTAATTGGCTAACTAAATAACACAATGAAGCTGTGATCAAATAGAGAGTGAGGGAAGCAAGGGAGAATGATGTTGTGGAAACCTTGTCTTGTTTTCTATCGCGATTTCATGCGGCATGATAGCTGGATACTATTCACTAAGAACCCAACAATTTCAGGCCAACAAGGACCTCAAACCAATACGGCAGATATTCTCAAGCTGCATGATTCGCACTCGATGATCCCTGGACTGCTGCCGTCTTTGAATGCAGCTAGGGTCCCTTTTGCTTCCTTTGCTGCCTTTGCTAAAAAATGCAGAAGCTTTGTTTGGGCTGATGTGAGTGATTTTTTGTTTGGCGAGTTATGCTGTGCCCGGATATTGTTTTCTTTTTCTTGACTGACATATTTCTTATTCTTTGGAGCGTCATGGATGCTCCCTGGTGCTTGCATAGAACTGTTAGGTTCACTTGGTTGCCGGTCTACCCCTCCTTATCAACCGACTCTAAGCCCTACTCGTTGGCTGTGAGATACGGCACCCTGCCAATGCCTGTCTGTCTCGCCCGCCTGCCTGTTATGGTAGGGCAGCACCGTCATCAACCGGAAGGCCGCTACTGTGGAAGTCCGCGGGGTACTCGAGCAGCCAGGAGAGTGGGAAAAACCTTCCCCTTGAGCACTGCCTCTATTTTGGCACACCCAATAGTGTGGGAGGAAGAAAAGAGTGCACAGCGGACTGGAGCATTCGAGGCGAATGAGATGCTTTATCGGATGAATCCTGTGATGATAGGCAGTAAGACTTCCAATACTAGCAGGATAAGCCAGGGGGACACATATAAACTACTATCCCCGTCCTCTTCTCTTTCTTTCCACACTCTACTCACCAATTATACCGGTAGCAACAATAACAAACAACAACAAACAACGGAAATCGTCTGTATATATATAGACTGTCCCTCGAAGTTTGGAATATCCACAATCCCAAACATCCTCCAACAGAAAAAACACCCACTGCTTTCCTGAGCAAGCTGTCGATTGCTGATCATCCTTTCAGTCATTCCACCAAACCGTCAAACTGAAGTATCCAAACATTAAGAGCTCATCGAGCAATTCACTCGTTCAACCCCTCAAGCCAGCCGAAATGTCCCACTACGCAGGCCGTACCGTTAACCCCTACCGGGGATCCACTGGCACTCTTGCCAGGGCTCCTTCTCCTGTTCGCAATAATCACGTGGTTCCCGTGAATCCCCCATCCCCGACCGAGTCTACCTGCTCATCCTGCGATGGTTCACTCCCGCTCAATACCCCTTGGTCCGGGACCCCGACTTCTTCAATGACTTCTATCCCTACTCATCACCAGCACCACCGCCAAAGTCGTCAGCGAAGACAATCCATCGGCGATGGTGTTAGAATTGTTGGAGCCCCTCCCCGAATGTCAACAGATGGCCGCCCTTCCCCTCTCATTATCCACAAACAACCTATGCCATCTCCCCCGCCAACCTCTCGGTCACTGAATGCATACCACAATGAATCCAGATCCCGTAGTGCCTACCGTAGCGATCACTCCCCACACACTCTAATTGTACCTGCATCGTCAAAATCTGACCGTGATCGTCGACGACGGGACTCCATGTCTGGTCCACTCTCTGCGAGAACCCTTGCTAGCCACGGATACACTAGATATTACAACTCAGTCGATATCCAGGACGACCACGAAGGCAATACAGATGGTGGAAGACGAGGCCGCACCAGGTTTCCACGGAAGCTTATAAACAAGGAAGCTGCTGAGGAGATGGGGCTACCATGGACAGAAGACCCAGACGGATGCATTGTCGTTCTACAGGCACTAGGCAGAAACGAAATCTCAAGATTGGTGGATCTGACGGAGGAGATCCGACGTGAGTGCACTGTAATTTCTCCTGGCCTTTTCCTTAACTAAAATACCCCTTCACTGTTGCCCACGCTGGCTCTTTTAATCCTATGCTCTAACATATATACTAGGTCGTCGTCACTCAACCGGCAAAGCGGTCTCCTTCCAAGAGAAGACTATAATCCACGAAGCCCCACCCTACGCACCAGAGCCGCCCCCAGTTTCTCAAGAACGCATTGTACATCACTACCCAGCCTATGAAACCACACGACCCCGTGCACCACTAGCTTCCGACACCACGGCGCACCTTAATTCTGATTACACTTCGCATCATATCTCTAAAACTGTCACTACAACTACCACCACTACGTCCCCAACTTTGGGACCGACGGGATTCATGGGATTGCCCGGATCCTCGCAGGAGAAGCTAGCGAGAGCTGAAGAGAAGGCCGCTAGAGCAGAGGATAGGGCGGCTAGATTAGAGGAGAGGGCGGGGATCACCGGAAGAGCGAAAGATGAACATGAAGCATTCAAAGCGAGGGCCAAAGCTGAGGAGAAGCAGCGTAAGGTTGAAGAGACGCTGCTGAAAGAGAAGGTCAAGATGGAAGAGAGGGAGATGTCTGAGAGGACATTGAGGTTTCAGAGGGGTGATGGCCGGGGGAATGTGGTTGTTCTCAAGTAGTCCGCGTTTAGAATTTTTCTAAAGCATTGTTATTTTTACAGATTGTTTTCCTTTGCCCTCATAACTGTTTGATGATTTCCATTATCATTTTCGTTAGTATTGGAGTCGTCGCTTTATGTTTCATCTGTTTACTGGGATGGTCACGGGAAGTTGGCTAGCATAGCAAGCATTCACACTCGTTGTATGTAACTAACCTGGTGATAAGGTTTCGTAGCATCTCGTTTGGTATCTAGCGGATGATTATTTATGGTGTTAGAGATTAAGAGTTTGAAATCAATTGTTATTATTTTAAAAAACAAAAACAAACAAAATTAATGTGCTGCGAAACGCTCAGCCCAGAACTCACAATCTGCTCTTCGCCTCGCAAGCGATGCTTCCAATCCCCTGCATCCCTTCGACAATCGTATCCAAGACTGCCGCGTCCCCCAAAAAAAGCAAGTTTTTTCCATCCCCTCTCCAGCACCACCACCATACCATAGCATGGAAGAATTCTACCGTATCTATCCGAACCTCAGCCTCACCAAATTGATTAAAAAAATAAGACCCACAGAGACTCATCACGACCAGCCCATGCACCCAACTCAGCCTCATAATAGAGGGACAATTATTACCCCACACATATGGCTTGGCCCCTTCCTTCCTCATCAACCCGAACAGCCTACCCCAAGCTCATCGCTGCGCATGCATTCCTCCTGACGCCAATCTCTTCTGCGATGCGTGGTAGCTGCAATGCATGATAGCCCCGATGCAATGCATCCGGTATCTGGGTGCGATTGAAAAAAGTGCTCGTACAGATTATGATGTTTGCTAGCTTGCTTGCTTTTTGAGACAGCGAATGTGTTTCTCAGCTCGTCTTGTTTGTTTAATGGGTGGGGTTACTGTATTGGGGTGTCATGGGGGATCACTCGTGGCTGTGGTTCCTGTTGTTGGTGGAGTGTGGTTTACAAGGCTGAAGGTTGATGATATTCCCATTGAGATGGGGGAGAGGGGTGCTGGTGAGGTTGGAGTGGTATCGTGGCATCGACGTAGTTGTGGGTACTTTTTGTTTTTATGCAGCCGAGTAAGCTCAAGCAAGTCACGGGGTTTCACTCGGACCACCGGCGCGACCGGGCACCCGTAGAAAGACAAGATAGCGGGGAAACACCACGAAGCCAGGATCTCCGAAGAATAGCTGCTCGCCCGTTAACCATTCTTTTGGCGAGGGTGGGTGCGCTGATGCTCAGATCGTAGGGAAAAGTGGGCATTCCCACTTCGATTTCTGAGGCCACAGCGTAGGAGCGTTGGATCTCGGCCTAGAGCACTATGCCGTACTGTACACGTCAAATACAGGACATTTCTTAGGTTGGCGATACGAGGTGGAGGGTGTTGAAGAAATTAACTTCTGCACGAGAATCGCTGAAGATTTAGCTGCATTGTGTGACCTTTTTTTCAGGGTACGGTAATATGTGGCGCTGGGAGTCAATTTTGGTGTGGTTTGCCAGTTGTCAGGCCTTGTCTCCCCCCGGTTCTGGTGGGTATCGTACAGTATGAGGCGGAGGGTAGAACCGGCGGTTCCGGAGAAAGAACCCCAACAGGGGGCGTGATCAATACCGGCGGGTGGCGAATACCGGCGGGTGATGAACAGGGGTGTTTGGCTAACGAAAAAGTGTATTCGTCAAAGTGCCGAGTTTACTCTTGCGATTTTTCATCTCCGTCACTCCTCTAATCTCCGGATTTAGAGATATGAGGCCTTGGAAGTGTTAATGCTTTCCTGTCGCGATATAAGATCAACCTTCATTAACCGGTACGCGCAATTCTATTAACTTGTTAAATTAAACTTATCCGGTGTTCTGAGACAGCGAATCGCAAGAGGAGATACAGTAGGGTAACAGAAAGCGCCTGTTGCTGATCCCTGTTCGTCACCCCGCCGATATCCATCATGCCCCGCCGTTGGAAACTATAGTGCGGTTAGATGTTCTAGCTTCACGGCAAGGAGTGGGTGACTGAGTGCAGTACTGGTATATAATTTTTAAAATGTTATGCGGCTTGCCTTAGGTGCACGCTAGTGAGTTCTACAAACCTCGCTCTAAGCACTAAGTTACGGTCAATGGGGAGGGTAGAAGAGACAATGACATCAGACAACCTCCCACAAAGACCGAAGCTATTCGTGAGACAATTGTCTGGACCGCTATCAATTTTCCGGGGGAGCTGTGCAAATTTTTGAATTGCGGTATTATATGAATTTTTTCAAATATTCCTCTCACACCCCGGATATCCGAGATGTACAGTATCGATGGTCGGCGCCTTAAATCGATGAAGTAGTTGGGAACATATAATTGATCACCCGCAGGCAACCTTAAACAGCAACTGTTCGTTCCGGAAGGCAGCTGCGGCTTTCCATGCGTTCTTACACTATCATACCGGAACTGAAGTGAAAAAAGCATCCCGATCTTAAGGTTCTGCGTGTGAGTCAACTTGTTTTACTCGTTGCCTATAAAGTTTTAGCTGGGTTGTTAAGATCCCGGAATCCGTAGTTTTGGTGGGCACTGCTCACTATCGCGTCCCCCTTACCGATTCTGCTGGCAATGCATGTGTGCGTGTAGGCATGATGTGTTTGCAATGATGGTAGGAGGGGCTGGTCGTTTCAGGAGGGGGCAGTCATCGTGGTGGTGTGGGTATATATTACAATTGCTCTGATGCTATGACATAGGTTGGGAGTTCCGGAGACTCGGAGAGTCACCAAGTTGCACTCGACGCGGCGGCTGGTGCGCGCGCACTAGGCTGCAGGATTCGGAAAGGATGAATGAATCCACATACGGTAACTTATGTACTCGAGTACTCATCCAAGGCAAGAAACGCCTGAATGCAGGGGGGAACTCAACGCCATGTCAGGGAAAAGAAAGGTGAAATATCTCTGACATATTCTCGTTTTACCCTTTAGGTGTTCAGGTACAGTACAGTGCTTCTTGCTCGGGATGAGCAGCCCACGATGCTCTATGATAGGCCAAGCTTTGACGCGCCATACCGGTATTTGATTACTAATCATCATAGTGAGCCCCAGCAACCAAACTAAAAGCGGGTGATTGGGTTGGCGGCTCGGCTTTCACGCCAAGTTAGTTGACACGATTGCAAATCGTGGATTCATTCATTGACCAGATTTCTTCCTGGCTTGTATTAGATTTTCACCATGGCATTTAAGAATGTCTGCGCTGAGAGTTATCCTTATCCAAAAATGTATTATTACTGCTATATTAATTTTTTATCTCCCCTCGAAATTTTGCGGATGAAAACCAGTGCCGAACAAAAAAAAGTTCCGTTGAATCGGTGCCATAATATTAATATCATACTTTATTCAAGAACTCAGATTACCTATTCCACTGGGACTTTGTTTCCAGCAATTGAACGCCCATTGACTGCGCAACCCCAACTTTATTCGCGAGAAATGCCCCGCGAACAAGATGCGCTTCTCTAAATTTGTGCTCGATCCAGAGAGGGACTGCAGCGTACTCTACTATTAGCCATTTAAGTGAAGGAGAATGGATGCCGCACAGTACTGTACATAGTAGGTAGTCATAAGAAACGCCATGCCCCAAGATATTCTGTAGTTAAGGCTTCTCTCCAGGGTCAAAATATCAACTTGTTCTCTTGGTAGAGGAATGATTTGGACTTCAAAATGTGAGAAACACAGGTGAGGTACTCCTTAATTCACTCACACTACAGTATAAGATGGGTTACCAAGGGCTTAACTAAAGTACGGGTACAAAAAGATCCGTATGGCAACGCAACGGCAACCCCACTACCACTATAAATTTATTACCCCTACAACCACAACTACTTAGGATAAACTGAAAATATGTGTAGACATACAATAGATATAAGAAAAGCTATATGTAAAATTAGAAAACAAAAAAATCAATACTTGGTATACCATCCCCTTGCATCTAAGACAGCAGCAACCCTACTAGGCATAGACTCCCACAACCTTTCCAGAAAATCCCCCTCAATATCCTGAGTCCAAACCTGATTTAGAGCTACTGCTAGATGTTTTCTAACAGTATCTGGGCCCCTCTTGGTCTTGTGGATGTTGGGAAAGTGCTGGTGCAGCCTTTCCTTCATCCTCTTCCAACAGTGCTCAATAGGATTGAGGTCAGGAGAATTGGGTGGCCATTCCATAACCTGTATGTTGTTTTCCTCAAACCAAGCCATGGTATCTCTTGCAGTATGTATCTTTGCACCATCCTGCTGAAAGATAGGATCCCCAACTGTGTCCTCCACCTCCTGCCAGATATCAATTAAACCATCCTCCAAAACTCCAATATATACAAATCTATCCACACTCTTGTCAAAAATAGGAATCAGAGGACCCTTATTTCTGCCCCAAATACAAGTCCAAACCATCAGCTTTATCCCTGGCCCCTTGGTAGCCCCATGAATACAGTCTTTGTGCCACTTTTCTTCAGGTGTTCTGAATACCCATATACCCTTAGGATCCTTAGACTTTTCAACCAAGGATTCATCACTAAAGATGACTCCTTCAAAGTCTTCCTTTGCTCAATCCTTATACTTTATTGCCCAAGCTAACCTCTTAACAGCATGCTCATCCTTTAGAAGAGCTCTTTTCCTAGCTCTCCATTTCTTTATGTTAACTGAGGCCAAAGCTCTCTTGACTGTTTGGAGAGAGGAATGTGGTGCAACATCATTACACAATTTTAATAAAGTCTGGTGGCATGCCTTCTTGGACTCTCTGACTAGGTAGCAGTGGGTTCTGGAATCAATAATTTTAGGTCTTCCAGGTATGAGAAGGTTTTTTGCATCACCCCTCTTTTGGAAGCAGTTATGGAAAGTTTGAATAGTGCTCTTTGGACAGTTTAAGAGCTCTCCAATTTCTCCCAAAGAGATTTTTTTTTTCCTCAGAGCAACTATTTGTCCTTTCTCAAACTCTGTCAGGTAGCCTGTCTTATGTGAAGGCATTGTGGTTGAGGGGTGGTTGATTGTAGGAGTGGGGTGTTTTGAGGTGTTGCGTGGTAACCACCGATCGTACGGATTCTTTTGGCCTAGTACTTTACCTACTACAAATATACTCGGAGAGAGGTCAGGGGAGGATGAAGACCTAACCCATCTTTTTCTACCAGGAGTTCTTTCCTATTCAACCCCTAGTCCTCCCCAAAGGTATGCCATTTTTTTGTATGATACTCCGGCTCGAGGTATTAAGTATCACCTCTATGAGAATTTAAACTTGGAAGCCTGGGGAAGCCAAACCCACTAGGACTACGACGCTATACCTAGTGCTATACTATTTTGGGAATGATGTTCTTCAAGGAGAAAAAAAAAACAGGTTGGAAGAAAAAATGTCAAGTGGATAAAAATGGCAGGAGTGTTGGAGGTCACATAGAAGAGGCCGGCATCAGCAAAAAAACAGCCTGCCCCCTGTGCCTCATGTCGTTGAGTTTTACATTTTGGCACATCGTGAGTCCTATGATTGTGATATTAAAAATCCCGTTAGTTTGACTAAAGAAGATGATATTAATTCTGTTTTCTGCAAAATATGAGCAAATTTTATTAAGAACTCACAGACTTTTTACATACCGAAGTTGAGCATTTTGAGTTTATAACATACAACTTTGTAATGTAAAATGTCTATGAGATATTGATAAAAATAGCTCATATTTTGCTAAAATTAAGATTTGTATCTGATCATTAGGGGACACAATCGGAAGCATCATGATTAACCGAGGTCACTTGCGATTAGCCAAAACGTAAAACTCAACGACATGGCTCACCGTGGAGCACAAAAGACAGATTTTTTTTTTGCTGATAGGAGTTGAAGTGTAAAGTAATGGGACTTGAACAATGAGAGAAAAAGATGGATACTATCTTGATTATTCACCTATAGACGCGCCTGAGACTGCCGTGCTTATAGCAATCTGTAGCATGAATATACATCGATATGACTCTAGTCATTTCCTAGTTCCTCATGTTCCTAGTAGCTTGGCCACTGGCCGAACATATCTGTACCGTGCATCACATTGAAGTAATACTTCCGGCAAGGAGTAAGGAATGGAAAGGGTTCATAATATTTGGTACTGCCTCACAAAAATAAAAATAATAATAAAAAAGCCAAAGTAAGACTATTTTTGATGAGGTATCTGGGTAGGGAGATTTAGATATAGTTTTAGGGTGATGCTCGTAGTATCACTCGCTACCACACTGCCACACAAAGTGCCTTGACACCACAGCGAGGGTGTCGACCGAGAGTGTTCAAATGTGAACTAAGGCACGATCTATTCTATGTGGATAATACTAGGCAGGTACGAGGGGTGCTGCCAGGGCACGCTAAGCGAGGAGGGTGGATAGTAGTAGAGCAGATTGGTAGTTCAATCAAAATTTATTATAACTAAAGGGAACCATGCCAGTCCAGGCTTTGATCCCAGCGACCTTGCATTCCATCCGGCAAGCCAATGGGACACAATATCCTGCCTAACCTCTAGTACCTCTGGTCCAGTACCAACCGTACAACCATACCTAAGACCGCATCATTCCCTTCAACACCATCGTCGGCAGGCCCATCCGGGCATACCATTAGGCTCAGGACGACAGGCAAGTCCCAGTGACGCACCACTACAAAGCAAGGTCATGAGTAGCATACAGGTAATCCCAACTAAAAATAAACTGCCTTCCTGCGGCCCAGACCCCCAAATAAAAGAAACGCACCTCCAATACCATCCACCAAAACACTACCGAGAATCATGTAACCTGCTGATCACCAAGGCCCCCACCGGCAAACCGGTCCTGCAAAACTAAAACAAAACTACCAGCAACCCAGGCTCAGCTGACGTTCTCAACAAACCGCCAGTTGTTCACCAAAGCATCATATTCTGGAGGCCTATAGTCACATCCAGTTACTAAGCAACCACCGAAGTTATCCCAAGCACCGGCAAAGCACCAGCAAATAGCAAGTGAGCTGCAAGCTCATACTGCAACTGACCCAGGCCCCTCAAATGGCTGTTCCATCCATCATCCTTATTGCCTTCCCAGCCACAAGGGCACCGAACGCACCAAAACTGTCCGGAAGCAACCCGACTACGAGGACATACATGACCAATACCCGGCTCATACCGGGCTCCCCATATCACCTGCTTTGTATCCTTGCCCACCGTAAGAACTTCTGGACCAGCCCTCCCCAAGGTCCTCCAATACTTGTACACGCCTACCCCTCTCCTACCGTCAGACGAACGCGCTTCGTTGTAGGCCACAACGGCCCTCACCGAATTCCGGGATACAAGGACACCCAGAGTGAATGACAACCGGCCGGAAGAACTGTCAGAGGCAACACTAGAAGTACCGGCCACAGAATGACCGTCAGCAACCTCAGCCATACAGGCTGACTCCGCCACACCAACCGATAATGCTACAGACGCCACCCTCCTCCTCTTCTCACTAGCTACAGGAGACTGGCAAGCCACGATCATGCTATCCACCACCATGTTCTCATCACCTGAGGATCCGCCAATATCCGCTATCGCCCGAGACCCGACCGAAGGGAGGCGTACAGTTTTCCCATAGCCTGTCACACCCGTGTGTGCCGGAGGGGGGCAAGGATTGTCATCTCCACCCGAAAAGGGGGATTTATTACGAATAACTACGGGCACAGAGGCCCTCCGAGGTAGACCAACTTTATCGCAAAAATGCAAATGGCGGGCTAGAACCAACACATAGTGCCGTAACCAGGACACTTCTGCTTCAAGAGCGAAAATTTTGTCAGTGGCTTTGGCAAGAGAAATACCCGATCGAGCGACTGAGGCAGCAGAGAAGGTGGAAGCTCGCTTAACTATATCAACCATGCGAGGGAAGAACAACATCAGCAAAAAAAAAATCTGTCTTTTGTGCTCCACCGTGAGCTATGTCATTGAGTTTTACGTTTTGGCTAATCGCAAGTGACCCCGGTTAATCATGATGCTTCCGATTGTGCCCCCTAATGATCAGATACAAATCTTAATTTTAGCAAAATATGAGCTATTTTTATCAATATCTCATAGACATTTTACATTACAAAGTTGTATGTTATGAACTCAAATTTCTCAACTTCGGTATGTAAAAGGTCCGTGAGTTCTTAATAAAAATTGCTCATATTTTGCAGAAAACAGAATTAATATCATCTTCTTTAGTCAAACTAACGGGATTTTTAATATCGCGATTATCGGACTCACGATGCGCCAAAACGTAAAACTCAACGACATTAGGCACAGGGGGCAGGCTGTTTTTTTACTGATGAAGAGAAGATGAGAAACAACCCAGTGTAGATAAACGAGATAAAATAAACTCGTTAAAACAAATTCAACCTTTGACCAAGATGGCAAAAGGAATAAAGACCTTGAAGCTATCATGAGAATGCAGCAAAGGAAGATGATAGGCAAAATTCCGAAAATGTGACACGTCGCTCCCTGGCAAGAAGGCGAAAAGATAGATTGGTAGAAGTTCTGATTCTTATTTTATCTAAGTGAGGTGGACAATAGCAACCATATTTATACAAAAGTATGAACACCAAGTGTAAGAAAAAAATATAAGGGAAACAAAAGTGTGAACAATGTTTAACCCTGAAATCCTGCCAAGTAAATCCCAAATAATATGCATAACTCTGAAGTGGTGTGAGGAGATTATTAGAAGATAATTAGAAATATTATGACTGAGAAGAGTGTATAAATATGTAAAAAGTTCTCCATTAAGCTCCAAATACCAGATAAGAAATGCAAAGGACAATCCCAAATATTATCCCCAAATAGGTAAAGAAATGCCGCAATATATGCTCTAGCTGTAGTAATATTATCGGTGACAGATGAAACCACAACCCAAACTAAGTATAGAAATATACAACAGTGATCATGAAATATAGCTAGGAAATACTATGAAATTTCAACAGAGAGCAGCTGCAAGGCCAACGTTTCCTTTAATGCCTGGAACTGAGGAAAGGATACTAGTCCTAAGAGTCAAAATGATGGTCGCCTGCTGATGAAGGTTTGTTAGAGGAGAGGAACTCCTTGAATAGAATGTCTCACTGCTCAATCCCAAATCCCAAATACAGATTTACTTAAGAAAGGATACACTGTTACGGCATGGCCCCGTTTTGTGCATTATGTTATTTTAGTCATTGCGCTCTCCAAGTTATAAGAATGGGAAAATGGGTTTGGTAGAATGGACGAGGATATATGATAATAAGGGTAAGGTATTCACAGATCTTGGGCACTAACTCACAGAGACAAATGGATATTTTGAATTAAGGCTACCTCTCGCAGGGTATCTAAGCTAGGTGGAACCGGAGGTAGCTTTATGATAGTACTAATTGTATCGCTCACTACCGGCTTCCATAAGGAACTCCCAAATGCTACAACTTAGCGGATTAGTGCTTGAGGTCTAGCAGGCCCAAGACCGATATTTTGCATTGACTCCTAGAATGAGGGGAACGATCTTAGGTGATAAGGGTTAAGGAGGTAATTGTATGCTGATATACTGTAGGTTCAGCGGAAGGAGGGAATGACAGCTTGGTTAGAATGTGTTGCGACTTCACCTTCAAGTTGAGGACTATGATTTCTTTAAAAACTAAGGTGGAATTACTCAGCAAAATGTGGTAACATTACCCTCTATCTGCTGATATACTCTACTAGTTTTTACTAAATAACGGGGGAAGCATGGGTCTTTTGGAAATAGTATCTACCCAACCCACCTCACCCAAAACCTTTTCATATCCACTATACGGAAGGGGCAGGTTCCGCAATCCGAGTTGTCCCCAGGCCCTGACTGTACGCCCCCGGAACCTTTGAGGTATTGTGATCCGTTCCGCCAGGGCCCTGAAGAATACGGGGCCGGGCGTTTGGGCTCATTGAAACCAAAGGATTATATCATACCTGGCGGGAGGGAATATATCGCGACCTTGACAGCATTTTCTAACGGCTGAAACCATCAAATCCACGACGGACTGCAGTAAACGATATGAACTGCCAATCAGTCCAAGAGGGAGGAGGTATAAGAAATTCGGTCCAACAGAGTCTGATACCGTATTAACTTGAATAAGAGAGAGAGGTCTCAGGACGTCTGAGTTTCCTATTTCGACGGGGACGGGAGAAAGTGCCAGCAAAAAAAAAAAAACCACCTTACCTAGAAGGGAAAACCTAGACGTCTCTTATTCAAGTTGATGTGGTAGGTACAAGCATTACCAGGCCACCCAGATGTTCACAACCCTCACTCGATCCCGCTTGCTAGACACTGAGGCCAAACCCTAGTAGGGAACACGGAAGATGGGGGGGTAAGCAAACCGCAGCATGATCGGGCGTTTCTATCCCCTAAGGAACGGAGCACTATGGGTTACCCCAGGGTCAATTTCAAAATATAATCACATAATTTCCTTTGTTTCTAAAGTGCAGTGCAGCATTGCTAGCATAGGGACAATGGGACGAGGGGAATGCACAAATTTTATATGCAAAACACCCAAGTGAGTATAATAAGGAAAAACACAAGAGTAAACTAAAGCCTACGGGAGTAACGCAGGCCCAGATTCCAGTGATCTAGTACCATAGCCCATCTACTCCTTTTGTAACCAGTCTTTGACCTTCGGCCTAAACCCTTTCAGCTTTCCTACGATTCCTTTATGCCGGTCTTGCACTTTCTGGTTAAGCTAGCTAGCACCCTCAGTTGTCCGAAGGCCTCATGAGAGCCTTTATTTATTACTGCTTATCTCACTTCATTCGCTTTTTCGTTCAATACAAACTTTCAGGGAGGCCTGGTTGTATGGGGGTGGAAGGTGTTAGTGCTCAAGAAAGAAAGAAAGGAACGATGAGGGATCCGGTTTAGCCTTTTAGATGATCACGTCCGCCTTTTGCGGTTCGGGATATATTTGTCAGTTCAGTACCGTATGATAATATTATATACCAGATCCATGATTTATGATAATCCTTCTCGAAGATTATACCCGGCTGCTCTCTGCATCACGAGTTACAGCACTCCCGGCTTGATGCAGAGGCAAACCACAGAGTGAAGCATGCGAGTGAGGCCCTATGAAAATTCCTATTCACCCGACCCAACACAACACTCCCTCCCCTGCTCCCTTTATCCCCCCACCTGAGCGACCTCCCCATCCATTAAAAAGCTCACTCTCACGCACCCACTCCCTCTAAACACCAAGTTCGTCAAACCTGTCATCCCCCTCCGATGATCTACCCGATAATGCAATAGCGTAAGAATGATCAAGTATTGACACGGGTTCTAGGTCTAGTCTTGCGAATGGGTGGTATTTGATTGGGAGTTTGCTTGCTTGTTATTGCTGGCTGGTGGGAGCGGGGGTGCCGGGGGTGGTCGATCGCTGGGATTGCGGATCGGACCGTTTGCTTGGTGGGCCGGAATGCGGGTTTCCCCTTTGTGTTTTTATTGGCTGCCTGTAAGGATCGGTCGGCATGTAATCGGATGATCTTGTGTATGGTTTATGGAGTGTTCAAGTACTGGTACAATGGTTTGAAACGGATTTATTAGGGTAAGTTATCATATCTATAATGACATTACTATAGCGGCGGTTGTTCGGTATTACATGGGCTAAATATTAAGTATACGGCATACCAAAGATAGTTTGGAATCAAGCACCTGTCGTTAATACTACAACTCACCCGGAGTCGTCCATTGCTTCATCAGAGTCATCATCCTGATCCTCATCCCCGTCAGAGGAAAATCCTTCCACAACTTCAACATCGTCCATCCCTTCCTCCCAAACTGCCTCTTCAGGAACCCTCCCACCCCTTTCCCTCACGGCATCAAAACACTCTTCAGCCCCCGCTCTCAATTCTTTCCGCCTCCCTAGATCACTCTCCTTGTCCGCAATCGCATTCAAAACCATCCCTTTCATCAACCATAAACCAACCATATCCGGCCATGGTGGTGTCAACATCAGCTCCTCAATCTCTCCCCGAACCTTCTCAAGCCCTCCCGGCTGCATAATGCATAACCGAAACAGTGCAGGGTAGAAGTCCAACGCAGATGCAGCCCCCATACGTCCGATGTCCCCTTCTTTCCTTCTAGCAGTAGAAATTATGGCAGGGTGATGAGCGTGGAGGCGGGGACGGTACGGGTAGAAGAGAATCAAGCGGTTCAGGTATTCAATTGCTTTTTCAGTGGTTGCGTTAGTGGGAGTGGTAGTGGTGGGCTTTCGGAGAAGCAGGTCGAGACCTATGGTCCAGAGGGGCCGAAGGTCAATGCCCCTACATCGTATTAGCAAAGCAAACGCACGCGCTGCACGCGGATAGTCTGCTTCCAACAAGGCTCTGTGCAGAATTGTTGTAATAACCGCTAAATGCTTTGCCCGTAGGGAGTAAGGTTTTGCAGGCGGGGCCGTAAGAGAGTGCTTCGTTAATAGTTTCTCAAACCGCCGGGAGTGGCCTCCACGACGGTGGATTGCTTTCGGTGAGAGGTGTTCTACTTTTCCGTCGTTACCCGAGGGTTCAGGGGATGATGATAGGGATGAGGGTAAAGAGAGAGGTTCGTTGATTGGAGTCCACGCCGGAATAACT
The DNA here is from genome assembly GCA_003070745.1 of Tuber borchii. Classification (NCBI taxonomy): domain Eukaryota; kingdom Fungi; phylum Ascomycota; class Pezizomycetes; order Pezizales; family Tuberaceae; genus Tuber; species Tuber borchii. The sequence continues at coordinate 271,826 of NESQ01000047.1, forward strand.
GGGGGCGTTCTAGGAGGAGAGGGAGTTCCAGGTGGGGATGCGGAGGGCGGCCGCTTTGGGGGGAGAGGATTTTGGGGACGGGTTGGGAGAGCAAAGTAGGAGCGCTGATCGGTTGGCGCATCCATGTGAGGATTTGTTGCTGTTGTTCTTGTTCTTTTCTGATTAGAAGAGGGGGCAGGAGGGGAGAGGTTTTAAATACAGATAGAATTTTTCTCGCAAATGTGAAAAGTATGGTATCGTAGGGTACCAGTGCTCGAAAAGTTATCGTAATACGGAGGGGAGGAGCACCGATGTGTGTGAAGCGATGGTGGCAAAGTGCAGAAGAGGAGCGCAGCACCAGCAACCAGATTCTGGAGCAAGTTGCAGGAATCCACTCATGTTTTTATTTCTGCAGGGTCCAGCAAGAATTTATTGAACAGTTATTTAGGGTTAACCAGCCAAATATATTCCTGCCCGTCTGGGTCAATTGGTTCCTCCTTTGTATCGCCGCACTCATGAATACCGGTAACCTACCGGTATCTCCACAGAGGTTTTCGTGAGGCATGTCGCATTGCCGTCATGCCTCACCAAAAAAGGATACCAGCGAGGTCCAAGCCGACCAACCAAAGCCCAACACCATAATAATTTTCAAAAATTTCCAACCACAACAATGCTTTTAAGAAGATATAACTTGTTAAAAGTGCTCAGAAGACACTCCTCACTGGCTCTATCTTTCTTATGTTCAAAAAGAGCAATCTCTATGAGTGGAGTGGAACTTTGAATTACCTACGGGCGTTTGATTTCAAGCCTGCAGCATCATACCTCTACCAGAACAATGGCCTAGCCCATAATATATATACTGTACTCGAGTACAGTACATATATTTATCACCCTAGTCAATATATCCAGGAGTCTTAGGCATGCACAGGGAAGGGAAAAGCTAAGGGTCGCTCAATGGGTGGTAGCAGATACAGAAAGAGGAATGACCTTCGCCTCCTCATATTGCCAGTACAGCACAGTACCTCTCTCATGAGCATGCCATATCTCTCGTGAGCATGCTATACCGGTAGCCCGCCGTAAGTGTTAGGATCAATGGCCAATAGGGCGGTTATTGCTTTACTCTATAAGTAAAGGAAAGGGACTCTGCGCCAAGTATTAGCAGTGGGTTTCCATTTCTTTACTCCCGCGGTGCTCCAGCTTGTTTATGCATGCGCTTGTCAGACGTTCATCACTGGCAGCGATCTTTGGGTATTGGCCATGGAGTCATGGACAAGGAACGGCATAAAAATGATTGAACCCTCTACTAAAGTTATTGCTGAACTCATACCGGTAAATAACCTAGTTTAATTAACTTCTTGGCAACACGTTTTTCCATTTTAGCATGTGACGCAAAACAAGCTCACATCAATTGCTTCAACCCACCCATTCATTCTCTTTGAATGATGTTGACCTCCCCGGCGTGTGTGTCTCTCCTCTTCCTTACTATACCTTCTATATGCAGCCGTCTCGGCACAATTGCTCCACGAATGCCTCAACCATAATTTATTTCCTCCCTCTCTTCTTCCTCCTCCCCCTCCTCCTCCTCCCCCCACCATCCGTTCGTTTCCCCCTCTTTTGTCCCTCTGTTTCCTGCTTCTTTAATTAAGAAACCAAGTGTTCTAGCAATGAAATTTGTTCCTCGAACTGCGAGGATACACTCGTTGCTCCTACCCGGGAACTCCTCCGTGAGCTACTCAAGATATCCTTTCCCGACCTACAACTAACAAACATATGACAGTCTGTATCACTCAATTCCTCCGCACGGGCGAGATTTTTCGCTACGGGAATACAATTTTGCCAGAGTTCAGAGAGGCCGGCGGGGGCAGGAATTGCGGAGGAGGCTACTACTACCCTACGGACCGGAGTCGGGCGTTCGAGGAGTCAGACTGCAGAAGAAAATAGGGTCAGCGTTCTCTGAAACCCCTCAGAAATAATCGGGTTTTTTTCGTTTCTTTCGGCCATCCCAATTTCTAATTAAAGTTGACAAGGGTGACTCTGGTAGGACTTGTACCTATCCGTATTATCGTCCACCTCTACAAAGCGAGAAGCAAAGGCATACATACAGCGGTTTACACCCCCACTCTCTACGCCGCCAACACAACCTGACGCTCCCCCACCTACCCCCCTCCCGAAGTCTGTGAAACAATTCCCATCGACCAGTTCGGATACAAAGGCCCGGAATCAGACGTATGTGCGAGGATTGTTAGAAAGCAACTCAACGGTGGAACCAAGCATTGCGCCAGCCCCGTCCGTGCATGAGACAGCCGAGGAGGATATTCATGTTGGATTGGTCAAGATTCGAGATGTGAGCCATACGGACGACGCTATGCTGAAGGGGGTGGGGAGGACTATATGTCAATTGCAAAGGCTAGGGTTGTTCACCATCGTGGTGGTCGACGAGGTGCTTCCTTCGGTAACCGGCTCCGAGGCAATTGCAAAATGGCGGGCCGATGCCGAGAAGCAAGCGGATAGGATCGTATCAGCCATTGATGTGGAGAGGGGACAGGCCAGAAGAGTAGACGGCACTCTATCGGTTGATTCAAAAGGATCTCCGTTGAAAGTTTCACCAAGCCACCTCATCACCCCGCTCTCCCGTGGGGTGATACCGGTACTATACCCAATGGCATATAATTCGAATCAACAGCTAGTCCCTATCACAGCAAATGAGGTAGTATTAAAATTAACAAAACTGCTCTCAACCCACTGCCCTCAAAGCTCCCCGGTAGACCAACCTATATCCCTCGACCGGATAATCTTTCTCGATCCTCTCGGCGGAATCCCCTCTTTCGACCGCCCTTCCGGGGCACACGTATTCATAAACCTCGAACAAGAGTACGATGATCTCAAGAACCAACTGAGCGACCATCACCTCTCCAACCTCTCAACTCTACGCGAAGCCCTCTCTCTCTTGCCCCCCACCTCCTCCGGTGTAATAACCACCCCAACCTTAGCAGCAGCCCACAACTTGAGCTCCACCTCCAAACGCTCCAAAAACCCACTAATCCACAATCTCCTCACCGACAAACCCCTAATCTCCTCCTCCCTCCCCGTCCAATTGTCCAGCCCTGCGACCCTAACTACCCTCCTGAAGCACGGAATCCCAATCACCATCTACCCGTCACACACAAAGCTCACCGATCCTTCAAAAATAAACCTTCCGAGGCTAGCGCTACTAATAGAAGACTCCTTCGGGAAAAAATTGGATCTAGAGCACTACCTTTCACGGGTCGACAATAACATTGCTGCGGTGATTGTAGCAGGAGATTATGAGGGGGCCGCTATAGTCACCTGGGAGTATCCGAGCGAAGATAAAACAAGGCAGCGAGTGTGCTACTTGGATAAATTTGCTGTGCTAAAGAGAAGTCAAGGAACGGGTGGGGTTGCAGATGTGGTGTTTAAGACGATGGTGGAGGGTGTTAGGAATGGGCTATTCGAGGGTGCGGAGGGGGTGGTCTGGAGGAGTCGGAGATGGAATCCTGTTAATAAATGGGTATACCCCCCCCCCCCATCCAATATAAGAAAGATGGCTAATGAGAGGTAGTACTTCGAACGAGCGAAGGGGACTTATAAAATTCCCGGTTCGGGGTGGACCATGTTCTGGACTACACAGGATGCAGAGGTGAGCCAGAAGAGATTTGAAGAGTATGCCGAGATTTGTGCAAGGATTGAACCGAGCCTTTCTGACGAGTGACGACCTTTTTTTTTTTTTTTCCCTTTCAAAAGTTATTTTGCATGTCGAGATTTGATTGCTCTTTATGGCAAAATATTTGTATTTTCTTTAATTCTATATTGGTAGGAAGGGGTTTGTTTGGGACGGATTGGATTGTATGGCGATATGGGTAAGCGTGTTTTAGTCTGGTTTAGAATGAAGGGCGACTCGTATGTATCTTTCAGTGCCGATTGCGGGAGGCTGGCTTGTCTACACGGTGAGGCAGGTGTGCCTTCTCAAACGAGAGAATTGAAGTGCCCATTCATTGTGCGCCTGGAACAATTTCTAGTGATTTTCCCTAGCGATACCGAACGAGTGATAGCAAGTGATTTTCTGGGGGTGCGTTTTTCTCAGACTTTTAGTATTCGTGGATATCTCCCGCATCCCCGAAACCGTGGGAAACCATCTACCTCTCCTGTCAGTATCTATGGCAGAGATAGCTAAAGTACTAGCTCAATATCCTTCAGCGATGGTGTGAGTACGATAGGTAAATTACGATCACAAACCTAATATCAGATAGTCTAAAGGTTGCATTCTGCGAATTTGGGGTAATTAATTAATAACCTGTGTCTCAGACATTGATAGGGGCGGTCCAAAGTTTCCCATAGTTCCAGTAGTCCAGGAAACTATCATACCATAGAAACTCGAAGGAAGGAAGGAAGGACAAATGTATTAACACGCTGTATTTTTCTCTCCCTCCGAGAGGGTGCTATACCTATGATACTATTCCTTTCCTTTCGTTTTGCTTTCGGTTCATTAATTTTTATGAATTTATTTATTTGAAAAGTTGGCACACTTAAGGGTTGAGTTTTAGATATTTTCTCCTAGGTATGATAGATAATATTATATCATAATAATAATTATTATTATTATAATAATTTAATTTATATAGCCAAGAAAAGATATCCCAATGCCCTAATTAGCACATCTAGCTTCTATTCGCGACTTTACGGCATGTGAGGGAACGAAACAATGATGGGGGTGGGATGGGGCAGCGTGCCTAGCTAGATAGATATGCGGGTCACCAAAAATCAGTATTACTAGGTTTTGGGGGGGACGCATTCTTCAAAGTGAGTGGTTCACTAGATGGGTCAGCTGTCACAAGGGTCCTCACAGCAGAAGGGCACAGTCCGAGTGATTACTCATGTTACATCACGGTTGTGTCACTGGGCGATAGAAACCAGGTTTAGGCGCAGTCTATTCCGGCGCCGCGAGAATTGACGAGTATTTGCAGTCTGGCTGGTTGGGATTCGTTTGTGGTGCCTATTTTCTGTGCGGGTACTTGTAGCGCTAGATTCTTGCGACGCTGGAACAGACCGTATATATGTACTTGGATCTGGAAAGTTCAGCAATGACAGAAGCCAGGATGCACCAGTTCTGCGCCCATGTTTCGAAATATTACCTAACCAAACCCACCAAGCCATTTACTATTCCGTAACTAAAAAGCGGGCCGCCCACCTTCACCTCAGGAAATCCCCCACACGTAGAAGCAGCAAACAGTCCGGGACATAAGTAGAACATGCAGCACTAGCCCACATATCTCACAGCTACAAAAAAAACACCTTAAACCATTAACGCCACATCTAAGAATATGAAACGAGTATACTAAAAAGAATCTGAAAAGACCATCATGCCACGCTACCTCCCGAGCTCTCTCTTCAATCTCGCCGCCGCACTCCTCGCCTCTGGCGCTGGCCAGGTCAGGACCAACTCGTCAATCTCCTACCACATAGGTTAGCTCCGCCATCCACAGCACTGGGAAATAATAGATAAACTAACGTCCATAAAAACCTTACTATTCAACACGCTAGTCCCACCAAGCACAACTCTAACTCCCGGCGTTGAGGCGTTAACTTGCGCAATCAACTTCGCTTCTTCATATGTTGTACCTCCGACCATAAATATAATAATATCTTGGGGCTTATCCCTCGTTGTTCCGCCGGCTTCCACAAACGGATGTGTAGCTTCTTTCAGACGACCCTTGATCAAGTTGTTGAGGGTTTGCTCGAGACGCGGGGTGTGTTGGGTGTAGACATTTTCGACACCCTTAAGACCTTTGAAGCCGCTACGTGCTCGAGAGAAGATACTGTCTGCCTCGAAGAGATCTTCTTGACGTTTTACAGTAGATTGATAGTGTAGTAAGTTGGAGATTGTCTAAGTTTGTCAGATGTGTAAGGATCAAGATTGGGGTAGAACGTACATTGAGCCGAGAGTGTGGAACTCCATTAACTTGAAGTAAGTCTAGAAGGACCGCTAGGGCGTTGCTGGGGTGCTTCTCGTAACGCAGACTATAGAGCGCTACTAATCGGACTTTATTTTCGCTGGGGATGTTCGATTGCAGGAGACGTTGGAGATACTAACACTGTTAATAAACAGATCAGTGTTAAACTCCGAAAGTGCCAAGCATACCTTTAAATCAGCTCCATGCGAGTCGTTGCAAGCAAGGCTCTGTTCGAGCTCACTAACCTCCAGCAGGCTGTCCTCCCCAACTCTCCTGCTAAGCTCCCCAACAAGCGTGACATGCTTCGTGACATTCCCGGAAAGCCTCCGGAACTCAGGGTACTCTTCAACAAATCTCTTCATATCCGCGATACTCTCGATATTCATGTTCGATTTAGTCTTATGTTGATATGTATCTACGTAATCCTTGATGTTCCCACCGAGATCGCCGAAATTGAGATACATATTCTTCTTGAAGAATGGGTCCTGATCTTGTGAAAGCACTATTTCCTAACCCACTGTCAGTAGCCAGATTAATTAGGTCCCGGGGGACCCATACCTTTAGCTCAGGCCTAACATCCGGCACCTCAGACAAGTCGACCCGTCCGTTATGTATCCCCAACAACTCATGGACCATGGCCTGATACGTCCACTGTGAGAGCAATGGCGTGATCGGGTCATTCCTGCGATCGAGAATCAACAAAATCGGCGGTGTATCCGCCCTTCGCCCAAAGTCAAAAAGTTGGTCCTCCTGTGCAATTTGATACTTGATCTCAGCCGCTAATTTTTTCGCCAACGCACTATTCTTTTCATACCGCACGAGCGGTCTCTTCTTCAGACTTAATAATACCGCGAGGACCCCCTCCGCAGAACGCACTAGTCCGTCCCCATTCCACATATCCGGCGATGTAGACCATATACGTCGTTGGGCGCCGCCGAAGCCCAGGGAGAACAGATCAGGATTAATAACCAGAAAGTCTGCAAAGTACTCGTGAACCACGCGGACTACTTCATGGTCGTCGGCTTCTGCGAGGCGTTCTAGTGATGACTTCTTGACAATATTGCTGAAGTCTTCTCATGCTGGGGTTAGCTTAGGCTGCCGAGAGAGATAGAAGGGGGCGTAATACATATATGATACTCCCCATACTTTGGGTCCCGGAACTCATCGATTAAGAGCTGTATCGCATCCGAAGTTGGCCGTACGAAGCAAAGACACCGAAGATGTCGCATCTTCTCCCGATCCGCATTGTCTAACCGGCTAAATCACATTAGCCTCTTCCCGTCAACCTCATAGACAGCTAGGCAAACTCTATCAAATAGACTTCATGGCTGAGTAAGGTGGATTGTGTGATAGCTGTAGATATTATGGACACCTGGGCAACATTAGGACCCCGGAACCCCATAGGATGAGAAGTGGCACTGACGGTTTCGCTGTCGAGAAGAAGAATCTTCATTTTCCCAGAGGAGCCTCCAGCACCAGTCGACGATACCATCTTCCCGACATAACTTGAAACGGCGGAGACTATATCCATATCTGCTGCGGTTGATTGATTGATGGGAGCTGCGATGAATTCCGGAGGTGCCGAAGATGTCAGTGCCAAGACTGGGAGTGTGCCTGCAGCTTCAAGGGTGTTACGCCGGTCGGGTGCCTAGCCTCTCAACCTCGGCGTCATAAAAAGGGACTACGGTACCCTACTCTGCCAACCAACGGTATGATATATGGTACTATAAGATAGGCCGGTGTAATATCCTGAATGCGATAGGTTTATTGGCAATGGCAATCAGATATACTAGCGAGAGAAATATTTTCAGGGATTCCTCTTATATCTAACGCTTATGATTCAATCTCCAACACCAGTTCTACACACTCAATCAAATGCCTCACAATTAAAAAAAACAGCGTGAAGGTATCATACACCACAGCCAATCCATTAGCTATATTTTGTAAAAAAAAAAAGAACAGAAACCAAGCCCCCAAACAGGTAACAAAAGAAACAGAACTGATCCCCCGCTTTTCACCTTATGGTTCATGCCTCGTTACAATCTTCTCCAACTCTAAAAACCCTCTGTCATATCCCTACTATTGATAAACTCATACACGTGCGCTGGCAGCTTATACTGTATCATCCCGGCGTAGATCATCACGTTCTTAGCTCTAGTCTTAAGTTCATTGAGCTTCTGGTTCCTACTAGCGTCCGCGTACATGCTGTCCCGTAACTCCGCGTAAAGACGGTTACAGCACTCCACGGTCATCTTGAGAAGAATACCGACATTCCTGGCAACAGTATCATGAAGAGTGCCGAAGTTTTGGGCTCGGCGGCGGATAGAGCCCACATCCGCATCGTTTTCGATGGGTATCACATCGACATCCTGAATAATCTAGAGTAATGTTAATGCCAATCATACCCAAGAGTACAGAGCGAAAAATACTTACTTGGAGACATGACTCCCATTTTCCTTCTTGGTACCTCTTCTTTGCCTCTGCAATGCTAAGAAGTACATCGGCAGCCTCTCTGCTCCTAATCGAAATTTTGCTGTACATTGCGGCATTGTTGGTATACATATTAAGCATACGTTTAGCCAACTGAACTGGATCATCGACAGATGTGAGGGAAGATCCTGCGCTTGGTAGAGCGGAAGTTCCGGCCTGGTGGCTGAAGCCCAGTGTGACATCTTCAGAGGCAATGGAGTCGGAAAGGTTTTTGTTGATGATCTCAACAACAGTCTCGAAATCCTCAGCAAGGTGATATAACAGGACTGCATCTGATGCTCTGCCGTCATCATTCGCCTGACCGGCGGCTTGCTCTGTAATCGTTCGGAGGTATTCCCGTTGGTCGTCTAATTTAATAAGCTTCATCCTCCTTTCTATAGCACCCTTCTGCCTCGTCCCATCGGCATGCACGTCACCAAGAAGCTTGGTAAATTCTCGAGTTTCCAATACAAGCTCCCTGAGTGCATCATGGCAGATGGTAAGGTGCTGATCGCCGGCTGGTGAAGGCAAATCACCATTCAGACAGATAAGGCAGAGATAGTCTACAGCCTCCTCCGCATTTGGTGTTCGGAAGTCTCTAGTGTAGTAGCCAACAAGACGAGGAAAGTTAATCTGCTTCTCTCCTTTAGGTCCCAAAGTCACTGTACCCCAAAGTTATTAACATCCTAAATGATCAAAGTGTAGGCAATTTCTTACAAAGATCTGTGTCTGCCTTTGCGGGGTTGACAGTTGGCCTTAAGAGCCCATAGTAGGTAAGCGCAATCGCAAAGTGAACACCATCCACAAACTGGAACGAATAGAGATAATGAACGGCCTGGAGCTTGGTTAGCATCGAATACCCTAAAATGGATAGGAATGGACAAACATACATCTTCGAAAAGCCCAGACATCATCAGCATCTGGAAGTACAGTCCCACATTGCTTCCCTTAGTTCCAAAATGTTTAGCCCCAAACTGAATGACACCTTTCTGTAAGTCCTGCATTGTAAACACCTCGTGTGCCGGATCCGTGGATCTATCGGTCTCGCGGGCGAGCACAAGCTGCAGCCACATCCAGTCTTCTGCCGTAGGCATGACAGTAGGCACAGATCGCTTTGCAAGTTCACATCGGCCAATAATTTTATACACCGCAGGCTTGAAGATGTCTTTGGTGTCTTCAGAATGCTTCACACGATTATTGTACTCCGCTTGAATTCTATCGAGGAGGTTTCTAGGTAGCCGGCGTTCGTCACCGGCGGAACAGTATGCGTGAAGATATGTTGGGAAGCTGCGGTCAAGCTTCTGGAACGATTGTTGGTTTTGTCTAACAAATTCATCGGCTTCTTCAAGGTAGCCCGCCCGGATAAGATAGAAAACTAATGCCCAGCAAGGAACGTCGGCAACAAAATCGAAGTTCTTGATATCCCATTCAGGGATATCCTTATTGGTAGCTAGTTTAATGTTGATATAGCCACGGAACTTGTGGAAGACGGACGGAATACCACCAACTTTAGCTATTTGAGGGTTTTCGGCAACAGCACTCTCAACGACATCCCGATACCTTTGGGCCATTAGCATTCATTTATCAACCTTACGCAAGCCAGAGGAACATACTGTTTCTCTAAAAATTTCCTTGAACCCTTCTGTACATGTTTACGAATCCTAGCGGCTTCTTGACCGTCGCTCGCCGTGTTGATAACATAGTCCTTGACAAAACCTCTCTCTCGGGGACCACTAAAAGGATTCGCATCATGAACTTCAGATTCACCAGTGATATACGATAATAATTTCCACGAGTCATGAAGTTGAACAGTCAGCTATCAACAAATTAGCAACAACGACCCTAATAATGTGATAGATGAGCCTACCAAATCGGTACCGGATTCACCCGTAATATCTCCAAATGTCTTCATCACTGGGAAAATGCCACGAGCAGCATTCCCAGACTCCAATCTAACTTCATTCATATGTCTGATAGCCAAGGCATAGCGTTGCTGCCTAACTTGCACCTGCCTGGATAGTTCCAACTGCCTTCCAGGGTCAATGTCACCGAATAAAGTCCCCTGATGACCACTTGAAGTGGCGGCTGATGTGGAGCGCCCGAGAACACTATTCCCCAAGGTAGACTTCGACCAAACACTCGTTTGTAGCCCCCTCCCTGGCCCAAACGACGAATTCAACCTCGAACGTCCAAATGACGATGCCCCGAACGCACTAAGACCTCCCCCAAAACCACTAGCGCGTAGATCTACAGGGCTGCTACCGGCAGCAGCAGCCGATCTTGGAGCCAGGCCGAAGTGCTCGAAAATTCGCTGCTTTTGGGCTTCCCACTCTATCGTGACGTTTTTCGCAACAAAGGCGTCGAAATCTCGGCCCGTCCGACGCATCCCGTCTTCAATTGAAGACATAACATTTTGCTCTTTCCGGTTACGAAGGTACGTCTGTCCAGGAGTCAGCAGCAGGATACAGATATGTGTAGAGGTAGAGCGTACGTCTAGATCAGTATCGACTCGAAAACTAGAAGACTCGTAGGCATTCTGAAAATCAATAGAGTCCAAGTCACGCAAAACTTCATCAGTGTTTATTCCCCCAGCAGCAAGCAGGTAATGTCTGTAAAGAGGCTCAAAAAAATTAGCATTCCACAGCAAAAGCACACCCGCGGAATTCGACACGTACGCTCTCGCATCTGTTTGTCGTTGCCCCCCCGGTGCTCTCCGTAGCTCTTTGGCTCGTCTCTCAATTTCGCTCAGCCCCAACTGGATGGGAGGTAATTCACCAGAATCCTGACCCTGGCGTAGTTTTCGCGACTGCTCTAACAGAGAGCTGAAGAGCGTAGATGTCGGAAAGCTGGCGACTGGTTCTGTCATGGTGATGTGGAGTTGAGAAACCGCGAAACCTAGGAGGGGATTATAGAAAAGATGTGGATGAACGGTTGACGCGAAAGATTCACTGGAAAACATTAGCACGTGATGGGCGCTGGCTTGGCAGATCCTTCCAGCATAAACTCTGACTCGCTTGTGGGCTCTGGACTACCTTCACAAACACCCTCAGAGGCATACCCTCTACATCACAGCATCGTTATCGCACTGACATCTATCTCACATTCCCCACCGTCTATAACTAGACTATTAAATTTTCTATGATAATATGATACCATACGAGTGTCAACTGCTATTTACCTATCCAGCTTCTGTAGACTTGGCAGCATCCTCATCTTCGGATCCATTGTCGGGCAACAACTGCAAGCCCACCAAGCCAGCGCCCTGTCCCTTCTCCACCTCGTCTAGAGCCTTCAGCCCAGCAGACGTAAGGTAGTAGAATAAGGGGGACTTAAACGAGTCAATAAAATGCACGAATTGTGTATATCTAGCAAATGTTAGCGCCCTATATTTGGGGAGGCATTCTAGAGTATATTGGCATACACATGAGCTCTCTCTTCCTCCTCAAACAGTTTGGTATATATCATCTTATCTCGGAAGGCGTCTATTTCTTTGGCATACTTGGAGAAGTCTATCGGCTCCCTCTGGAAGTCTCGCTCAGCTTTTCTATTGTAAGCATCAAAGACCGGAGACTCTAAAAGAAGTCCTAGGCTGGGTGCTTTTGGTATAGATACTACTCGAGGCCCGCAGGCTTCCTTGATACGCTCAAGGGGGCACCCGGTCCGGACGACCATTATTACCATGCCTACCATTTTGCCTTTTCGACTTGTTAGCTTTGGGAAGGCCTGCTTCGTCCTAGAGTAACTCACGGATTTGGTGCATCATAAAAGATTGGCCATGAACACGCAGGGACAGCCACTCAGTATTATTGATAACGATTGGATCGAGGACCTGTGGAAATCAGTGGCAGTCAATTCTAAGCATTTAAATCATATACTTACCTCAAATGACTTGATAAACCTCTTCGAGCTAGGATCCTTGAAGGTTTTCTGAATCGTGAAGTTGTGAAAATTGTGAGTCCCTTCATAGGATTTAAACCCTTCTCGGACCTTTTGTAACCTCTCAGGAGATATCCGGTAAGTCTTCTTCTCAGCGCGATATATAGCCCCGATTTTCTTCCATAATCCAGCCCCAACATTTATGTCCCCGTCTGTTGTATCCTCTCTAGGAGGCACATCTGGATCGATATCTATATTCTTGGAGTCTGTTGTTTCCTCCTGACTATCTATTCTCTCCTTACGCTCAGTCGCAGCCCCGGATTTGACTTCATATTCCAACGCCTTATCAAGAACTTCTTTGTCCACATCACCCAACTGCTCGTAGATCTTCTTGTTGACTTCTTCCCACCATCCATCGCATTCTTTATTTCTTTCTAGGAAACCCTCTAGGTCGCCTTCTCCCTCGGCCACCTCATAACAGACTTTGGCCAAATAACTCTTTGGATGTGGCGGTAGAAAGCAATGCGACGGAACCAGATACTCGTATCGCCTACTATCACATTGCTGATATGAGCTGAAAGATCCCACTGTACGAACGATTCCCCAGACTCTAATCTGCTCAGGAAGGTGTGAGTTTATTCTCTCAACGATATCAAGGTCCTCGGTGATGAGCTTTAACGATATGACATTGCCAGCAGCATGGACACCTTTATCTGTACGTGCGCATCGAACAAGTGATGACTTTGCAAATCAGTAAGACCCCAATTCCTGAGATAATATAAAAGTGGGAAGAGGGAACCTTCTTAGGATCGTCCGAATTAGCTTTAGAAATAGCCCCAGCCTGTATGAAAGCCTCAAATAAATCTCCTTCAATACTCTTTTGTGGAGGATTTAACTGCATCCCCCGATACCCAGTCCCGCAATACCCAATCAGCACGGCAACCTTCTTCTTAGGCCTCCTCTCCTCTTTCTCTCCTTCTTCTCTACTTTCTACTCCCTCCTTCACGCCCGCAGCTTCAGCATTCCTAGGCTCCCACTTAGAATCTCTATTGCGCCTGGTGAATCGGGAAAGTGTTAGTCATTACACTATGGACAGCCCCCCGGGGAAGACCAACTCTGACATACTTATACGCCGTTCTGCCCTGGTCTTCTTTCTTCCTTTTGGAGCACGAGCTGCCGCTGCCACCGCGCCCACGATTGTGGTGGTGTCGGGCTCGACTATTCTTGGCCCCCCGCGAATTGCTGCTGGAAGGAACTGTTTTATCGCTCGTGGGAGAGTTAGTTGTGGGACTCGGGTCCGGATGAAGGAGAGGAACTTTTGAAGAATCATTGGTATCGATCATTGGGAACGTGAATGTACAACCTGGCTGAGAGGAGCACTATGTACTGTACTAGTGCTTAAATTCTACGAGAACATATTAGAGCAGAGGAGTCTAAAGCCGGGTAACAGTTTTTCCACCTAGAATGTGCCCGAGCCAAGCACAGATCCTCCCGTCCTGCGCTTCAGTCAACCTTCTGGTTCTCAATCCACAGGCGACTTAAATTCATGTTCTGAAAATTCACGTTCTGCTACAACACTATCACTTTCATTTATCAAGCCATAGACGCAATGGACGACCCCCGCCACCCACGTCGCTCACACCGCTCCCAAGGCCACTCTCACTCACCCCACAACTCCTCTTCCCGTCATCACCGTCACCGCGACCGTGACTCCCGTTCAAGTTCTAAATCCCGGGACCACCATTCCCGTGAACGTCATTCCCGACATCACCACCACCACCACCGCCGTCATAAACGTACCCGCTCTCCCTCACCGGCTATAGTTCGCCCTTTAAATGCCCCACGAATCTCGCGACATGATTTCGAGTTTCATAAGGATGTGTTTGCGGACTACCTTGATATTCAAAAGGGATTAATACTTAGTGAGCTGGACAGGGCCGAGGCGAAGGGACGGTTTAAGAGATTTGTCACGCACTAGTAAGCTACATCTTCCCCTTACGGCGTAATTAAAAGGAAACTAGGGGCTAAGTGGCAGTAATCATGGGGAGCTAGCGAGGGGGTGGTATGATCGGATAGTTAATAGGAGGGCCAGCGATTCATCGAAAGTTCCCGAGGAACAAAAGAGCGGCTTCGGGAAATATGAAGATTCTACTCGACCAGAGATGAAGAAACAGAGAGTGGACACTCCCCAGTCTGACAAAAGGGACAAAAGGGACCAAAGTGAGGAAGTGAATGAGAGCGAGAACGGAGAATCCAGTGAAGAAATCGTAGGGCCACTGCTTCCAGGCCAACAACCCCCAAAGCGATCCCGCGCACGGGGCCCTACAATCCCTTCAAAAGAAGATCTCGACCTTCAAAATGGTTAACTCCCATCTCCTAACCGTCCCCTCCAGAAAATCAATCTAACAACCCACTAGAACTCCTTCACGAAGACCAAACCCTCCAACACCTCGACCTCCACCACGCCCGCAAGCAAGAACGCATACTCGAAAAGGAGCGCCTAGAAGAACTCGTCCCTCGCGCCGCTGCCGGCACTCACGAGCGCAAGCTCGAGAAGAAAGCCGAGCTCAACGCCAAGATGAAATCCTTCCGCGAGAAGTCTCCGGACCTGGAAGTCAACGAAGAAACACTCATGGGCTCCGGTGGGACAGACGGCTTCAAGCAGAGGAAGGCCGCAATAGAACGGAAGAAGAATGATCGCGAGATAAGGAAGGAGGAGTTGCTTAGGGCGAGGATTGCAGAGAGGGAGGAGAGGTTGCAACAACATCGGGACAAGGAAGAGAAGACAATGGCAATGTTGAAGCAGTTGGCTAGTCGATTTAGCAATTGATTTTCTCGATTTTTTCCTTCTCCTTTTTGCATGTAAGAAGCCGTGGGTCTTGTGTAAGACATATTACATCACCACTGTATAGCTTAGCTTACTCCATAGCACCGTGCCAAATTCCAAAATACCCCTACCCTATCCTGTTCCCAAAATGAATTGATTCCTTCTTGATCACATCACCCATTCACCCACCACCGTACAGCATTATAGTAATCACAAAACCTCACTCGAAAACCACCCTCCTACCTCCCCCCACTCCAACCTCCAACCTACCACAACACCCATGCACAAACAAACGCAATCACCTCAGCAACCAACCAGCCAATAACACCCCAAGAATCCAGACTTCGCCGATAACTTATCCCCATTATGATACGACACTAGCAAAATACCAGCATCACACAACATCACACAAACCAACACAAACCTTACACACGCCAGATACGGTAGGGGGGGGGGGGCAAACCCTTCCCCACCCCACCCCACCCCCAGGAGCTCCACGCACAAACCTGAAGATCACCGCATCTCACTCGCATATCACCTTAACCTAAAGCAGGGTGAGTGAAATTCCGGAGGTCTTACCTAAAGGGCCTTGCGGTCTGATGACGAATACGGTCTGATGACGATCTGATAAAATTTGGCGGGAAATCGCTCTTATCTTGGGTGATCGCAGGAGATAAGGTCGAATTTACCGCAAAATTTTATCAGATCGTCATCAGACCGTATTCGTCATCAGACCGCAAGGCCCTTTAGCCCTTACCTTCTCATTCATTCGTAACGCCGGGAGGGGGAGGGGGAAAACTAAATTTATAATGGCTCGGCAAAATGCCCATGTGGAGCTTAGGTTACACCCATCGATACCCGAGCTATCGTATTATCTCCTGGGCTGCTGAAACCGTGGAAAATTTTGTGCCGCCCCTGTCAGTTTCTAAGACACAGATGACTAAGGTGCCTTCACAGTATTCTTCAGTGATGCTATGAGTAGATATGATCATATAGCCTGGTTTTGTTAGTTACTACAAATTCGCAGACATGCAAACCTCAGACCATAGCCAAATTTGGTTATATGATCATATCTACTCATAGCATCACTGAAGAATACTGTGAAGGCACCTTAGTCATCTGTGTCTTAGAAACTGACAGGGGCGGCACAAAATTTTCCACGGTTTCAGCAGCCCAGGAGATAGCTCAGAAACCCGGCGGCTGAAGTAAGGAGGAGACCTAAGGAATGGGGTTTCTTTCTTTCTTTTGAAACCGTTGGATTGTGATATTTATTTATCCGAAGTGTTGGATTTCTTTGAGGAGGTGGGTGAGTGGGTGGGTGGGGGGGAAGCACATGATTTGAAGGGTATGCACCCCGCGATCAGGTATGCATATGCGTTTGTGGGTGGTGTCAGGGGTTTTGGAGGGGAGGGGGGGTTTGTCTTGTGTGGGGGTTTTTTTTGCTCTTTTTAGTTTAGATGCTTGGGGTAATATTGATTTTGGGGGGTTTTCATTTTCGAGGGAGTTTTCTTACTTTTCTTTTCTTTTGAGAAGGGGGAGGGTGATTGATTTATATTATAGTAGGTTGCTCAGTATACTGTACAGAGATCTCGCTATATTAAATACAATAGTTGTAAGAGGTAACCTGCCAGCAGGGTAGAAGATGGGTAGGAGAGAGGAAAGAAGAGGGAAGGAAAGAGGAAATAGCGAAACCCATATAAATAAAGATACAACCGCAACTCCAAAAGGAAGAAAAATCTTGAGTTAGAATGGGAATGGGAATAGGAAAGGAATAGGAAAATACAGAAAATAATTAAATCTCTAGAACCAAATCCATCCATTCTCCTCCTCCAAACTTTATTGGGGACACACCTTTACACCGAAAGCCAAATCGTCCATAGAACCCCACCAACCTATTTCTTGCTATCAGTGCGATTCTTTGCACACATCCTCCCATGCTCATCCGTTGTATGTATTCCTGGAGCAACGTGGTTCCTAAATATCGTCCCTGATATGCCGGTTGTATTGCAAGAGAATGTAGAGCAATTGTCGGGCCAGCGGGGTTATGAGGAAAGTGCCTGGGTGTCGATACGGCCATGGATGACTCCGTCACAGATGGCGAGAGGGTCTTGGTTGCGATGGCGTGGCCGAGAAGATATTCTTTGTTTCGGCGGATGGTAAAAATTCCAAAACATAGCTCTGGACAGACCTTAAGGCGATATGAAAACTATATTTGCTAGTCAGCCAAGTGTAAAAGAGGTAGACAGAGAAAGAAGTAGTACTGTTTCTCGAGGACACCGCTCGCTGGGAATAAAGGCAGCTTCTTCCAGAGCGACGCAAGCTTCAAGATCTGAAGGCGCAAGGGTTCGAACATATATTCTCTCTTTTGTGGGTTTATCGGTAGCCGACCGTGTTCTTTTCAGGTCCGGGGATCCCATTTTCATTTGCATATCGGTATCTTTGGTACGAGCACCTATAATGACGGTGTGCTAGCAGAGGGTGGGAGGGAACGAGATCTTGTTCTTATTTTCCGAGAGGCAGGCTGACTCGGGGTGATATATTATTATGAGAGGGCGGAACTTTCCTCTGGGGGATCGCCGCTGGGGTCTCTTAAAATGACTGTAGGCAGCTGAAGACGGTGGCGAAAATGGTGCCCGAAGGACTCCTTTTGTAGCCTAAGGAAGCTGAAGGAATGAGGAGATAATGTCTCATCCTCAACAGCAGACACAAAACTAAGTTCCAGTGAGCGCAAATGAAATATCTCACGCTGAAAGGTGGGCTGCCGTCAAGGAGCCCTTGTCCAGGCGCTGGGAGAACCCAGGAAGTATACCGGTAGGCGATGGTGGAGCGGTGAGAAATCCAAAGGCAGGTTTAAGGCAGGGCAAAAGTTGAGGTGAGGCTATTGTACTCGAGCACAGTACGGTACCTATTATTTACTCGTACTCACTAATAATAATAGGAGTGGGCGGGGAGGGGGTCATTAAAAATCGGAAACTGGCGAGATCCTTGTTTTGGTGGTTAACTTAGTGTCCAAAACTGTAAAGAGCTTGGAAACTCAAGATCTTTTGTCTGGGCTTTTGGCTTCTGTAATGTTGTATTTCTTTCTAAAGGATTAACATGTTGGCAATTATTGACCTTGTTGGACGGAAAAAGGTTGCCGCCTGATGAGATATTGTGCATGCATCCACGTGCGATGATGCGCAAAACAGCCCGGCGCCACCCAGATCCGACGGAATGAACCTTGCCCAGAATTGTACCTACATTACGCCCTGTATGCCTGAGCTTCTGTCATCATGCAACTTGTGATCCTGGCGCCAAAGTGAGAATTTGGGGGAGTAGCAGAGCTGCTCAGACGAACACAAAATGTCCGCAGCGTTCCCGAATTTCTCGAAATTCCACAGATTGCCGTTTTTTTTGAACCAGGTACTTAACGGTAGTCGGTGATTATCGAAAATAAGAATTCCAGCCCACAGGAGGGATGGGTTAGCCCATTCTCTGTTTCTTGCAATCCTCCGACAATCCTTTTTGACGGCCATTGTGTAGGGCGGTCGCCAGGGCCCGAGTACAAATGACGGTACCAGTGCACTACTAGTATGTGAATTATGGTACCGGTATCTGTATCATACGGTACTCCAGTAAATGCGGGGGCGGGGCGACTATTGACAGGCAACCGAATAAAGGCGAGCTTGCTGCATCCCATAGGGAGAACTCGACCCATACCGGTATGTGGATGGCAATACCGTACCTATGATTCGTAAGATCGCAAAGTGCCACCTATCGGTATTACGAGTGCGGAACCTTGGTGGCTTCAAAGATTCCGAAACCCTAATCCCAGGGATCGTTGTGGCTGGCTGGTTATCTTATTTTTGCCAAGCTTACAGGATCATTTCCGAGTCTAACGTCCAACGCCGGGGGTTGGACTTCGTTCTTAGCAGGGTCTCCATGGTTTATTTGTTTGATGAAATAGTACAGGCCCCGTAGAATCAGATTTTTTTTTCCTGATATTACGAATTTGGCTCTAAATTCTGATTAATCCCAACAAACTTAAAGCTCTTCTTTTGTGGTCCCGGAAAAGTCTGATACCCTTAAATTAGAGTGGAAAACATAACTTGGCTTGTATAAAGGCTTCCTAACGGTATTCAAATGGCCTACAGCCCAACCCCATGGCATCTGTTATAGAGTTTAAAGCTTTGGGCTGGGCGTCTATTGCCCGAGGCACAGTTTCAACTCGAACTGTTAGGAAATACCGAGACCTCGGTGACTCTTAAGGCTTTTGTAGGGACCTGGGTGAATATTAGGTCGGAAGATAAGGCTTCATGATAATCGCGAGTATTTTGTATTCCCAGGTCAGTGGTATGTGTCCCGGAAATCCCGAAAAGGAAATTATCTAGATATTTCTCTCGACGTTATCGGGCTTTATTTGAGCTGTTATCAAGTTTGTACTTGTTGACCGCGCCGGTGGGCGCTCCGTGCAGGAGCGAGTACGGTAGGTATTTTTCATATTTCTCCTGTTAAACAACTTGTGGAAAGTATGATACCACCATCTCTAGGAATACGGTGCCGGGAATGTGACTCTATGGCCGGGACTGCCTTGTGAGATTTGGGGGGCTTTGGACAAGCAATTAAAATTGTGCCCAAACGAGGCTATCCGCGAGGTCAGGGATGGCCGAGGCCGATAAACTGCGAGGATTTTGATAAGAAAGTAGGATCTGTGCATCAGGTCAGTTTGCATTCGCACGAAGGGTTGAAGGCTGTCTGTTTTGTAACATGTCCTTTAGCTCAATTTAAAAACCCACTTGGTACTTATTCGAATAAGGTTCGTGTGAAATTTTTGTTGTTCGTGCAGAAGAATAATAGTCAATGATTTGGTGGCTTGAATTCAGATGTGAGGAAGTGTGGGTGTAGCTTGGGGCCTTGGAAAGATGATTCCAAAGGAGGGAAATCAAAGCACACGGGAGGCTGGCAATTAGGGTTGCTGGTTTGGGCTCAACAGCTATGGTGTATTGTATCATACTCCTGTGTCAATGGGATAGGGGAACGTCTGAACTGATGCTTTGTAACAGGTCCTAAGGAGGTCTGTTTGGAGTATGAGCTGGTGGTGGTCGGGGCAGGTACTGGAGTGTCTGGTATGGCGGGAGGAGGAGGTTTGCTTGGATGGATAGGTATCATAACTTCTATCGCATTATCTTCCAGTTTAATTGAATACCGCAAGTGGGAATGATATACCGGTACATTGTTATCCTTACTCAATTGAGGAGTAAGTTGGTGCAGTGAGGCGGTGAAAACGATAAACCCAGGTTTTAAGGGTAAAACGCAGTATCCCTTGATCAGGATCGCCAATTGTAAGAGGGATGGGACACATCCCCCGCGGCTGTTTCGTTTATCGTCCATGGGGAATAATTGGCATAAAGCACAGCTGACAATTGCAGGAATTCTCATTACCTCGGCAGTTCGAAGCGCTACCGGTATGTCATTTAAAGCCCACCAACTAACTGGTCTTAGTCTCCTCTAAGTTACTAGTACTAGTACAAGCACGGTATCGGTATTCGTGCTCACAAATTGAGAGGGGTCACTTCCTGTACGATAGCCGAGCACAGCCATTGCAATTCGTGACAAGACAGTCGAGATTTGTACTTGCATAGGGACACGATAGGAGGAATTTTCCAAACATCTTTTCCAATAGGAATGTCATAAGCTAGATGGCAGCATAAGTGTACTTTGCGGTGGAGATAAGGAGGGTTGGGTGAAATACAAGACATTATTATCATCATTGTTAACGCTCAAGTGCAGTACCGGAGGTGTCTCCGCCCCGCAAAAACAATAAAGGTTATTACCATAGCTTGAAGTTTCGACTCGTATCTCACCCAAATTCCAGGGGAAGCGCGCAGAATAAGCTGCCACACACGGACCACAGTCTCCGCTGCCCGTTTCTCTTGACACGAAAGAGATCGCCATTCTCCCGCCCCGCAATGTCTCACAGGAGGAAGTGATGTTGGCTTCACTGAGCCCCTCTCTTACTCGAGCACTCTACCCTCCCATACTTACCGGTATTCCATGTACCAGTATTCCTGCTACAACTGCAAGCACAATACCGGTACCGGTATTGTGTATGGATGTGTGCGCGTGCTTGCGTGCGTGCGTGTGTGTATAGTACTTGTACCAAATGCAAAGCTGCATATATGCTGTATCTCTACTGGAGTACCGTATGTACGAATAATGTGTGAGTGGATGTGCATGTATGTATGTATGGTGGGGTGCTTCTCTCTTTCCTCTTACTGCTTCTCTCTCCCTCTATCGTCTCCCCCACTATTCTCTTCTTGCCCAATCCCTATTCTTTCCCCTCCCTCCATCATCCTGTCGTCTGTTCTGTTTGTGGCATCTGTTGCATTCTAGCCTGCTTGTACCGCGAACAAGTAAAACTCGAGTGTGTGGTATCTTACCCTCGCTCTTACTCTGCCTCCCGCCTACACCCCTCCTTTCCCTTCCCCATCTTCCCTCCTCACGCCTGATCCCCGCTGTTTTCCTTCGAGCATTATTCACTTCTATCTCAGTCCTAATACTTCCAAGTGCTTTCGTTCCACCAGCATTCATCTTTGCTCCTCTGCGCAACAAGTCACCATCCCCACCCACTACAACAAACCTAACAACACAATTGCCACCGTCACTGATACGCTGAATCCTCAACCAACCGTTCAAAATGTAAGCAACAAGCATACTTCTCCGTTTATCATGTTCTTAATGAGCTCAAGTTCATTTTCCTATGGCAAACGCTGACGGCGACAAAAATCTGACTATTGCTTTTTTACGGCAGGCGTCTCACCGTATCATTCATCTCAACCTCCCAAATCATACAGCTCGATGTCCCATCCGACATGTCAACTGTAGATTTTAAGGCGCTGATTGCCGTAGAGATACCCGCTGTCTCGTCCGTGGCCCAGCATCTCTATCACAACGGTCGACTCCTCGCTGACCCTGCTAAAACTCTTGGGGAATACGGGGTTGCCGAGGGAGATATGATAGTCTTGCATACGCGGGGCAGTAGTAGCAGCAGTTCTCCCGGAGCCGCATCTGGTCAACAGCAGCAACAAGCTGGGGCGATAAGGCGTTCATCAGGAGGCCCTTCTCAGGGTGCGGGTAGGGGTGCTCCTTACGGACGGCGGCCTGCGGCGGCAGGCCCACCATCTGCTCCGGAAGGCCCACCAGGCATGGACTCCGAGATGATTCGTTTGCAGGTTCTAGGGGACCCAAGATTGATGAATGAGCTCAGGAGCTCCCAGCCGGAGCTGGCCGCGGCAGTCAACGACCCGGAGAAGTTCGGAGAGGTCTTCCAACTAATGGAGCGGCAAAGAGCCGAAGCTGAGAAGCAGAAGCAACGGGAAATTGTAAGTCAAAATCTTACTGGGCTAGCAGTGGAGATGAGGTCGCTAACGTTGAACGCCGTTTTACAGCAAATGTTGAATGACGATCCATTTAACATAGACGCACAGAGGAAGATCGAGGAATTGATTAGGCAAGAGGCTGTTATGGAGAATTTACAAAATGCACTAGAGCACAATCCTGAAGGTAGCAAGCATCCACAATATTATCTCACATGCAGCCCTACTGACGTAAGAACTTTTTCTCGCGTAGCTTTTGGTCGTGTAACAATGTTATACATCCCGGTTGAGGTAAACGGAACCAAAGTGAAAGCGTTTGTCGATTCCGGAGCGCAAGAAACGATCATGTCGCCTTCGTGTGCCGAGACTTGCGGCATTATGCGACTGGTCGACTCTCGGTTTGCTGGTATTGCCAGGGGTGTTGGGACAGCTAAAATATTGGGCCGCGTTCACTGGGCTCAGATCAAGATCGGGAATCTGTTCCTGGTTTGTTCGTTCACGGTTATGGAAGGCAAGGGTGTAGGCTTGCTTTTGGGGCTTGATATGCTCAAGAGACACCAAGCTGTTCTTGATTTTAAGAAGGGTTGTCTGGTTATTCAAAATGAAGAGGTTCAATTCCTCGGAGAGAGCGAGATTCCTAAGCACGATGATGACCGTGGATTGGAGGACGAGCCGGTTGTCGAAGGCCCAAGTGGATCGAAGGTTGTCTCAATTGAGCCGCCTATCATGTCTACGTCAGTTGGGTTTAGGCCTCCATCAGGAGGTACCGGTGGAATAGCATCAGAGCAACCGGAGACTCAGCACTCCGCAGAAGCCATAAGTCAATTAGAGGGGTTGGGGTTTTCTAGGAGTGAAGCATTGGCAGCTCTGAATGCTACTGGTGGAGATATAGATATGGCAGCTAGTTTGCTCTTCCAATGATCGATCTTGGGTTCCGAGCCTGGAGTGGTTTTGGCATTTTCACTTAGTAATGGCTTTCTTCTCATCTGCTTTCCTTTCTGCTTGCTTTCTTGTTTGGGGGAGCGGTGGTGGGTGTTCAATAGAGGATAATCCAGCGACTGTTTGGGGGATCTTAATCGGTGGAATGGTGGGAGGTAGATCAGCTATATTTAATGCCTGAAACGGCCGTAAAAAGTCCCCTAGCTGCTTTTCAGCGGCTTATGAAGTGCCTTCTAATTCCGTTGGTCC
Source organism: Tuber borchii (assembly GCA_003070745.1). Lineage (NCBI taxonomy): Eukaryota > Fungi > Ascomycota > Pezizomycetes > Pezizales > Tuberaceae > Tuber > Tuber borchii. The sequence goes on from NESQ01000047.1 coordinate 295,489, forward strand.
CCTTATGTCCTGTCCCTATTCATTCTGTGATGTCGTCCTTTTTGAAACGAGCTCATGCTTCCCTACATAAGGCCTCATTTTCTACATCACTGTATCCTTCATACTGAGGCTAACATCGATGCCGTAGCCACGATCCACATCATAATTCAATCCCTAACACCAAAGAAGCAAAGGTCCAAGGCAACAAAAAAGAAGGCACATAGCCAGCGCCCGTGTTTTTAAGACTAAGCTTTCTAAAAACATTACACCATCCGTTATTTATTTATTTTTAGAGAGAAAAAAATCAAACTTCGGCAATTTCACGAAGACGACGGATTGTCGATCTGGTGGCTGCCGCGGCAGGTGTACTATATCCCCAAATAGCCCCCATTAGCGTTATTCTCGGGGCGGAGGGAAAATAAGGGAACGTACGAAACAACCCAAGCCCCACCAGCAACGCACTTTTTGCAAGACCGGCATTCCCAGATCCCGACAGAGGTGCGCTTCACGGTCGTCTTTCCACAAAAAGTACAGGTGTATCTGGCGTGTTGGGTGATTTCCATTTTCTTGACTTGTTTGCGGAGGGAGGCGCCGTATCTGTCGCAGCATTAACATCCAATTCACAACTCCCCTTTCCCATATTCTCGCCGCAGCAGCTGCCACAAGTGCTGGAGCAATGGGGAGGAAGGGAATATTTATTCACCTGACACCGTATTTACCGGTCACTATAACAATCATTCATTAACTTTCATTCCTTTAACCCTCCGATAGCCAAGAAAGCTCAAAAATGCGGATAAAATAACATACCGCCAACCTTCTTTGTGCGCTTGGTCATCTTGTCTGATTTTTGTTGATGGAGTTACTCGGGTTGTTAGTGAGAGATTCCGTTGGCCAGTCGGTCGTCGTGTTACTGAAGTCGGAGTGGTGTAGGAATTCTCGACTGGGGAAGGTTGATTGTGTATGTTTGTGTGTGTGTTGGAGGAGTGGAATTAGGGCATTGTTTAGCCCTAGCGAGCAGTCATAGATTGGGGGAGATAATCTTATCTTTGGGAGTGAGGGCTTGGCTGCGGTCGGGGTTGGAGATAATGGTATTGTCTCCCTCCAGTCGCGTCAGTCAGGGCGTCAACGTAAACCTTCAAGGCTTGAAGCTATCCGTTCTCACGCTGATACTTACCGTACAAGCGCAACTCTTCAAGTCATTCACTCCACTCTACTCTATAACTACTCTATATAACCGCCTTTACGAATAAATCATCATCACCGCCATGGCAAACGGGTATCCTTCACCCCTTTCCCGTCCTACTCACTTACAAGAAGCCAAAGCGAAGTACTAATGCAGTCCACAGCTGGAGCGTATTCATCAGCCTCTTCGCTATTGTCGGGCTCTCCGCCGTGGTGTGGGTGTTTGCTCCCAAGGGCGAGAATCAAACGTACCCTCTTCCCCCTCCCCTTCGCCCCGGTTTCCCGGCTAACTCAGAAACCCAGCGTCTGGCGGAGCTCATTGATCCTTACGTTCGCCGCTTGCTACATTTTGTGGGGTGTGTACTGTCCTCCCTTCCCTTATTAGGATGGTAGGGATTGATGGCGTACAGCGATTACTTTCATGGCACAATTACACCCCTTGATCACGCCCAGGAGATCGAATTTGAGACCGGAAGCACACTCGGACCCGAGGCTTTTTTAGGGGTCGATGGATGCTGGGTGATGTACGATAGAGGGATACACATGACTCATGAGGGGCCAGGATACGATATATCCGTGTCGTAGTGATGGTGGAATAGGGAGAGGGGTGGGGAAGGATGGGGAAACCGTGCTTTTAATGGGAATTTAATTGCTTTTGGGATTTTTTTTTCCCCATTTATGGAGGTTGATGGTGGTGGGCGGTCCATAGCGTAGAGAGCGCTGTGGGACAGGTAATTCCTAGAGTCAACAATGCCATCGGATAGGCGGCGTTAGTATTAGGAGTTGAGGCGGCTATGAGTAGTTTGGCGACCTCCCGTATGGCAAGTTGTAACCGCGAGTCATTCTTTGATGGCATCGATCCTATGCTATATGTCAAGTTGGCATCACATTACCGTATTTCGATAATGGCATTTGTGTTTTTGCGTGCCCAAAAGATATACCAGCCTAGACTTGTTATTCTTCTACTTCAAAAGCAGTAATTCGAATTTTTCGCTGTGCTATGTTTGCCAGGCGCTTGATCCCGATCATACAAACACATAGCAAACACTATGCATTCTTTCGAAGAGAATAAAGATATCTTATATTATCATCTCTCCAGTGCGCATCACCCCCAGCCCGCTAAGGGAACCCTGCACATCACTGCCGTTGGTACACATACAGCACCATATGCCTAAACAAAGAGGAGTTCCTAGGGCCCTCCCAATACCAATCCCAAATCATGGAATCTGATTGTGTAGTTGCTCGGAAACATTCGACAGTGAGCCATACTTGAACACGATTCCCCTAATTCCGGAGCGGAGTCTTTGGTCGCAGACAGTAAACTAAATAATCTCCAATATCTCCTAACTCAGTTGTGCTACAGTTGGCGACTTCCCCATCGATAAATAGTTCACGAGTGATTTAGCAAGCCAGGAGATTGCTGCTGAGCATTGAGGGCTTAATTTTGTGATACACCCACACCATTAACCGGGCTTGCTTCACGACGCTGTCACTGGCCACGGGAACGTACAGTAACTTTGCTTCTGCAAGCAAACTCGATCAGCATTGATCCTCCACTAGCACACATGCCATCGACACCATATCCATAGGGTAGTATCAACCAAATACCAATAAACCACAAGCAATACGAGTTCTCCAATGGGGCATGGAACATACCGGCATGAAGCTAACAGAGCACTTAGCTAGAAAGTAATACAATTCTTAAATGGCAGGATTAGAGTTGAGTCTCCCCCCCCGCTGGGGACTTAGCTCACCGAGTGAAAGGCAACCCTAATACCGTGATCCCGAGTATCCCGGACGCCCGGTAGGCATCTAGCCGACTTCAGTTCTGAGCGTGCCCGGGGAGGGTGTCTTGTGCTGTCATGTTAGACTATGGCATCCATCCTTCGGCCGATATCTCCCGCAAATCATGTGTGGCTTTGCAGTCCCCGTCCCTCACCTAAGGAAAAACGGTAGGCTCTACAATGAGAAACACTGCCGGTCCCCTCGGTCCGATTTGGGTGTCTCTGGGGCACTGTAATTCGTTTCGTCAGGACTCCAAAGATAGACCGGGAGCTCGGATTCATTGATCCAGTTCGGCGACTTGGAGATACTACAGTAGATTACGGTCAAAGACTAGACGCGTTACCCAAAGAGCACCCTCTCATTGCGGGATTAGTCTGAAGGATGCTAGTAAATGAATTACCTATGCCTTGTGATATATGATATCGAGGTGTACTGGTCGCCGACGAATAGTGCTGTATATACAGAGTGCGTACAAATCTGTAACAGTTATAGGTGTTTTTGTCTCTAGTATTGCCCGTATGCCCTTATGGGGCTGGCACTTCTCTATGAGTACTTAAGAGGTAGGTATCCACAGAGTGAGCTGAAGTCAAAGGAGCTAAGTCGTAGGGGTTCTTTTCTTTTTCCCACGAAACTAGTAAAACGGGTGTTCAGCGAGGTGAGCCGGAAGGCAGAAGGTAGGTAAACCCTTCTTAACTCGCCTCGCCTGTTCTATCGTAATCTTGTTTGGCCACCACGAGAATATTGCGCCCTACACGGAAGTATCAAATGGGAAAGGAAGGATGTAGGAATCGAGTGAGAATATATGAAGAGAGTGATTTATTATGTTTATTAAGCAAGGTCTTGCTAGGTGCTCTGAAACTGGAATTTACTATGGGAAATCTCTCTGTATCGTTGGGTCTTGCTCTAGCCCTCGGGATTAGTGCAAGTGCTTTTGCAGTTGGCCTTTTGGTAAATTGGTTTTTGCACTACATCGTTCACTTCAAGGGACAGTTTGTGGGGTTTAGCGTGCATCACTCTTAACGTTTAAACCAAGTGTAAATTCATAACTTGACCCGCGGTGTCCAAGACTCAACTAACTTCCACCTCCATTCGCCTCCTAGCAAAGCTCGCAGTAACACCAAAAATCCCGATCCTCCCCCCCCCAAATACAGGACTAGGGCCCGCAAAGTAGCCAAACAAGTCTAGCAAAGCTCCCACTCATCCCCGAGATCAGGCAGACTAGTAGCGAACTGGGTCCCAGATGTAAACCCGCTTTGATCATCCCATGTAACGCCAACACTATCGAACAGGTCCGCAAAATCCCAAACCTGTTCCGTTGTTGAAGTAATCAACTTGTTGCCATCCCCGTTCTTGGTCACATACACCCCAATAGAAGTGCCGAGGCTACCAGTAGGCTCGATAGTAACCTTATCACTCCTGATAAGCACCCTCTCCTCGTCGTAGGTCGAATCCTTGATAAGGAACTTGGTTCTGCGGCTCGTGGAAATAACGATCAGGGAGTCATCGTAATACCAGTATAGATTGGGCTGGCGGTGGTTGCGGATATAAAAGGTCTTGCCGTTGACCCAGTCGGGACCAATGGTGGGGTTGGCAAGGACGGGCCAGTCGCGACCTGCGGCAGCGTCGGCGAGGATGACAGACATGAACTTGTAGTTAAATGCGGGGAGGGCGTTTTCGCGCTGGACGTAGACAATAGTCCACCAGGGGTCCCCTTCGACCGTGTCGTAGCACCAGAATTGCGAGGTCACGCGCTGCAGCTTGGTGAAGCGGCTGGCGCCGGCGGCCGTCTTGAGGGCTTGGAGACCGCGGAAGAGTTCGTCAGCGTCCCAGCGGGACCGGAAGGTCAAGAGGTGGCGGCCATAGTCGGCGCGGAGGGTGTCGGTTTCGCGGACGTATTTCATGTAGACATAATAGACTCCTGACATGTTTGTCTTTGTTTGCTGGAGATATGGGTGCGTGTGTTCGTTGTGATGTGGTCGAATATTGGGATTGAGCTTGAGGTTGCTGCTGGAGAGGGCTCTGATGTGTCGGGAGAGGTTGGTTTATATAGACATCTTTTTCGGTTCAATAGCCACTCCCTGAGCAATGGAATTGCTAGCTAATACCCCTAATTGCAATTACTCAATAGCATCGTTCCTCTAGCTCCTCTAACCTACCTGAAAAGCTCCATGTCGGGAGTGATGTGTGGGGAGTCAAGTCGGGGAAGGGTTTCATGTGCGAATATACTCCATCCATGTCCTATGGCATCTTTGACGTTTTTTCAACATCCATTCCAATGTACCCTCCCGAGCGAAGCCCCTGCTGGAATGGCACCTGGGCGTTCAAAACCAAAGCAGATCATGCACCCCGATGCACCCAGACAAAAAGAAGCGGGTTCCTCCCCTGCCGCCTTCGAGGTTGGAGAGATGTTCGTGTAGGTTGAGGAGCAGTGCGCCAAACCAAGCTGAAGATTCAAACACCTGTCAGGCATCTAGCTAAAGCACTGCGATGCAAAGAGAGAGGATGATATCTGCCGGGAACTCCGATCAAAAGTGGAGGGAAGTGTGGTCGTGGTTGCCGACATGATCGCAGAACCTACCCTTTTGGGGAAGTATAAGGCCTTGTCGTACAGAGTAGTGCAACGATTGGGCATAGCAAACTCAGGGATCTACCGTAACGCGGGTTGGCTAAACGGGGCGCACATCCTAACATGGATAGACCCTCTGCGGTAATGAGCAGTCGCCAAGACACAAATGGCAATAACTAGTGACTTTGTAGGGGAAAAATATAGGATAAATGAAATTCCGGGGGGGCTCACCGACTTCTTCACATTATATGGCTACTCTCTTACCCAGTGCTCCACGCCCGTTTTCAAGCTAAATTTCCGCGAGTTCCTGCACCTTCTGATACATTATTAATAGCCTTAGATACGTATGCGAAATGGTAGTTCCGAATTGAGTTGCCGGTGCAGATGTTTACTCTTGACGGCTCCTGCCTTACTGTCGCTTAACGTACCGTACCTAAAACCAATCTCAGCAACCAGCTGCGTGCCGTCCCCGAGTGATATCCGATGACGCAAATAGCAACTGCAGGTAATTGCAGAGTTACTGGCCGGCAGGAATTCTAGAGGGGAAAAGGGTTAGACGATTTACAAACTGAGTGCGGTGGGGACCTTGGAACATCTTGATAGAAGAAAAACTTGGTATTGCGGGGGAGTATCACAAACTCTTCGTTTTTTTATCTGCTTGATCAGCAACCTGAGTCAACACCACTTCTTCAATATACACATCCCCACTGGCGGGAGTGCTACGTCACACGGCATTTCCATGCTTGAAGTTCTGCAAATCGTTATTTAGCTAGTAAAAGCGGGACAGCGCCCTAGCCATGACAGCATGGTAGCAAATCATTGGCTTTAAACGAGACAGGTTTTATACATAAGAGAAACCAGTTCATGAGCCGGTCAGCTGATGGTGTTGGGTAGGAGAGGGGTAGGATAGTACGCAAGCAAAATCTGGGGGTCCTACTAAACCAAGAACCCTCGGAACAGGACCGCCAGGGAAAAGTCTGGCCGAAATAAGGGAACGAACCTTCTATTCGGCTCCAGAATCTGTGCCGGGTTGTGCTCCCTCTGAAGAAGTATCAGCTGCTAGAGGAGCTTTTCGGTCTGCGCAATACTAGCTGGAGCTCTGCATGCTCCAAAGAAATATCTCTCGCCACACGGGTGCTCAGTTGGCTAACTAGACTCCAATTTAGACATACCCCCAGCCAGTATAACTCTCCGTGACCTTCTTGTATAAAACTTTGGACCATCAGAGGAATTGCATGCCACGAATGATCTCCTCTACACACCCGGCGATTGAAATTTCAACACCATGAATTTTCATCGTCAACTCCACCCCCTCCTGCACTCTCAGTGAGCTGCACTCTACCTGCCCCCGCAATAGTCTTGGACTTTGGCACCCCTTTTCCTAGGGGCTCTTTTCTCCCCTCACCTTCTTTCTTTCCTCTTCTCTGCTCTCACTTCGCTTGTCTCACTTAGCGTTTGCACAGTCGGCAACCTCTTCTCATACCAGTGTGTTGTTGTCAGCTTTGGGCGATCTGTGAAGTAGTGGCTTTGGTGGCCCTACTCTCTGGTATTGCACTATCTCCTGAGTGCTACAGTCGGTATGTCTGCATTGTCAAAAAATTGTGACCCCTTGGTGGTCCTCAGCTCCTGTGTCACTGTGATGGGTCTACCCCTCCTCCTCCCTGCCCAGCTTTGGCTACCTTTTTTTTCTTTACTTTTCTCTCCTTCGTTTCGTCTGGTGGCCCCGTTATAGCCTCATCCCTCGATGGCCCCTACTGGAGCACCCTTCGTCCTTCGAGCTGGTACCTTACTACTCATGCTTCCTTGTCGCGATGGTCTCCTTTCCTGTACGCACCCCTGGGTTACGCTTTGTAGTCGTATTGCACTGCCTCGGTAGCTTATGTTAATGCCTTGGGTCTGAATGTAATCACGTGGCGGGAAATTTGATACATCTCTGCTTAGTGTCCCTTTGCATTTACTATTATCTGGCTTAGGTTTTCTTCAGTGATTGGGTGGTTGGGGTCTACAGCGGGGTTTTTTCTTATTGCTTCCTGCTTTCATATAATTTTTGTGTGCGAGATGTACAGTTGGTTCCATACCAGAGGGACTTGGGATGACTTGACTTTACTTGGTGCCGGGGAGGAGAAATATTTTCTTTTGTTATGGTTTGGCTTATAGGTTTTGTTTACGCCATAGCTCACGCTGCATGTAAGTTCTTTGTACCTTTAAACAAATGAATACATGATATCAAAAAAAAAAAAAAAAAAAAAAAGAGGAATTGCATGCCGTTATCCATTTGCGACAAGGGCTGTCGTTCGGCTTGGAAACCCCGATGTAGCTAAACATCAGAGCAATGCTCCAATGGTCACTTTTGTTACTCCCACTCGGACCATCTCCTCTATCCCCTCCTCCGCTCCTACCCCCTCTCCTTCGCCTTCTTTCCCCTCCCCTCCTTTTGCATCCCCCTGCACTCCTAGTTTCTACACTCTCACTCCCTACAGCCCCGCTCCTCCCGATATTGCCTCCACGCCTGCTCTCGTCCTGCCTATTTACCCAATACTCAATTAATACCCATCTGTAATAGATATGGGAATTGAAGGTCCGTTTGTAGAAGCTCGATGCAATGTCTTTTTTTTCACCTCTCGGTCGGGCCATGTTTCTCCTCCCTCATATGATCCCCTCCCTTATACGATCCCCTGTAGATCTTATCGATTGCGCTCTTCCACTGAGTTGGCGGAGAGGGCAGTTCTGCATGCCAGCCCGGCAGCTTATGAACGCTAACGATAGATAGCTCGCATTTCGAAGCAAGCTGTAGGCGAGGAGAGTAAGCAAAAGCAATCAAACTTTGAAAATTTTGGTGTCGAGTTGCGAGCTTCTCTGGAGCACGGCAAAAGTGGAAGGAAACATCGGTCTCAGAAACTAGTGCCAGATGTTGTAGTGATGGCCAATGATTTTGTGCATAAAAGCAACCAAATGGCGTTGGTCAGGTGGGCAATCCGTGATTAGTCAATTTAGACGGGTCAGGGCTAAGGGATTTCAAGATGCGGAAGGGTGAGGGAGTGTAAATAGAAGGTAACTGTCTGAAACTGAATTAGCACAATTAGACGGCAAACACCAAACAAATTGAGCAAAGGCTATTATGTTAGTATTCATTTACGGAGACTTGGTTTAAGACGGAATTCTGCAGATTTCAAAGCCAGGATATCTCTAAAGGGTCAATCTCTCGTTCACGAAGCGGAATTTAACCCTCTGTATTCGAGCTGTAGTGGTGGAGGTCAAGGGTGTGCAGTTGTGAGAAGTGCTGCCAGTGATCCTGCTGTGCAAGTCCTTGCAACCTGCCTCAAGATGGGTCTCCTGCGAAACGCAGAATTGGCGAACAGCTCCGCAGCAACTAATCTAACTTTAATGCTTGACTTTACACCCCTGTCAAAGTATGATTTTTGTGTTCCAAAATTCGAAAGAGATTTTGTGCGATTTTAATCCATATACGCTTCCATTAAGCCAATGTACGGGCTCAAGAGAGAATCCCCCTCCACTAACTAAAAATTTAGATTGCAGATAATGTTAAGAAGGATGATATGACCTCGTAGATTCTGTTTAAATTAAAGTTTTTTGTTTTGTTAAATCTGTGGCTTGATTTAGGTATATCATGATAATAACCCAAGATCCTCTAGTATTGCAGGATCGTTACCACAATGCCTAGTTCAGAATACAGTGCGCAGCCTGCTGTGAGAAACCTTATTCGTCCATCTAGCAGCGTTCCGGGTGCGAGTATTAAACGAAGGAGGGTATTCAAGTATCGCTCCCATACGGGCTCCAGCTCGAGAAAACCTCAGGCCACAATAAGAGAGAACATCCTCCGGATCTGTAGAAAGACGGAAAACGATAGAGCGCCCACACAGCTGTGTGTGTGAAGAACACGGGGGAGCGCATCACCTCCTACTCCAATGTCCTAAGCACGTGCTGCACAATCACCCCAGGCCTTGCACCTATCTGACAGTCTAAATACTACTACCGTAAAAACTCGTTAAATCCGCTATCTGGGATCGGGGCTTGGCTATTGCGCATAGGGGGCGTGCGCAACAGGAATCACGACGTTAAGCCATAATAGGCTTAGCAGCGCAGGTTAACAGAATTGCGAATGCCAGTTAATGGGGGCTGCCAAGTTCGGCTCGCCTAACCTATACCGCGTCGGGAAGACGCTATTCCTTCGCGGGGTGTTTTGTCTTGAAATACCCCCTATGCGCAATAGCCAAGCCCCGATCCCAGATAGCGGATTTAACGAGTTTTTACGGTATCGGCATACCAGCACCTTCAGGGTCCGTGCCGTTACCCGGATTCTGGGTATTTAGGGTTGGCTAGCATTCGGCAACCCACGATCCAGGAGTGGCGTTGAGTCGATACGATGGCCGAACAAGCCCATTATGTCAATTACCAGTAGTCAAGCCGGCAGATCATTGGTATCTTCCGGCACCGGTAGTTGTGATCAATTCTGGTGATGTTGACCGCAGGAGGCGGGTGCGTTCCCGTACGCAGGCGGCCAAGCCGATCATAGTAAGCCAATGTAGTCCAGCTACTGGTATATGAAAGTTATTAATCAACGCACGGATAGCAAACACTGGGACACTACAGCCCGATAATCCCGATCCCCCTATCGGAGAGCGCCTTGGATCAACCCCTCCGGTGCACTCAGCTCGGAATTAAAAAGAGAGCTCAGCTCTCACACCACGTGGATTGGGACACGGAGGTTGGAGACTAAGAAGGTAAAGTATGAAAAGGAGGAGAGGTTAACGGGGTAATACAGGAGAGGCTCCGATGCTGGCGTGTTTGGAAATTGCGGTTAGGGTGGAGAAGTGGGAGAGGCAAAGTTAAGAGAGGTGCATGAGGCTACAAGGGCAGCGTGCGGGAATGCCATTGCTCTTCTTTCCAGCGCGGCACTCCTGCAGCTATGGCGGCTATCTGAATCATCTGATATCACCCGCAAGCAGCGAGGGTTCGAACAGAGGACTCACATGGAGCCCGCATGACAGTTGTAACGTCCAATTCCAAAATGTAACTAAAATACTACCAGAGAAGCTAACCATAAATCATAACTACTACTTGGAGCATTCGTCCGCTCTAGACTTGTCGCCCTTGCGGTGAAGCTGCCGAATTTCCTTATACCAGTATTTGATAACCTCCCCCTGACAACCCCCCGCGTCCCCGAGCCCCGGGGGATGCCCGAAACAACACTCTCGCGAAACAGCCGGACTACTCGCGTTGGTACTACTATGGGTGCGGCCACTATGCATGCTAAGCGGTACTTATCAAAATGCGGGGAAAGCTGGCCACTACTAACAGAAAGGATAAATATAGGTCTATAATCCGTTGGCCGTTCAAAATCATGCTTTCCACCATTATGAGCTATTATCCTCCCGTACGCATGCAGGAACAACCACTCACAGTCCCCATAATGCCCGCGTGGTTTCCTGAGATCTCCAGTATCTCCGGGGGTCATGGTCCCAGCAGGATGTCCTACTACCGGCTGAAGAAGGGTTGTTTTGATACCGTAATCAAGAACGGAAGCACACCGCAAGTGTACAGTAATCGGGTTAGGGGCTATACCCTCGCCTTACATGGTGCATTGCGCCTAGAGCGTGCACCTGGACCGTTGCAACACGAAGCGTATAGAATCCCTCCCGTCCTAAGTTATGAAGACGCTGGGGAAAGGATCAATGCCTAGAATAAGAAAGGAATTAAAAATTAAAAATTAAAAGTGGGCCTGAGAGAAAGCCAGCCAAATCTCTTTGAACACTAGTATACAATACACTGTACGGCAGATGTGATTCTCGATCTTGATTGACCGCAGTAGAGTACTATAAGTTTATCCTCACAGATCACCATCGTCTGGGTAGCGGAGGTGATAGTATAATAACAACTCTGGGCGGGGAGTAAGATCAGATCCAAGTTTTTGGGATTTATTGACTTGGGGATTTTTATTAGCTCTCATACTTCTATCATTGCTTCCTTAAAGCCGAATGTATTTTTTTAAAAAAAATAAAAAAAATAATATTAAGATTAAAATCTGAACGCTAACTTATCCAGATCTTAAGATATAGAAACCACTTGATCGTCTGCAGGGGTGGATATTGAACTCTGGTCCACCATCTATCGCCTAAACCTATCTTCTTAACAAAGCCAGGCAGGAAAGTAAACCACAAATGTTTCAGGGGCTTTCATGCTGTGCTAACCTCATTGGGACACCGGCCCTTGACTGGATTGGCACCTCACTATATATTCAAAACATCAACATAGGTCTCGCGGCGTCAGGTTCCTAGCAGGAGAAAAGATATGTATGTAAACTCCCTTCTGGTTACGACCCCCTAGGCTCTCTCTATCCGGTATTGCTTATTCCGTCCCCCGGTGCTTAGTCCGTAATAACCTAACCGGTAGCGGGCGTAAAGCAGAAACCAAGGCTCTACAAATTAGAATGATACCCGGTCTCTTATCACAAGAAATCACTCGCGGCATTGATTTATGGTCATCGCCTTATTGAGCTTGTCCATGGCAACATCCTGGGTAGAAAGCTACTCGCTCTTGTAGTAGCCACTACCAACCGCTTAAAAAAGCATATGTGGGAAGCCTGGAGAGATGCGCAGCGAGGGGCCTGGCCAGCTACGGAAGGGGAAGGGAAGGTTAGCAGAAGGGGAAGGATCAGTGAGAACCTATGAGCACATTCACGGAGTACATGGGGGGCTCAACATTCGGGCCCGGAGAGAAGCGGATGGTTACTCGGCATGAAAGATATTGATGCAAGATGCTGTGTTTGTTGATATGGTGGTTTATATGCTACCGCAACCTACCGACCCGTGTTGTGCCCCACCAGTTGTTTATAGCGCGATAATATATGAACTGCATTGACCGAGCGCTATTTGAACTTAAAATAAGTTATGGTATGATATAGTAATGCGCCCTGGTATAAGGCAGCTATATGGGGTAAAGAGTGCGATCTCTACTATAAACATCTTGACATATCAAATGCGAAAAAACACCGGTTCTTCTTTCTCTTGTCTTTCTCCTCGCTACTGGGCAGGCGACGATTCTTGGTTTCAGGTCACCGTTGATTTCGGGGTCAGTGTTCGCAAACTAATGTTGTGATTGTTTTATAATAGTCCTGGCTCGTTGTCATATTGCATGCGTATGTGCTGTTATTATTATTATTACCGGTATTATATATCATTGAGCTTATGGGTCCGTAGGGCTATGAAAGCTGATTAATATACTCGAGTACAATATGGCGAGGTCTTGCTCGCCGGTCAGATATTCCATCTCCTATAGGCAATGCAGCAGCGAAGAGGGAGGTTGGATCAAAAATGATTGAAGGACTGGGAACGCGCTTTTTCGGACAGGGGGCTTATAAGATACCGGTAGAACCCCTCCTAACAAAATAGTAAACAATGAGATTTGAAGAAGTAAAGAAACAAAAAAATGTTATAAAAAGACAGCGAAATGTAGCAAAAGAAGCAAATAGACTAGCACTAGTGGTCCTCTTTCCCTGCTTCTGAGCAATAGATACGTACTCACCAAGTGGGGTTGAAGGTGGAAATTCCCATAAAAGTTCCTGCTATCTTTGCTTATAATACTATGTAAGATAATAATAATAATAATTTAATTTATTAAAAAACCCTTTCAATCCCCCATTTTCAAAAGCCCCGATTCAACCCCCCCCCTTCTAACCCCCCGGGTTCGATACCTGAAGACCTTTACAACACTGCCTATAGGCCCTACTAGTCTTTGAATAAATAACCGAGTTTAGAGACTTATAGGAGCGTTGCATCACTCCACCAGTTTCTCTTTTAAGCTCTTTACAAGAAGCTTTGTTCATTTATTTCTGTCCGGCTCCACTTCCACAACACTTGCCCAATCCATTTGCATATCCTTTTCACCCTGCTCTTCTGCTTCCTCAACAACCCTCCCCACCTCCTCCGCCTTTCCCCCGCGACGGATTGCCGCCGCCTTCTGGCTTTCCCGGTCTCTTCGGCTGATCGCTGCCGATATTCACTCAGTTTCTTGCGTATGTACAATACTACAGTGCCATAACATATTTTAAGCGCGAGTAGTAGTTGTACAAAATGAATGAGCCAACTTAAGGTTCGGTATTCTTCAGGGGAGGGTGAATGAAACTGGCATACAAGGCTTAGAGAAACTAGAAGACAAGCGAATGGCTGCTAATTCTGTGCCGGCAAGAAATTTTCAGATCAATGATATAGCTCCAACACCTTATGCCCTCAACCCCCACTGCGACCACACCCCATAGCTCCCCAGAACCCCGAACCTCACGGACACAGCCATAAAGCCCCGTCTCCATTCGAACTTAATAATACAGAATACGCCAAAGATCTAGCAAGGCTACGCCACGAAACTCTAATAACTATAAAAGGGAGATATAATTAAAGGAAGAAAGAAAAAAAAAAAGAAAGAAAAAGCCCAGTACCATAGCAAGAGCCGAAGACAGAATTTATGGAATCACCTATCTGCCCAACCTACTTTGTGCGATGTATGAACGGGTGTTTGAGCGCTTCGACTGGAGTGCAACGTCGCTCAGGATTAAGGTTTAGGCATCGGTCCAACAAATCGACGAATCCATTTAGTTCCTTCGACTCCGCATCCGTCATTCCAGGCGACGCAGCGGCTAGGAGTCTTGTTTTCAGTTCCCTGACAGGCTTGTTGAAGGTAAGTGTCTTAGTGATGTCCTATGCGAGCAGAAATTTTAGTAGAGCTCGGGAGGACACATTAAATGAGTTGCCGTTTACCTTTCCGGTGATTTTATCATTCTCCACACTCCTGAAATTAAGCATATCGTCAAAGTGTAAGCCTGTGAATTTTCCCTTACGAAGCACCTTTTGTGGAAATTTTCCACGGCACTCCATGATCGAACGCAGCATCTGGTTATTGGTGCGACCAGTGAACAAAATCTTCCCAGTGAATAGTTCGTAGAGAGTGCATCCAATGGACCACATGTCGATAGCAAAGTCATAGGGAATACCTAGAACTATAGAAAGTATCAGCGTCGAGGAAAGTGTAATGGGAGCGGGGATTACATACTAATTTCAGGTGCTCTATAGAACCTACTCACGAGATAAGGAGTAATCTCGTTTTCAGAAGCATCGGACGCAGATCCAAGATCGCAAATCTTGAGCATATTGCAGCTTTCGTTTGCCTAGCGCCAATAAAGTTAGCATGACAATAACGTGGATAGCACGCATCGAACCCTACCAAAACATTGTCCGGCTTTAGATCTGCATGCAGTATATTGCACTTCCGCAAAAGCGATAACCCGAGAAACATTTGCTGAGCATATGAACGAACTGCCATTAGACTAATACCCTCACTTCGCCCATATCTTTTGAGCACTTCACGTAGATTGATGCTAAACCCAGTTAGTAAAGAATAGAGAATTCAGCGTGCAACGGAAGTACCTTAGGTTTTCAAAAACGATACAGAGATGGCCCTTGTGCTCAAAGCATCTCTCTAGCCTGACCAAATGCTTTTTATCATCCGGATCTGCTTCGCTCAATTTCTTTAATATATCAATTTCTTTCAACCCAGCCTTTTTCCTGCAATGCTGTTAGTACCGTAAAAATAAAAATGGGGAAACTAGGGGAATAAGGATATAAAGAACGTACATCGTCTCATTATTTCTAATGATCTTGATAGCCACCAGCTTCTGAGTTGTCAAATCCAAGGCTCGTACTACACCTGAGAACATCCCTCTACCAAGATTTGTTTGTACCCGGTAGCGGCCGTCAAGAAGCTCAGCAGGTATAACGCGGTAATACCCATCGGGGTCGTCCCAGTTATCTAATAGACTAGCATCCAGTTGCTTCGCGTCAGAAACAATGGGATGAGTCTTGTTAGTCTGGCTTTCCGCCTTCTTTGCTTTTGGCATCGGCCCCGCAAACATATCGTCATCATCACCTTCGGCAAACATGTCAAAATCATCATCATCCTCCTTTTTTGCAGATTCCTGCTGCGGTTCTTGCTTTGGTAAACTTGCCGGTGTCTGTTCATCTCTCACAACGGCTTCGGCCACACCGCATGCACTAGAGGGTACCTCATGATCGTGGATACGCTGCTCGTGCCGTTTGTTATCCTCCTGCATATCAACAGTCGGGTCGTAATCCGCTGCTGAGGGACCCTCATCTTCCACAGTTGCCACCGTCATAGAACCTGCATTGGTTATAGTTGCACCATTCTTGGATATGCTGAAAGCATCGGTTGGAGAGTCTTCACGCGAAGAATCAGGAAGCGCAGGGGAGGCCACAGCTACAAAAGATAAGCCATCAGCAAAGCCAAGAGATAAAGTGCCAAAACTAACCTGGAGTAGTCTCCCCCTCCGATATTCCTGGTGAGCCAGGGTTTGACCCAACAATCGCTAACGCCGATACAAGAAGTGGTGTAGCTTGTCCCCTATACTTAGCCTTGATTGCCTCCCTCTTCTTACGCCGTTCCTCAATCAGTTTAGCCTCATCAACCGGCTCCTCAATATCCATTTCATCGGGGGGTGGTTTAAGCGGAGCTTTCTCAGCGGCCGAGTTTCTATCATCCCCCAAAATTTCAGCTTTGGGAGAAAAGTTAATGCTTTTGCAAGTTTGAGCGGACCTTCCGCTATTCCCATTCTGAGGGGTACGGTAACTAAATGACTGTTTATCCCCATTCCCCTGATTTGACTGTTTGTTGCGGTATTCAGCATCTCGTTTTGATAATTCAGACGGAACAGGGATATCTCCTTGTTCGCTCCCCGACTGCTCCTGGGAGTGTCTGCGGCTGTCGTTTCTACCTCTGTCCCGTTCCCTCTCTCTGTCAATGAACCTGTTACCACCATCACGTCTGCTATCGTCAAAATATCCACGTCTGCCACCTCTCCCATCTCTGGGTCCTCGCGGGGGTGAACGACTGCGGGTACGAGACCGTTTAGCATCACGGTAGTATCTGTCATCATGGTCGAAAGGTCTAGGAGGATCTCTAGGCTCGGAGCGGTCGATATCGGCATATGAAACCTTAGGACGCCTCCCTATATTGACGTCACCGTTCGCTTCGTAGTGGACCCTATGCTGTCGGGGATCGGGGCCCCGTTCGTGGCTTCGTCGTCTTTTCTCACCACGCATGTTTTCCCCGTTCCCAGGCCGACGACTGTAGTCTCTGGGGTCGAAGTGATCATGGCGAAAAGGAGGATAGGTGTCGCCGTTACCGCCGCGGTAATTGTTGATGCTGGGGGATCTCGAGCCTCTATTTCTACTTGAAAGACGGTCAACCCTGGGGCCAGTAACGGAAGGCAGCGATGGAGGTGCCTTCTCTACTTCTGTTTCGAAAATTTCACCCTCCTCGTCAAATGACTCGCTTGGTGAATTCATGGTGCACAAACGTCTGTCTATCTTCCAAATATCTCTGTAGACACGAATTCCTTTCGTTGAAGAAAGTATTAGCCTCGCGTTTCTCTGGAAAGTGAGGCTTTTGTTTGGTAGAAGCCCAACCGCGATTCAGTTCCCGTAGTTCAGCTTTAGCTAATTTGTCTGGTTGATTGAGAGTAAAAGCAATGCGCGGAAAGTGGGTAGATGGAACGCAAAAGGCGATCTCTATATGAACAAAAGGAAGCAAAACTGATAAGATAGAAAGGGGTGGGAGCTTAAAGGATATACTAGCAAAACACAAGTGGAAGTTGAAGAGAAGGGAGGAAATGAGAAGCAGAGAGGCGAAGAGGTGAGGACGATGCAGTGGGGATAAGCGTCGTAAAGATCGCCTAGGGTTAGGGTTGCCCAGCTTGATTGTTTGCTTCGTGACAGACCCTGAGCTACGCGCGTAAAGTCTGTCACTGACAGAAAACCCTCCGAAGCCCCCAATTTATTATAGATTATTAGAATCTTGTTCACAAGAAATACTGTGCACACAATTACGCCGCGAACTTGGTACCATAGAGTATAATTATTAACGATAATTAAAGGTTGTTACCGAAATATCCCTTGCACTCTCGTATATATTAACAAGCACGGAATGTTTACCTTTATAAGTTCAGTTTATGCTCTGGGTGATGAATGGCGGGAGCGTGCATCACCTAATAATCCAATTTTCATTCTCCCTGTGTTGTTATCTTATCGCATTCTTCAATCACCATCTTGGCGAAACAGCCCCAACCCAACTTCATCACCGGCTACCACAAAAGTTCCACCTATAGCTTACCACGAATTCCCTACCCCGAACGAGGATGTCCTCCCTTCCGCCTACATCACCTGTAAAAGGCCACACCAGAACTTCATCAACAGACGAACGACGAGGTTAGTCCCCGCCTTCCTCCCCAACCACAGCTCCTAATCTCCATAGTTTCCGTGCCCCGTCGTCGAACAAAAGGCCCCCTAGACCTCGGAGAGTAAGCTACCTACCTATCCCTCGCTAAACAAGCAAGCCAAACAAAGCTTCCCCTGCTCTTTACTTCTTAGCAATAGAGCTAATAAACATCATCTGAGCCCCCCATTCAAGGACCACCCACCCCCCACTCCCCCCGCAGCAGCCGCAATCTCCCCACCCACCTCTCCTACCGTCCCTAAACAACAAATGTCCTCCGGCCTCTTCGACATGCATCCTCCTACCATATCCCGAGACTTCAGCTACCTCCTCCACCCCCAGAACTTCCACCCGCTCCCCCAGCACACCATCCCCGCCGCCTTCCGTACATCAGCTCACCAGCCCACAGCATCTACCTCACTCCACACACTCCTGTCAACGGGGCACTTCCGTGCAGCAGCCATAACCGCCGCTAACCAGCTCACGAATTCCACCTCTCCAACTCCACTGACTGCAGAGGAGATATTCAAGCTTTGGTACATCCGACTGAGCAGTCTCATGCTCATAGGAAGCACCTCCACCGCAGCACAGGAAATAAAAGTATTCTCGGACCTGGGTTCCAACTTCTACCGGGATTCTCGGGGTGGGCACTTGGTCCCTTGGGGGCTCCGCGTTCTGGCAGTCCGCTTGCAGGCCATCGGCGTAAGCGACTGGCGGCGGAGCATAGCGCTCTATTACGAGCTAGCCCGCGAGGCCCGCAGTGAGATATTGAAGCGCGAAGCGAAACCCGACTCCCCAGAACATAATGCTGAAGAGATCGCCCTCTGGAGAGGTCGTCTCCGCGACCTGGGAATTCGCGTCGCCAGCGCGCTGGTGGAAATGGGTGACTTGGCGGCCGCCTCTCGGCACCTGGAAGGACTCCGAGTGAGTGCTGATGATCACGAACTCAAAGCGGTATTATGTCTGCTATATGTGCGCATCGGGAACCTGGCGGCTGCGAAGCAGGCTCTTCCGGCCGCGTGCGGGGAGGATGTACATGAGAGGATTCTCTGCGCCTTGATACTCATGGGCGAGGCAAAGTGGGCGGAGGCTGCCGCTGCGTGGAAGGAGATTTCCGATACGAAAACAATCGGGGAGGGCGGGGATATGGCGAGTAATAATTTGGCGGTTTGTTTACTGTATATGGGGGACCTAAAGGAGGTGATTATTCCCCCTTCTTGACAATCCCCCATCTCGTGCTGATGGGATACTCGCAGGCCCGGGGTGTCCTCGAGTCTCTAATCGACAGCGGAACCTCTTTCACTGGCCTGACCTTCAACCTCTCAACAATCTACGAACTCTGCAGCGACAATTCCAAAATGCTAAAGGCAAGTCTAGCAGAGAGGGTGGCAGCCCAAGGAAAAGAAATGACGAGTGCCAGTTTCAAAATGTAAATAGGAACAATTGGTCACAGTCATACATGTCGCTATTCTAACCAACATCACAAGAGAAAACTGCATAATTTTATTGCTGCATTGCCGGACACAGTGACCGTTTGCTTTAGTTATTACATACAAAAATGGCGAACGGGCTATATTTTCAGAAGCCAGGCTTCTTGCTTTCGCATAAGTTACATGATATCCTCAGTAGAAAAGTCATTCAAGACATGTTGTATATGAAGTCATGAGCATGAGGCAAGGGAATGACATAAGGAAATCGGGATGTGGTATTTAGATTGAGAAAGTAGGAGAAAAGTGGGGGGGGCACAGGAGAAGTAGTCAAAGAATCACACCGCTAAATATACAAACGCTAAAGTGGAGGAAAGAAGAGAAAGAGAGCAAACGAGCGTTCTGTTGATAGTGTGAGAAGAAAATAAAAATTATACGTACTTTTGGCTAGTTTTAAACTCACTTGGAAAAAAGACTTTGGGAATGAAAATACATTCCGTAAAGGCAACAAACCCCAGAACCGACGAATCAAACTAACAGTTTTGAAGATAGTTGCTAGGGACTAGACCAGGTCTTCCTTGAACGCCTACTATCTCTGCCTCCCACCACCCATCATCCTGCTGTCTTAAAACTGCGAGGATATCTCCCTTGGAAAAGCTAAGTTCTTCCGGAATAGCTGCCTGGTAAACGTACATGGCTCTCGCTGTTTTCCGAAATGAGGTCAACCCTTAGCTATTGTGAAACTATAATAATGCACGGGTCATTGCGCAACTTACCATAATGCAGGATTGGTCTGCCGTCGCGGCTGTATTGCCTACTAGTATCGACAACACTTTTGCTCCTAGGACGGACGACTTGCCCCCCTCCACCTTGATAAGTTGCAACCACACCCACTTGGCTGCTGTTATCGCCATTGTAATAGCTATGCCTGGAGCTTTGGCCATCGTAGCTGCCTCGAGCACTGCCCGCCTGGCTTCTTCCTCTAGATCCATAGCTGTCATGTCTACTATGGTGACTGGGTGCAGGGGAATGTGATCTATAACCACTCAAGGCAACCTCTTGCCCAGATGGCAGTGGTGAGGGGGAACGCTGCGAATAAGCTGTGTACTGACCCCGGTTTGTATTTGAGGTGCCGGGACGGGATTGTGTGTAAGGATTAGGGGATGCCGAACGATTATACGTAACCGGCTGAGGGGAGCTGCTGCGATACCTGTCATCACCATAGAGCTGTGGACGGGGGCTGACACTTCTATTAGGAATTGGACTGGCTGCTCTGCGATCTTGTTGGTTATCAGATACTTCGCGAGAGCTTTGCCTAGATTGTGTACGTAGATTTTCCATTGTCCTGGATCTTTGCCGTCCAGACCCGGTTCTACTTGGTGCTTCCTCCATAGCCGCAGGCATCTGTGGACCATCGAGCATATGATCTCGTTGGTTAACGTATCTTTGGGTAGTTTCCTGCATCTGTTGTGATGTGAAGGCAGGCGGCGGGAGACCTAGAGCACTAGTCTTAGGAGCGTAATTTGGTGGTGGGGTCCCTCGCTGTGCTGCATTTATAGCCGAGTTCGCCCCAGGAGCTGGTGTCGCCGCAGGGGCAGGTGTTGCTAGCCCAAAGAACCGATCTGCAGTGTTCCTGGATGGAGCAGATCCTTTCGTCACGCCCTTGAGCTCTGCTAATGCCTGAGCTATAGGATCCAAAGCTAACTCATCTTCCCCGGGGGCTTTTGCAGATTGTCCCCCTTTGTTATTTTCTGGCGCTGCTACGTCAAATACGTTCCCACCGACATTGAGGGCAAGACTAGCCCTAGGGTCTATTGGTTCAGGGCTATCGTGTTGTTCGTCACTAGGCCTTTGCTGTGACTGACGCTGGCGCCTATTTGCAGAGCCACTCTCGTATCCTTGCTGGTGCCTGGAACTCGTTGAGGGCGAGTTGCTCTGTGGGGCTGGGGACCAAGTGCTGCGAGTTCTCAGCGATGGTGGGAGCCTAACAGGTGATTCCGGCTGTTGCTGAGCCTCCATACGACGTTGTTCCTGAAGCGCCATCTGCTGCTGTTGCTGTTGCTGTTGCAGCTGGAGTTGATGCCGTTGCCCTTTCTCACTCTTGCTCTTCCTTCTAAATGGCCCGCCATTGCTGAAAAAACCGCTCTTCCGTTTCCCAACAAGCTTCTCGTCTTCTCTATGCATTGGCTGCTGTTTCACTGGAGATCGTTGGCCTCCCCCTCCGGCAACTGGCGGGGCCTCACTCCCACTGGAAACAGAGGTTGGATTAGAGCAATCGCTTCCAGAAGCATGGCTACTGGGAGGCCGCGCAATGGGACTGCCACCCGAGCCACTATCAGAAATCATATTTCCAGGACGACAATACATAGTCATCCCATCAAGAGGATATTCATTATGAGGTGCGTTCTGAGCAGCTTGCCTTTCTCTCTCATATCGCTGTGACCTTGATGGTGTTGACGTGTTGCCAGATTGTTGGTACTGGCTATCGCGGCGAGACCTTGAGCCAGGGGTAATATTACCCGCAATTTCCCGGTTGGCAGGGGGAGTCTGCGGCCCTTTGTTTCTCAAGTGATCACGGCCAGAGCGGCGATCGTGTTCACGATGCCCGTGATCACGACTCGCTTGGTCCTGCGACTTGTACTCAATTCCTTCTGGCTCACGACGTGCACGATCACGAGATCTAGTGCTCGGGACTTGCTCTGGTTCAGGTTCAGCTTGGGATGAGGAGCTTGTGGAGGGATTTGGTGAAGCAGATCTAAATGTTGGGTTCCCTGTGCGAGGGAACTGAGCCACGCTATAATTTTCTTCCTGAGTTTCGGAGGCTCCGTCATCCGACAGGTCCCCTCGACAAAAATTGATATATTTGGGTGCATCTAAGAAAAGGTCAATGATATAACAGCGTAGGCCAGAAATAGCAGCGGCTACCTGGAATGTCTTGACCCGTCCCACGATCCAGTATAAATGATGTAATATCCTTTTCCACTTCACAGTCTTCTAAGGACACTCGGACCTTTTCGCAAGACTTTTCGGAGGTTAGATTTGCACAACACAAAAGGCATATATAGCACTCACCTGGTCATCACTCACACAAACAGTGGAGGCAATGTTGGCAAAGGTCCATAGACTAGCCTTTAAGAAGTCGATCCTTTCCTCCTCCAAGTCTTGAAATTTCTGCGAAAGGTGTCAGCAAGATCATTACCTACGGTGAAGTTAACTGAACGAACATACGTCGCAGGCTTGTTTCCATTCCTTGTTCCACCTGGAAGTGGTACCTTCTAATGCTTTGATCGCTTCCTGATACTCGGCATTTGAAGTGACCAAGGCGGCCTGTGTCTTCTCAAGCCTAGCCTTATTCTTGCGCTCTTCTTGTCCCATCACCATATGCCCTTGAGCAAGATAACCCTTAATTTTCAAGCAATCTTGTTCGTAACGATCCCGAGTCTAATATGCGCCCCCGGTTTCATTAGTGCCATGCTTCCTTCCTTCCTTCGTGGCCATAAGGTGGAAGTACCTTATTCACTTGGTTTGTTTGCTTCATTTTCGATTGAAGGATTTTCTCGCAGGTTCCCTGGACAATTCTCCTTCGCTCTCGCCAAGCTCCTGAATAATCCGTCAGAGGCTGTTCTAGCTCGGTTTTCATCTGATCAGCAGTTGTTTGATGAGCCTTTCCCATAGACTCGACTTCTGCTCTGAGCACATCCATAGAAATCTTGAGTGTTCCTGTTTCAACAGAACCAAGGGGCTTCTTTGAGAGCGCCAAAAGCTTCCTAGCGAATTCGTCTTCGATCGCCGCTCGTGCTATTCAAGAATTAAATTGATTAGCCGATTCCCTTGAAAAGAGTAGAATACAAGTAGCTACCGGTATAAAAAGCTTTTAACTCTTCACATGTAGTTTTCGCATCATGCATGCGTTGCAGGAGAGGACCAACGCCAGCATCATCCTTTCCCCAGAAATTGTTCGCAACTGTCTCATGATATTAGATAGGTGGCCTGAAAAAAAAATAGTGAGGGGCCGATGAGGAGAAGGGATGGAATGGGGATGAATACATACAGGATAGCGAGACAGATGGTTCAGACATATCCGAAGACATAAGCTGTCGCTGTAATCGTGTCATAGCGTATCAGAGGAGCTCGTAACAGTCGTTAAGATCGTAAAGTGAGTGTGGAATGAAGCAAGGAGACAGCGAGAATGCCTACAAGAAGCAAACGGGAATTGCTGCAACTCCAGGGACACGCACTACCGCTGGCTATTTCTTAGGATGAGAATCAAAAGCGGAGTGGAGAAGGGGGGGGGGGCTCGTATGTGGATATTAGACGGTAGATAAAGCTGTCGAGCATGTGTACGGAGAGATGTCGTTGTCTCTCGCTTGGCCACAAATGAGGCTGAATTGTGTTTACTCGGCTTGTAAGCCATGGTTGCTATGGAGACGGGCCTATGTAAAAAATAAAAAATAAAAAAAGAAGTTTTAAATTTTTTGATATTATAATAACCCTGTTCGCCAAGATGGGACAAGTGCGGACAAGCATCCGGGGAGAGTGATTATTTTGTAGGTTAACTTTCCAGTGAGACACTTGTTTGTGTCTGCTGGTGTCAGGGATAAAGTTTTCGCACTGTTAATTCAGGCTAACCTTCAAAGTAACCCCTGTCTTCTCAGACTCTACTGCAAAAACATGCTATGATATATACAATAGCAATAGCTGGTGCAGAATCAGCAATTGGTTTTCAGCCCTGACACTTGCACTCGGATGATACAACGCCTTACTTTATCGTCTCAGTTGGGTTGTGGTTTAGGGTTTGTTTGCCGAAGACGTTATCGCGAGGCTTGTGCCGATATGATAGTACTCGTAGGATACCGGTACTCGAGTGCTTACTGCAGTTACGAGCAGATCCGCTGTCACAGTATCGGTAATTAGCTGCCGTAGACTCTCCAATGCTATACTATGCCTGTTCCGTGCTCTCCAATATCTCTCTATCAGGAGAACGGTGACACAAGTACTCGTACAGCACAGTGGTATCCCAAAGGAAGATGAGATAAGAGGTGGGCAACCAAACGGAGTAATCCAGATATTGATGAAGCTGGACAGGAATTCAGGGAGTCTCTTCTTTGCATGCCCTAAATAAGATATATTGGAGATTCACCGGTTGGTTGAGTTGTGGTGTTTTTGGACCATTTGTCCCATCTACCGCAGCAATTCCCTGTCCAGTTCAATTTTTTAATATTATTATTATTATTATTCACTCATACCAGATGTTGCTCGAGTCGCGCTTTTGTACAGTACAAGTAACCCTAATTCTGTTGTTGTTTCACTCTTCTCCCTCGTCCTAAGCTTATTAAGCGACATCTCAACAAGTCCTCAGATACTATCACCATGAATTGAGTTGAATGGTGGTGGTGACTATCGTTACAGTACTGTACCGGTGTCAGGAGTGGCTTTGAAAACGGTGACTCTTGAAGCGAACGAGAGTTTAATAATTATGATAGTAGATATTGGTACTTTGTGAGTGCGTGTCTGAAGTAAAATGAGGATAAGTGGATACGGTAGTATACATTCTACATACGCTTTGTATCGGGGCGTGACCAAAAGTATTGTCTGCTAAAAGACAGAGCCCTTTCCGGCTCATCAACAGCCATCACACACTTCACCAAGATACCGGCACGGTACAACATCAACTCACTACTTGTCTCTTCTTTCCTCTCACTCCTCCTCTTCTTCTCCCCCCTCCTACCTTACATCCATTAAAGTACCCAATTCTTTCAGGACCAAATTTCTATTCCTCAATCTTCTCCATACACACTTCCTGCACACTCTACTTCCTCCGTGGTTTCCGTGCTTTGCTTTTACCTTGATACAAGCTTTCTACCTCTTAGACCTTGCTCGCCACCTATCACTGCTTCATCCCCACTGCGGTAGCTACATTTCCCTCTAATTTTCATTTTCTACCCCTCGCTGCTGCACCTACCGTGCTTGCCCTACGGTGCGACCTTTGTGCTTGAGCTTTGAGTAAGGGCTATTATATATTTTCACATCCTACCGACTGCAACTTACTTAACACCGCGCTTCGTCAAAAGCATTTCCCCACACACATCCTTCCACTACATCCCCTCCTTCGCTTTTAACGCATCCCTCGTCTCCTGCCTCCCACCCCCGCTCCCCCCCCCCCTCCCGCATCCCACACACCCGAAAAAGAATGAGCAGCGGTCCCTATCGCCAATAGAATGACAGCGCAGAACAGCTCGACACCTTCAAATAATACCACTTCTGATATCCATAATTACCCGCACCAAAAACCTCCATCCGTATCCGATCACGCCTCTCTCGGTGCCATTCCTCATTCTCTCTCTTCCTCATCGCAGTATCGGAGCCTCCATCTCCCGAGCAACTCCGATCTACATCAGTCCTTTTCGACCTCTGCCTTTGGCCAGACTGCTC
This sequence comes from Tuber borchii, assembly GCA_003070745.1. NCBI lineage: Eukaryota > Fungi > Ascomycota > Pezizomycetes > Pezizales > Tuberaceae > Tuber > Tuber borchii. The sequence goes on from NESQ01000047.1 coordinate 321,157, forward strand.
ACGCTACTTCACAGAACTCCCCTGTCTCTGGAATTCCTGATCCAAGAAGTAACGCTGCTATCTCCTCGTCTTCTCAGCAACAGCCTTCCCAGGTCCCGTCTACATCTTCCTCCATAACGCTACCGTCAGAATTTACAAGCTCAGCGGCGAAGCCCCCTGAAGGCGCTGGTGGAGCCGGGAGTGCGGGGCCGCCGCGTCTGACATTAGGCCTTGCGTACTTCAACCTGTTGATAAGTACTTTGACTGAGAGTAACTACGAAAACAAACGTAAAGAAATTCGACGGGTGAGTTCTCGCTATCCTTGCCCTTTCAGACGGCTCCATGTTATATTATGCGCGAAGATCCTGGCACATAATTCACATCCTCCCATTTTTTCCCAATTGCTAACATTAGGCGCTACTGCTTTAGCTCCTGAACGACAGTGTGGAGATCAATAACAGGACCATGCGGAAACTTATCTCTAATAACTACTCATATATTATGTCGTCAACTAGTAGCCGGTCGTCACCCAATCCTAATCATCGACTCTTGACAGAGACGATTAAAGAGATTGCAAGTTCACCACAAGACGCGAAGGAAAAGTTTGCGGATGTGATTGCTGGAATGGCTAATGATGGTGAGATGGCGAGGGACTTTGATTTGGCGGTATTCCTCAGTCATTTTGGGCTCGATAGCCTGCAAAAGTGCATACTGGCGGTGGGCTTAAAGCAGAGTCAGAGACACGATCTCCGCAACAAAGGTATTAACCTTGTTCACTCCATCCATACAGAGAGAAGACTACTAACTATCTGCGTCAAAGCTTATGAGATCATTCACAAGTCGTTCAGGTCAATGCTAGAGATTCTGGCTAACCCCTCCAAACACCCTGAACTGAAGCCGGAGGGGATTGCCTTTTTCATCGACCAAATACTAGGAGAGCCAGTATATCCATTCACTGACAACCTCAAACGACTGGAAATTTCGTACGCTGCGAGGTCACGCTACAAAAATATGCAATTGCCACCCGAAATCCTCCATGTCACCGAGCCGATCGAGAAGCTACGGCAGCAAGAGTCACTAGTCCATATATTCTCTGTGCTAGGACCGGAGAGTACAAACTCGCTAGAAAATTGTAGAGAGGTTCTCAAGCGGAAGTGGAAGGTTCAGATCTCGGAAAATGAGATGACAGATATGTTGGTTCTGATGGCCACAGCAAGAAATCCTATCGAGTGGCACGCAGATATTTTTGTGCGAGCTCTTCAGCATGAGAATTTACCGCAATCTTTTAATTGGGAACGTGTGATTGAGGGTTTAGATAGAGAGGGTTTTGTCTTAGAGGGAACGGAAGGATTGCATGTCATTCTCACCGCTTTGCAGCATGGAAACACCGATCCCGACTTTCCTATCTATAAGCTTTGGGGTGGTAGATGGAAGCACCCGCGGTCGCAGTGGTCTATTCTCAAAGGGTATATCAAAGCAGAAAATCTGGACGTGAAGAGGATTCCTGGCATTCGAAAAGTGTTCTCTTCGGCGGATTTCGTATCTTCCAATAGTAGCCTCAAGCTTATGGTTGCTACCTTCGAAACACACAAGCTAATATCCCTCGACGCTGTGGATGCTCTTTTCCATCTTGCGTTACACGAGTCGATTCCTCCTGATGTCAAACAGGCAGCGCAAGCGGAGCTGGACAAGGCTGCTAAGTTCACACCAGAGTTGCTTCTTTGTGGAGCCTTAATGATACCTAAGCCTTGGCCTGAAAACTTAGAACATGTCATTAATAATCTGTTCAATATGTTTTTCGAAGGGCATACAAGTCATCAACTGGTGTTTTGGCGGCTTTGGCATGTCGACAGGCCATTTATTATCGGCCAGTTTGTTGACTACCACCTGGGGAACAATCTGAACATCACACGTATCCTAGATATTGCCCAGGAGCTTCGATGTCTTAGTGACCTATTGGAAGTTAAGAATGCGCCATTCGTCCTTGATGTTGGAGCTTTGGCAGCCAGAAGAGAATATCTGAATCTCGAAAAGTGGCTTCAGGAAATGATCAACAAACATGGAAGCGACTTTGTAACAGAAACCTACCGATTCTTGCGGGTCAAGGCGGAAGCAGAGTATATTCAGACGAGAGAAGGTGGAAAGCCCACTATGGTTAGTCTTAGGGTTGGACCCGTCCACACTTTCCTTACTCTGCTCGATAAGAAGTAAGTTTTTCAGTCCATAATAACTCTATTTGCCACTGACTGTTTATGTAGTCATCCGCCAATGACCCAAGATATGCAAGAGAAAGTTACGGAAACCCAACGTTTGTGCATCCAGGCTTATCCACGGCTAATCAATCTTGGTTGTGGAATGGATTCCATCATCTTGGCGAATAATTCTGAGAGCAATACGTTCCCTCCTATTGTCGACAAGGAAATGCAACAAAACTACAAGATGATGTATAGCCAGGAGACTGAAATCAGTGAGATGGTCACCTATCTTCGTCGGTTAAAAACGTCCTCAATCCCCCAAGATCAAGATCTCTTTGCTTGTATGATACACGGTCTCTTTGATGAGTATCATTGTTACCCTTCATACCCGCTCCAAGCACTTGCGACGACTTCTGTGCTCTTTGGCAGCATTATTGTCTACAAGCTCATTGATGATATTCCCCTCCGTGTTGCCCTGGCAATGGTGTGGCAAGCTGTCCGCGATCACGACCCTTCTTCGACAATGTACAAGTTTGGTTTACAGGCCCTAGTTCAATTCAAGGATAGGCTAAAAGAGTGGAAATCTTATTGCGGCCTGCTTGCGCAGGTCCCGGGACTTCAAGGGACAGATATATGGAAGATTGCTCAAGATGTTATTAGTGGCAATGTTGACCGACCGACTGAACCGTCGGTGAACGGCAATATTGATCAAGGGGAGCCAGGAGCTGTGCTGACCAATGGCGACTCTAATGCCTCGTCCCTCGAATCACCACAACACCCTCCATTTCGGTCCTTGGACCCCACTATGCCGTTTCGAGATCCATCAGCTTATACTGAGCCTGATGAGGAAGTGCAAGATAGGGTTTTGTTCATCGTCAACAACGTTTCCCATTCCAACCTGGAAGAAAAGCTGGAGTTTTTAAAGGAGAATTTGCGCGAGGAGCATCACCAGTGGTTCGCTGGCTACTTGGTTGTGGAACGGGCCAAGCTCGAGCCTAACTACCACAAACTATACCTCGATCTCTTGGACAAATACAACGATAAGGGGCTAACAGCAGAGGTTTTGCGCGAAACTTATGTCAATGTTATCAAATTACTGAATGCGGAGGCTACTTTAAACAGCTCGAACGAGAGGGCGCATTTGAAGAACTTGGCTTGTTGGCTAGGAGGGCTGACGATCGCAAAGGATAAGCCGATAAAGTTTAAAAATATCTCCTTCAGAGATTTGCTCATTGAAGGATTCGTCACCGAGAGGCTCACAGTTGTCCTCCCCTTCACTTGTAAGGTTTTGGAGCAATCAACCAAATCGACAGTCTTCAGACCCCCTAACCCTTGGCTAATGGCTATCATACGAATCTTGGTTGAGCTCTACCAACATGTTGAGCTCAAACTTAACCTCAAATTTGAGATTGAAGTTCTTTGCAAAAATTTGGATCTAGACATCAAAACCATTGAACCTTCAGCAGACATCCGAGAAACTCGAGATAGGCCAGCGGAGAAAGAAGAAGAGGGTTTACCGGTTGTTGAAGATCTTTCTCTACACCCACAAGATTTTTCTCCCACCTCAGATCCGGTTCCCGCCGGGTTCGCCGACCATGTTATCGTCAGTTCGGTGGTTCAACACCCTGCTATCAAGCGCATTCTCCAGCTAGCCATAGATCGTGCTATTAGGGAGATTATCGGACCGGTAGTTGAGAGGTCGGTTACTATTGCTAGCATTTCGACATCTCAACTCATCCAGAAGGATTTTGCGACAGAAGGCGATGAAGGAAAGATGAGGAACGCCGCACACATCGTTGTTCAGCACCTTGCCGGAAGTCTAGCTCTCGTTACGTGCAAGGACCCGCTGCGAATGAGCATGCAGAATAACATTCGTGCTCTACTTGCCCAGAGCGGATACAATGAGCAAGTCATCACAGATCAGACAATCACTGTGTGTGTCAACGACAATATTGATATAGCATGTCAGATCATCGAAAAGGCAGCCCAGGAACGAGCTATTCCAGATATTGATGATGGGTTGAGCCAAGCGTATCAGCTAAGGAAGCGGCACCGGGAATTGAGAACTAATCGACCATTTGTCTCGCCTGATGTCTCTCAGGTTGCACTTCATCTCCCAGATCAGTTCAGGTTGAAGCCAGGTGGACTCTCCCCCCAGCAATTGAGCATGTATGAAGACTTCAATAGGATGGCGAGGGTTCCAAACCCGGAGAGTGCCAGAAATTCGTTCGAAAGCACTTTCCCAAACGACTTCTTGCCAAGCGGAAGCACGGTTGTAGAACCTCCACAGGCACAGCAGAGAGCTTCCCAACAATCGCCTGGGGTCTCAGACGCTGGCCAGAAGGAAATCCAGTCTAAAATTTCGGTAAGTTTCACAACGCATCCCTATGGAAGTCTGCTGTTCTAACGCCATATTTCCCCTAGACTCTCTTGAGCGAGGTGCGGAAACTTGCAAAAGAATGTCGTGAGCAACACCTCAAGGACCTACATGCAGAGCACCCACTTTTCCATTTTATTGAGGCTATACTAAGCAACGCGTCCCTGGCACAACCCAACATGCCTCGCCTCAAAGACACCATTTGTACAACCGTAGCCTCCTCTGTGTGCCTCATTTTGTATACGGATACGCAAAATCAAATGGAGGTTGAAGCGCTTGGGTTTCTCCTACAGAAAGTTTGTGAGCTTTCTCCACTCACAGCAAAAGACGTCGTTATGTGGCTTTCCCAAGGTCAAGACGATGAGGTATGTGCCTATTGCTATATATACATTTGTTTGATGCTAATTTATGCAGCGGATGTTCAATGTCCCAGTCACAGTTATGCTTCTAAAGACTCAACTTTTCGCGCTCACCCATCTTGATGCCACCGTTGCACGGTCAATTAACGCGGGAAAGCCTGCAGCGTTGGAGTTCCTATCACAGCTGCTCAAAGAGACTGTCACTGGTCAAAATCCTCTTGCTCTGAGAGCCGATTTTGCATCATCACTTGACGCCGTGGGTAGCTGGCTTAAGCAAGACCCCACCAATAAGGTGGCTCTTGAATTGGCTGGTGACTTTCAGGATTCAGACAGGGAAGATCAAGATATAGACCTCGAGGATCGCGAGAAGCGGGATCAGATCGAGTATATATTCGCTGAGTGGATATCTCTCTGCCAGTACCTTTTGACGACGGAGAAGAATTACTCCTCATTCATCATGCAACTTCATCAGACTAAAGCTCTAGTTGATACGGCGTCCTCTTGCGAGTTTCTTCGAACTTGTATCGAGTTTTGCATTGTTGAATATGAACAATCAACCAGTACCAACCCGACAGCTGCAACTAATTGCTATATCCCCATTGATGCTCTCGCGAAGCTAGTCGTCCTCCTTGTAAAGTACCAAGGGGAAGGCGATCAGAAGGGGCAAGCGGTTGACAAGGCAGACTATCTAAACAGCACTTTAGCCCTCATCGTTTTTGTCTTCAACCACCATCACGAGACTCGTGGCGAACACTTCTCACAAAAAGTGTTTTTCCGTTTCTTCTCTAGTATGTTGTACGAATATCACCTGATCGAAAACCAGATGAAGGGGTACCATGAGAGAATATTGGAGACTTTTGCGGAATGCTTTTTAACCATCCAGCCGGTTTTCTTTCCTATGTTCAGTTTCCACTGGATGACGTTAGTTTGCCATCGTTACTTTATGCCCAAGCTACTCAGGCTCGAGGGCGAGAAGGTGAGATTTTTTTCAGGACCAACTCTCCCACGCACACTAACACTCTTGAAGGGCTGGCCGGTATTCGCGAAACTTCTGGAGACTCTTCTAGTGTATGTTGGTGCACCACTAAAAGAACGCAGTATTCCACCAGTCGTAAAGTTACTTTATAGAGGGATTCTCAGGGTCCTTTTGGTGCTACACCACGACTTTCCGGAATTTCTTGCTGAGTGGCATTTCTCAATCTGCGAGGTCATTCCGGTTCACTGCACACAACTTCGCAATTTGATATTGTCTGCCTATCCATCCTCACTCTCAGACCTTCCAGATCCATTCACGGCAGGGCTGAAAGTTGACCGCCTGCCAGAGGTCAAAAAGGCTCCCAAAATAGGCGGGGATGTGTTCCGACCTCTTACCGATAGTGGGATAAAGCAGTTGCTGGATTCGTGCCTCAGTTCCCCTGATGGTTTAACAAATGCAGCGATACAAGGAATCGTGGAAATGTTAGACACAGAACCTAGAAAGGAGACTGGACTTGGATTTGCTACAATCACCGTAGACACCGCCATTATCAACAGTCTTGTCTTGTATCTCGGTATGGAGGCCATCCGTGAGGCCACTGCAAAGGGAGGCTCAACTTTCCAGGCACAAAGCCCACATACCGCCCTATTCTCAAGGTTTGCAAGTGACCTGAAGCCTCAGGCCAGATACTTTTTCTTGAGTGCGATCGCGAATCACCTACGTTATCCCAACAGCCACACTCACTACTTCAGTTATCTGTTGCTCTACCTCTTCGGTCAGGTCCAGGGCAAATCCTACGAGTCCGATGTGAGGCAGCAAATCACCCGCGTCTTGCTGGAAAGATTGATTGTCCATCGCCCTCACCCCTGGGGGTTGATCATTACACTTCTGGAGCTGCTCAAGAACCCAACGTACGACTTTTGGCAGCTGCCGTTCATCAAGACTGCACCTGAGGTAATTATTTTGTTCCCTAAAAGAGTTATGATCCGTGATTTAGCTAGCTTACACTTCACAGATCGAGAGGCTTTTCGGCGCTTTGTTCCAACATATTAATAACTCCCCTCCTCGCCAGTAAACGAAATAAAGAAGCCCCTCGCAACCTCTTCGCTTTTACTTCTCTTTTCTTTTCTCTCATTTTTCCCTCTTCCATAAAATCTTACATATCTCGTCTTTTTTCGCTCAAGGTTTTTGTCTCGCTTTGTCTGTCACAGCTGGCCGTTTTTTCCGGGAAAAAAAACACAAACAAAAGTTATGTTAGGGTATTTAGATCGGGGGTTTCTCTTTTCTTGCTTTCTCCTTCATACTACCATTATTAGTTCTTAGTATCCCCTCTCCGCATTTCCAGTTCGTTTTTTTCTGTCACCTACCTTCACCTTTTTCACCTTTTGATACTGAGGATGATCACGATGATGATGATGATGATAAAGAATTGAACGGGATAGACTGGCCCAGTTTCAGTCCTGCCTTACCACCTTGCCAAAAAAAAACCCCCCGAAACCAAAAACCAAAACGCCGTGTACCCCCTTCAACCTATTTTCTTTCACTTATTGTATTTTTTTTTCTTTTTCTTACGATTGCATACTGTACTGCTCCACTATTTCATTGTTCCCGGGAATTGTTCTGTGTATTATGTTACGGAGTTTGTGATGTCGCATGGTTCCCTGCTCTCCCACCCCCTCCTGCGAGAATGTGGGGAGGGGTGTCGGTTCACGATAAAGTCACGTTTGCCATTGTTTGTTCTCCACCACCTAAACATGAGGGAACGGGAACAGACTGGACGGGATTTCCTACGGAGGGATTTTATCCGTCTTTCTGTATTCTTTTTAACTTGACTTGTTTGTTTGTCTTGCATAAAGGGTGTATTGATAATTTAAGTTGGTTCATGGGATTTTTTCTATATACATATGTACATGTTTGGGTGCCTATCTGTTAGTATGATCTAGCAACAAGTTGTCCCCGCAAAAAGATGCTTACGTTACTACAAGCATACAGGCAAGAGCTACAGTCGAGTGACAATACGTGAACGGTGATAAAAAGACTTAAGCGGCCAGCAGTAAACTGGCGTCATAAAGCAGTAGCAAGAGATGAGGGGGGCAAAAAAAAGAAAGAAAATAGCAACCAAGCCAAACATACGCCCACAGAAAGTGCAAAAACTCCACACAAGGGACATGAGAAAAAGCCGATCCTTCAATGATATCCCAGTGAGGCAACTACCACCATGAAGAAGACTCCGGGCTAGATGGAGGCGCCCGAGAAAAGAAAAAAAAAGAGCAGGAAAAAAGAAAAGGGAAGGAGGGAAAGATCCGCGCTTTTACACCAATCGTCAATTACAAATAAACAATTCCCATGCAACCAAATGGCCTATGAAGACTTATCGCCAACAATAGCACTCCGACTAACTGGTGCAATAACCGTCTCCTCTTTTATCACTTTGTCGACGATGGCAGGCACACGCTTTGTTGGCCAGAGGGATTCTTTGATAAGTCTCTTGTAGCCGGCGACAGCTTCAGTCAGGTCAGACTTCAGGATGTATTCGTTGCCACTGTGTGCTGTGAAGATTCTAGTGGAACGTTAGCTATGGATGGGAATGGGAATAGGGAGAGGAGGAACGTACGAGCCGGGACCGTATAGGTAGCGCTTGTGATCACCATGAAGATTTGGGACGTCAGTTCCGTAGGAGCAGATTATTGTTTCAAAGTCTGTTTGAGGTATTAGTTTGTGCGGGCTAATAACGGCCAGGTAGATAGCACTCACTCTCGACGTCATGGTCTGTTTCCTGCGGTCCATAAGTAACACCAAGAAATTTCAACTCGACAGGGAGGCCGTGAACTGTCTTCTTGATGACTTCCAACGTCTCGTCCAAGTCCCCAGCAAGACGGATGAGTACAGAAGCACTGGCGTACGGAGAAACGATGTTTGCAGCAACGCCGCCTTGAATCAATCCGATATTGATAGTGGACTCCCCCAGAAGATCGCTCTTCGGTAAAATCATATGCTCAATCTTATACAACGCCTCGATAAGATGGCTATTAGCGTTAACACCCAGTTGCGGGTAACCCGAGTGCGAGGCCTTGCCCTTGGCAATGACGTCGAACATAACGATCCCCTTATGTCCCACGGCAAGCTTATTCTCTGTCGGCTCCCCGAAAATCACAGCCCTCCACTTAGGCCCCAACGAGTTCGCAGTCTTCATTCCATCCCCCAACGTCTCCTCACCGACAACAAACAGCAAGGAAACGTCCCCTTCGCTGATCACTTCCTCAGTGATCAACTCCTCCACCGCGATGATCTGTGAAGCAACAGACCCCTTCGCATCGTTTGAGCCACGGCCGTAAATTGTGTTGGAAGTAGCCTTGTAGGGGATAAACGGCGGGACAGTGTCAATGTGCGAAGTGACAAGCGTATGGGTAGTCCTGTTCTTGCCCAAGTACGCGAATATGTTGACCCTATCCTCACTCACGGCCTGCGTCTCCACGGTGAAGTTCTTGCCCATGAGGTACGCAGCAAGCCATTCCCCGACCCCCTTCTCGTTTCCCGTGACGGAGGGGATTTCAATGAGCGAGCGGTGCAGGGAGTAGAGAGGTGAGGTGCTTATTGGATCGGCGAATTTCTTGATGAATTCAGGGACTTTGAAGGAGGCTCCCAGAGTCGAGCGTATCCCCTGGACCGAGCCGGGGATTCCAAACGGGAGTTGAAGTGCTTGAGTGAATGGCAATAGTAAAAACCCGAGGGACGCAGGGTCGATGAGTTTCATTTTGAAGGTTTGAGATTGTGTTTTAATCAAGTATTGTTCTTTCTATCTGAAGAAAGGGGGGGAAGGGGGAAGAAGTTAGTGGGGGCGATTTGGCACGGTAGATAAGGGGATATAGAATTGAGACAAACAGACGAGTAATGCGTGGACACGGCTTCCCAAGACCTGAATATTTTGAGGGACCAAACAGACAAGGCAAGGTGGAAGGGAAGAGGGGAAGGGGAGAGAGGGATCGAAGGAGAGAGATAGAGAAGGATGAAAGTAAAAATAAAAATAAAAGCAAGGACAGTAGGATCAGAGTAGAAACAGAGGAAGAGAGAAGAGAGAGAAACAAAAAGTACCGGTGTAGTATGATGTAATCCACTACCGAAATATGATACTCGAGTACGGTAAATAGCCACCCAATATATTTATTTTTATTTTATTTTATTATAATATTATTTTATTATATTTTTATTTAGATTTTGTTCCCATTCTCATAAGTTAACCAGTTAACCGACAAACCCCGGAGCGAGAAATGGGATTGTTCAAAACCAAACTTACCAAGTTTTACATCAACGAAAGTAGCCAGTGACGCTGCCAAGACACCTAGATTCACCCGTTGCCGGTACTAGTACTAGTACTGTACGGGTGCAGTATGATACATTGTGCCGTGCTGTGCCGGTAGGGCAGCCTCAACAAGAGACAAAAGAAAAAATTGCACGGCCGGGTAAAGTAAACTCGGTTCGCCCCGGGACTTTTTCATCCAAAACCCAAGCAAGCTCAAAGCTAAATTACGCTATTCTCCCTCTGCCAATGCTGTCCCTCAATAGTGCTAGTTCTAGACTACCGTACCCTACCACTTTCCATCTACTCGTACATCAGACTCGCGGCAACATCACAACACTACCCCATGGACATCGACGACCTCCTCCAGGAATTGGACGATAACCAAGTCCCAAGCGGAACACGCGACATAGCCGATCTCACACAATCATGGATAGCGGAACGATCAGCGCCGGAGATCCTACCTTTTCAAACCGCATTGCTAGAAAGGCTAATGGAACGGATCCGACAGCAGGTACTTATTAAACTCTGGTACCTCAGTTTTTTCTTTTTCTTTTTTTCTTTGTTTTTTTCTGTGGGAAGTTTGGAAACCAACCTCCAGTATTTCTGAAAAAGTGATATATATAGATCGAATTGGTAGAGACACAGACCGGAAATTTGGATCCGAAGACGAACTTTTGTCTCATCCTTATCCAGACGGAATTGGAGAGGGTCAAGTTTCTTGTCAGGAGTTATCTTCGGGCGAGGATACATAAGGTACATAGTACCCTTCTCCTCCTCCCCCCCCCCCACCCCCCAAAGATTAAGTAAGATGGGAAAGCTAAAAAATCCGCTTCACCAGATCGATAAGCACTCGATATACATCCTAACAACACCTTCCATCCGTGGCAGGCTATCGCCGCCCGAGTTGTCATACTTGAAATCTCACCTTGGGCTTCTCAATTCGCACTTTCTAGCATCGTTTCTCCGCGGATTCCCCGAGCAGTTGCGCCGGCTGGATGACAAAGCTGGGGGATATCCATGGTCGAGGAGCCGGACCTTGATGGCGCCGTGTTCTGCAAGGTGGTCAAGGATATTGAGGATAATATTGCCAGGATTCCGGGCACAGATGCTGAATTTAAGCTCACAAAGGGGGATGTCTACGTTGTTCGATATAGCGCCGTCCGAGAATTCATTCTCCGTGGAGAAGTGGAATTGATATAGTGGCGAAGCTACCTATAACGAGATATCCCTGCTTTACCTGTTTTTACTTTTTTTATATATATATACATTTTTTTCTCTTTTCTCTTTCTCTTTTTCTCTCTAGTGTTGGCCTTTCTTCTTTCTTTAGATGATTTTATCATAGGTGAGCGGGGACCGTACCATAACCGGCGTTTTATAGCTCTTTTAAGGGGACAATCAGTTCGCTTATTTGGTTGGTTCTTCAGTTAATGATGAGGGATGTACAGTATGTGCAATGCCTCATAATGCAACGTGGATAACCGAAGATATTATCTTATTTGTATCGCTTGAAAATCGAAATTTCCCCTCCATCGATGTGATACCAATCTGCACCGGTACGATAGAGCCCACCATACCAGTCCTCCGCTCATAGCAGACAAGAAATATCCGAATTTTTTTTTGTTTTTTGTTAAATCCGTGGTATAATTTTAGGTACATGACAAGCACTTCCTAGGGTACAACCGCTGCATTCGGGAAACATCCCATGGCAAATAAAAACCCAAAGCAAAAACTCAAACAAAAGAAATAAATCAAAACAACAACTAATAATACCATAAGGTATGAAATCAAAGTGAATATGTCTCTATAAAAGACCTTCGTGAATTTGCCTGAAATCAGACTATAAAGATGCATCCCCCGCTGTACTATGAGAGTACTTGACGACTAGCACCACTGGCCAATTCTCAAAATGGTGAATTTACCGTAGTCGTCTGTAGCGGGTCTGGTGTGTTTTCCAACTAGACAATAGATGATGCCAGTTGGTGTATTTGTGTGACGGCAGTAGGGTGCCAGCAGGATGAGAGAGCAGTAGGATACCAGCCAGCAGTAGGATGCCAGCCAGTAGTAGGATGCTAGCCAGTGTCTCCCCAGGCCAATGCCAGGTGAAGTTGTATTGCCCGCCATACTTCAGACTCGAGTTCCTCAGACAGGGTTTCGAGTAAGGTATCCGGTGGGTCAGGTAGTTTTTCGACCAACGCAACTGATGAAGCGTTGCCGGTATGTTTGGTGGCAGTAGGGTGCTAGCCCTGGTATTGGTGTTTTATTCCACGAGGAGGCCATCCCAGCACACTTATGAAGCTCCAAGTTCAGTGGCCGGGTATGATCGTGAGAATTTTTTGTGGTATTGAACCCCGTTTCCACCTTCCCAAATAGGAAGGTGAAAAGCGGGGTAGGAAAATTGAGGGAGAGGAGCTTGAAAGAAATATCCGAAAACATGGGCCTGAATTTATACAAGTATGGGCACTCTGATGCGTACGGGCTTTTCCCATACGGTACATTTTGCGAACCCCGGTCTTCGGGTACCAGGGGTAGGGGTGAAGTATTGGGACAAGCAGGGGTAAAAGAGACCAGTGCTTATACCTTGGAAGGAGTATTAAAGAACCAAAAAAGTAAGATAACTACTAATTCAAGCAATTCCACCACTCCCCTGCTTGTCCCAATATTTTCCCCCTCACCCGAGTACATCTTGCCTGCTGCGAGTCCTGTACTCGCAATATATATCGAAGCGTTTTTTAAAAAGACTGCTATTGCATACCGCCCAAATACTCGGATACCATGAATTCATGGTACTCGAGTACAGAGCAGGGGTGGTCATTCTCCCTCGTGACGGCAACTCTGGAACACGCGAAAAGTAAGGGGCTGTTTGGCGCGACGTAGTTGGACTTTCAAACCATGGTTTGAACACTTATGTAATCCATTTGGACCCATCAAGGCCCTCAAATCGATTACATAATTGTCCCAAAACATGCTTTGAAAGTCCAACTACGTCGCACCAAACAGCCCCTAAGCAGTGAAAAAGCGAGCAGGTTTCGAAACATCCTAAATCAGGGTTGTTGCACACGCAGGGTAGGCACCGCCTTGGATAGCTGTGCTTGTGAGTTTACCTGTACCCAGTACAAGTACAAGTACTTGTACCGTAGCCCACACTGCAGAGTCTAGCGGCGCACCGGTACTTTCTTTCTCAAATCAGCATCCGGCTTTCTGATGTTTGCTAGGTCCCATTGATTTTTTTCCAAAGTGCGTTGATTTGGACAAAATGATGGTACTATACCCGTTTGCAAGCGCTGTACCACAGCTCTCTAACCACTGATCCCTGCTCTGTACAATGAATTCATTGTATACCCGAGTACAAGCAAAAGGGCCAATTTTTGGTGGTATGCAATAGCAGTGTTTTTTTTTTTAAAAAAAAAAAACGCTTCGACGTTGCGAGCACTGAGCTGTACCACCCTGTTGACACTGCTACCAGTGCTCCAGACATTACCACAATAATTACTCTACGGTACGCGGTAGCCGAAACAGACACCACCTCGAGAAAGTCACGCTCCCGCAACCATCCAACAAAATCCTCTGCGGTTAAGTTGAAGCGTGATCAATCCCATTCCAGGCCCAACCCGAAAACATCTTAGCAGAAGTACCCACCACCATCAATCCAACCAGGAAACTCAGTACCGAGCCGAGGAATCGCAACAGTGGTACTGTATCACAATGTTATATCGCAGGGGGGCCATATCAACAATTCTGTTGGCATCGTGTACAAGGGTCTACCATGAATTGACGGTACAGCGCAGGGGTGGTCTTTCTCTGTTGTTAAAGGCAACTTTGGTACAAGGGTCAGGCAAGAAAGATCGGTACTGTTCTAAGTAATGCCTTAGCAGCAGTGGTACACTCCTGAGAGAAACATTTAGAGAATCTATAATTCTTCCCTTCCTATGCAATGAATAAAGGAAAATCTCTGTGAGTGATGTAGATGACCTCTGCTCCAGCACATTTGCCACCAAATAAAATATTAAGAGATGCTTACTGAGTATAGTGCCCAACCTTTTAAACTATGATTCCAATTAGTCCTGTCATTCTTAGAACTTGGCAGGAAAACCTAATGGTTTATTCAAGAGATACTAAATATTGTGTAGTATCTAGCTGTATAGAAAATACTCTTCTCTATCATAGTGTAGTATATATTTTCTTGTTAATAGAGATATTGGCCAATTAGTTTAAGAGATAAGTTACTTAACTATTGTAATATATTCTCTATAAGAGGGCAGTTTAGTTGCAGTGCCCTATATTTTTTGTCTAAAATTAGCCCAACCCCCCTGTACCTTTCCACTCTTTATTGCCTAACCCTTTTATACTACTCTATCTCAACTACTAAAATAGCTTCTAATAAAAGGTATTTGGTATACTAAGGATTCTCAAAGCTAACTGAAAAAGTAGCTTTTCAACCAAGTGTATTGAAAACATTGTCTGTCAAAGTCTCTCTTATTTAAGTCTAGAGAATAGTTTATCTTAAATATACTCATCAGGCTACCTAAGCCTTTGTTACGGGGTCACTAACTCAAAGGAATAGAGAAAGTTAGGCCGTGTCGTATTCGAGGTAACGGAGGGAAGTCAGGAAGGCTCAGGAGATGATGGTTCGATAAAGGTAAAGTAATAAAGTAGAAGTTCTCGAATTTTTTAGATTTTGATAACTTGTTATATTGTTAAGGTCTCTTCTCCGTTGCTTGATGTTCTCAAACTCGGGGAATAGCCCTTACTACTTATACTAAATTCTCGCTACTTCCAGATTCCTAACAATCATGTATCTTTCTAAGATTTCAGCTTCGTCAAAGGAAGTGCGAACACTCTTTGACCCTGAATAATTGCCCCACTCGAACTCAGAGAACTCCCAATATCTATTTCATCTGAGGGTGTCCCCACTCCACCAGTAGATAGTCTTCGATCTCTTCGTCCTAATAGACTAAGTTCATATATGTGGTCGCAATGCCAACATACCAATAGTCTTTTATCATGAACTATCGAGTGATCAGTTCGAATAGTCAGATAATAATACATAATGCATAATATGCATATGCACCGGAAATAAAGTATTCTCACTTTATCTTTCCAATCAGAAATCATCTTCATGGAACGTGAGTCCTTCCGGTATCCCGAGTAGTCAACACAGATGCCTCCAGTTGCTCCTACCGCGGTGAGCTGAGGTTGGACATACGCTCCTCCATTACGGTGGCGCAGCCTCTACTAATAATACTGGCGAGCTATTCTCATGTGCGTAACACTAGCTCCCTCTTTAAAAGGTTTTGTCCCCAAAATCCTTCTTGACATATAATACATAAGTAGCGATAAACATTAAATATTAAATCCTTTTAGTACTCTACAGGGTAGGGTAAAAAACCTTCCGCGTTTGCTTGGCCACGGCAGGAAAACCTTTCCGAGTAATACTACTTAGCCCAATGATGGCATTTCCGGGTTTTCTCTATGAAACATATCTACCAATTCCTTCGCATTTCCCAAATGCTCAGGTGGTTCCCAGGTATTCTCATCTTCTGAACACCCTTTCCACTTAACGAAATACCTTATTTCGTGGAATGTTTGGGGTCTTCCTCTAACCCGTCTTTCATAAGAGATTATTTCACTCTTAACAATTTTTTCCACCTCCCATTCAAGATCTCCATCGATCTCTTCGGGTTGCATAGGCGGTTGTTCTCGAGCCGGTCGAATGGAAGTTCGGTAGGGTTCGAGTAACGATACATGAAATACCGGATGGATTTTCCAACGGTCCGATAGTTCGATTTTATAGGCAAGGTTTCCTCGTTGTTCTAGGATTTTAAAAGGGCCGTAGAGTTTGGGGGCTAATTTCTTCGAAGGGCGTTTTGTGCGAATATTCTTTGCATTGAGCATAACCAGGTCTCCAATTTTAAAATCTGGTTGTTGCTTAGCCTTTCGATCATGATATCGTCCCATGGCTTCCTTTGTTTTTTCGAGGGATTCTCTTGCTTGTTGATGTATCGTTTGCATCCAGTGAGCGTACATGTTAGCTCCTGGATTCTGGGCTTCTCGTTCTTTTAACCATTCAGTCTGAGGATGATACCCGTAGTTTGCGAAGAAGGGGGTCATTTTGTGTGCAGTGGTGGTCGAGTTGTTGTAAGCAAACTCGGCAAGGGGTAGAAGGTGGTACCAATCATCCTGATCGTAGTTGACGAATATTCAGAGGTAGCCTCCTAGTATTTGGTTGACTCGTTCTGTCTGTCCATCAGTCTGAGGGTGGTATGCTGTTGACATCTTTCGTTTAATGTTGAGTTTTGTGCATAATGATTCCCAAAATTCGCCAGCAAACTTCGCGTCCATATCTGAGATGATTTCTGAGGGTAGCCCGTGGTGTTTCCATACTTCTTTAAGGAATGCTTCTGCCACATCTCGTGCAGATGCTTTTTCTTCTAATCCAATAAAATGTGCCATTTTCGTGAACCGGTCTACTACGACCATGATTTGTGTATATCCTGCCGAATTTGGTAGTTGAGTAATAAAATCTACTGAAGTCGAAGCCCAAGCTGCAAAGGGTACTTGTAAGGGTTGAAGTAAACCAAATCGTGCATGTCTTGGAGACTTGGCTTGTTGGCAAGTGGTGCAGGATCGTACGTAGTCATTAATCCAGTCGGTGAGCCCTTTCCAGTAGAAGTCTCGCGTAATAATTTCGAGTGTCTTATCTTGTCCAAAGTGTCCTGCTACTTGCGAGTCGTGACATCCTTTGGCGATAAGTGTTTGCAGGTCTTCGTTTGCTGGAATATATAGTCGGTTCTTGTAGTAAAGTAGACCATCGGATAGAGTCCATTGTTTCGGCAACTCCTTTCCTTCTCTTATTATAGTCTCCAATTCATCTTTTCTCCGCAGCCAATCTTGATCCTCTTTTGCCACCTGTCGAATTTTTTCCAAAAAGTCAGTCTCGAACTTCTTAAGGTTTGCCTTTGCGATAATAGCATTAGACAATAGAATTTGTCCTTTTCGAAGTATCGGGTGGTGGTTGATATCGGAGGTATCATAGAATTCGTGTGTGCCACTCGAATGGAGAAAGCATATCGTTGGTTGAGTTTCTTTCAACTCCAATCCTCGTCCTGAGCTGCCAAATCCTTGTCCAGCTCTTTCTGTCTCATCCATCTCATCCACTTCCATCCAATCTTGGTCATCTATTCTTTCCACTACGAGTTGTGCAATGCGATCTCCTTTCTGAACTTCAAAATCTGAAGAGCCATGATTTACGAGAAGGACTTTGATTTCACCTCTATAGTCTGCATCGATAACTCCAGCATCTACCGTTATAGCTTTGGTTGCCAAGCCACTTCTTGGTGCTATACGACCGTAAGTACCACTTGGAACTGCAATAGCTAATCCGGTTTTAACAAGATGCCGATTTTTAGCTGGGATCGTTAAGGTTTCGATACTATAGAAGTCAGGTCCTGCTGCAAGTTTGGAACCTCGAGTTGGGATTCTTGCATGTTCTGAAAGTCTTTGAACTCGTATCTGGTTTTCTGTCTCTGACTGAGGGATTTCCTGATATAACGGTGAAGAGGTTTCCCCCCAAACAATCGCAATTTGAAATTTTCCGAAGTGTTTA